>BTRK01000004.1:24490288-24567324 GCA_036245805.1 Pristionchus mayeri | reverse complement strand
GTTCCGGTTTTCCGATGCAGGGTGCGCGCCACTTTTGCGAAGCTGCGGCGTTACTTACATGAAGCGGCGCCGCAACTTTCACGAAGCTGCGCGGAATACGTTTGCGAGGTGGTGTTGTAAGGTGTCCGCACCGCTTCGCAAAAGTGGCGCGCTTCCTGCGCTGAAAAACCGGAGTTACTCTTAATAACGAAGTCGGGAAAAATTATGCCGCGGCGCGAATGTAGATTGAGTGGGAGGGGATATGAAGGGTGAATTTTTACATTTCTCCCTCCTTCCGCATCAAATCTTTAAATATGGACACCGCTATATTAGATGCCTAGCCAAGTATTTTTCATTGATCGTCAAATGGATGTTTTTTCTCTGCTTAACCTCCTCGTGCCAGCTGTTACTTAAGTGGGGGGGAGAAGTGAAGTGCATTTCGTTCATTATCATATTACACTCTTCATGCCCCCATTTTCGCTCTTCCTTCACTGTCTTCTAATCTATTTCATAGTGTCTCTCATTCTCTTACTATTCTTCGATCTCTCGTCTCTCAGTCTCTGCCCCTGCCCCTCCTATTCTCTTCCCTCTCTTCCTCGTTTCCCATCCCTCTACTTCTTCTCTGTATACTCCCTCTTCCACTCGATCCTCAAGCCGTGTATTGATTCGTGTTTTTTTCGGTCATATAAATATAGGGAGAGCAGGCGGGTTTCTTCAAAATGCTTCTAAAATAAAATGCGCCTAGAATCCAATAGTTTATGAGCTGCTGATACCATTTCGACACCAAAAATTAAAAATTTTACGAAATAAACTAATTATTCGAATTAACTAAATTAACGCCGAGGCTGAGATACAGTACGCTCGGTCTTCCAACATTGACTTAATCAGCGACTGACTTTTTGTCTTCGTATTTTTCATTATTTATTTTTCTTAATTTTAAACTGAAATTATATGAAAATATGTTTTCGAATTGATGTACATGTCATTCTGGGAATCACAGACCAAGAAAACAGCTTATTACTGAGCTTATCACTGTTTTGTCATAGGAACATCGCGTGTTCTGCTTTCAGACCGGGAAAGTAGCATTCCGTTCGATGACACCTGGCCTTGCTACGCGAAAAGACGTTCTTTAGGGTCAGTAGATTGAATTGGCATAGGAATATAAGGGGTGTCAAAGGACGGAAGTACATTATCGATCGAAGGAAAGTGGGCATCACAAAATGTCGCGGGTTTTCAGTCTAAAACTCGATGTAACTTTAATGCTCCTCTGCCACATTAACGCAAATCGCGGGATTGTGTGCTCTAGAGTCCCTAAATTGTATGCGTAACGAAATATAAGGTGTGGCAGAGGGAGCAAATCAATAATAGGTTGATTGAGTAGAAACTAGAAACACAGTTTTCTAAATTGACTATGAACCGCATTATACCGGCCTCACAGTGGTCAAAATGATCTGGGAATATAATTGACATAGGGAGCATTCATTCGGAAAGGAAAAAAATAATCTGTATCAAAAACAAAATGTTGAAAACAAACTGAGAAAGTTTTGAAAGTTCAGAAGCGATTTAGAATCGTAAACTGAAAAGAGATGGGGGTATACTGTAAGTTGGAATACTCAACATATGTCTTTTTGCCATTTTATGCTTATTTTGTCCTTTTCTTCTTTCTCTTCTTTTTCTTTATCTTTCACCTCGTCATGCGAATTCTCCAGGTTCTCAGCTTAATTCCTCATTCCTTCTGACTCTCGTTCTCCGATTCTCAATCATCACCATTCGCACGTTCTTCTCTTTTGCATCTCTTCCTTTTTGTACTCTCTTGATCGGTCGTCTTCATTCCTTTCATTGCAGTACTTGGCCATGCACCGTGCGGGTGTCCTCTATCGACTCGCCTCCCCCAGCAGGGTCAGTCTGAGAGAGAGGGAGAATGGCAGAGCTGCTGTTTCTCGTAGTCATTATCATAATGGTATATGATTGAGGTGGCGAGTTCGATGCGAGCACGAGTGTCCACTCCCTCTCACCTGCTTTCTTCCTCTCGTTCTCCTCTCTCTCCCTCTCTCTCTACTCGCCATCAGTCTAGTGCTGCTGCAGCAGTGAAACATGAGCAGTTCATGAATGGATCCTCCTCCATCTACATCGAACAGATGTATGAGAGTTGGCAGGTGAGGATGGAGGGCACTAGGTCGGATGAGAACTATTACGCCATTCCGCCTTTGCTATACCAAAGGCAGCATGGCGAAATAGTTCTCATTCGACCTAGTGCCGGATGAGGGATGGGAAGGGGAGTCTCCGAGTATACATTGTGTCTCTCTTTCGTGCTCTTGTGTGCACTCTCTCTCTCTCTCTCTCACCTCCCACTCTAAACGACGAATCTTTCGTCTCGCAACCATGTGAGAAGGTGAGATCATCCTTACGGCCAAAAGAGCTGAATAGAGCTAGTTGTTTCTACATTGCTCACCATTCCTCTGTTCTGCTCTATGGTCAAATATATTAATTAATTAAATAAATTAGTGAACTTAAAAGCACTTAATGGTCGCTATCATAGATATGTGATCAGTGATGAGCGATGTAGTCAACTTAATGGTGGGTGGAAAATGAAAGAAGGAAGGACTGATGAGGAGGTTTTGGATGGGAGATATGGAGTGATGACTGGTGTATCGATTGCAGCGTGATCCTTCCTCAGTCCACGCATCGTGGGATGCATACTTTAAGAACGTAGAAGCAGGCTGTGGACCCCGGACAGGCATTCCAGGTACGAGAAAGAGAGAGAGAGAGAGAGCGTGAGACCTTTGAGGCGCCTCCCCTCTCATCTTCGGGAGCCCTTCGCCCCGTCCCTTCAACTCCCACTGGAATTGCCCCTTCCACCGAGAGTATCCACACTGTGGCCGACCATCTCAAGGTCCAGTTGCTGATCAGATCCTATCAGGTATGCTCCGTCTCTCCCTCTCCTCTCCCTCTCACTTGCAGACTCGTGGTCACAACATTGCCGATCTCGATCCTCTTGGAATAAACTCGGCAGATTTGGACGACACAGTTCCTCCGAATTGGAACTCTCTTTCTACGGTCTCTCCGATGCTGATTTGGACAGACAATTCCTCCTCCCTCCTACTACGTATATCGGAGGAGAGGAGAAGAGTCTCACTCTCAGGGAGATAGTCAATCGACTCAAGGTGAGGGGGGGGGGGTTGAGGGGGTTGGATGGAGAGGGCGGATTCAGAGCATCTACTGCAACAAGACTGGCATCGAGTACATGCATCTCACAAACTTCGAGCAGCAGGAATGGATCAGGAAAAGATTCGAGGCCCCTAAGGCCACGGAATTGAGTCACGATCAGAAGAAGGTGAGAAAGAGAGGAGAAGGTAGGGGAGAGAGAGAATGAATAAAAGTGAGTGTATCCATTGTTTCTTTATTGAACTGGGAAATGTGGACGACCTTTAACTTGACTAGTGATAATAGTGTTGAATGAGGTGGTATGTACAATGTGTGAATGAATGAATATCTGCAGGTTCTCTTCAAACGACTCATTCGATCAACCAAATTCGAGGAGTTCCTGGCTAAGAAATGGCCGAGTGAGAAGAGATTCGGACTGGAGGGATGCGAGGTTCTCATCCCAGCCATCAAGCAGGTATCTACACCATTCCCATATATCGAGAACCAATGCCAATCAACTCGCTCGCTTCTCCCCGAAACCTTGACGAGGCATAATTTTTTGAAAACTGTAACATTATTTTTGGCCCAAACATTTTGGGACTTGTTCGGTTTCTGGCCACCCCTCCAGTCCCCACCCATCATTAAGGGGTTGAGCGGTCGAAAATCAGGGAGGATTACCTAAAATTAATGGGCTATATGAAGGGGGGGGGGGTGGCCAGAACCGAAGAAGTGCAATTTTTAATGTGGGGGGATGTATGGTGATGTGTCAGGTGATCGATACTTCTTCTTCATTGGGAGTCGACTCCGTAGTCATGGGAATGCCCCATAGAGGACGTCTCAACGTACTCGCCAATGTGTGTCGTCAGCCCCTATCCACCATCCTCTCACAGTTCTCGACTCTGGAACCAGCAGACGAGGGTGAGTGATGGGAGAGAGGGGGAGGGAGAGGGGAGGAGACTGTCTGCAGGATCGGGAGACGTGAAGTACCATCTGGGAGTGTGCATCGAACGACTGAACAGACAGAGTCAGAGAAACGTGAGTGAGGAGGGGAAGGGAAGGGAGAGGAGGAAGGAATCTTCTGCAGGTCAAGATTGCTGTCGTAGCCAATCCCTCCCACCTGGAGGCTGTCGATCCCGTCGTCATGGGAAAGGTACGAGGGGGGAAGGAAGGGGGATGCATGGCCATGCCAGGTTCGTGCCGAAGCATTCTATGCGGGAGACAGCAAACACGACAGGACGATGGCCATTCTGATGCACGGAGACGCGGCATTCTCGGGGCAGGTTGGAAGGAGGGAGGGGGAGGGGGAGGGGAAGGGAAGGGGAGACTGGCATTTCAGGGAGTAGTGATGGAGACATTCAATCTGGACGATCTCCCCTCCTACACTACACACGGAGCCATCCATCTAGTAGTGAATAACCAGATCGGATTCACGACTGATCCTCGATTCTCGAGGTGACTTATTCCCCCTCAATCTCCTCCCTCAGATCTTCTCCCTTCCCCCATCCTCAATCTCCTCCCTCAGATCTTCTCCCTTCCCCCATCCTCAATCTCCTCCCTCAGATCTTCTCCCTTCCCCCATCCTCAATCTCCTCCCTCAGATCTTCTCCCTTCCCCCATCCTCAATCTCCTCCCTCAGATCTTGTCTCTTCCCCCATCCTCAATCTCCTCCCTCAGATCTTCTCCCTTCCCCCATCCTCAATCTCCTCCCTCAGATCTTCTCCCTTCCCTCATCCTCAATCTCCTCCCTCAGATCTTCTCCCTTCCCCCATCCTCAATCTCCTCCCTCAGATCTTCTCCCTTCCCCCATCCTCAATCTCCTCCCTCAGATCTTCTCCCTTCCCCATCCTCAATCTCCTCCCTCAGATCTTCCCCCTACTGCACTGACGTTGGTCGAGTCGTCGGATGTCCCATCTTCCACGTCAACGTCGACGATCCCGAGGTGAGTAAGAATAGGAAAGATGAAAGGGAGGGGGAGGAAGAGAGGATTTTGTAAAAATTTTAACCTAAAGTTGCTCCACGGAACCGATGTTACGATAATTTGGATTACGGTAGTCTAAGTTGAATTGTTTGGTAGTGTAACTTGGTACGGTAGTTAGGCTTGGTTACACCCTGATCTTCCACAACATTATAGACCATGACCTCTATTCTTCGATTTTCGACACGGACAAATGAGCAGCTGTCCGTGTCCAAAATTGACTAGGAGGTGATGGTGTTGCCGGCGGCGTGGGGAGCCATGGTGACCATGTGATCTCCTCTTGTCTCAGGCAGTGATGCACGTGTGCTCGGTGGCATCCGAGTGGAGGAAGACATTCAAGAGAGACGTGATAGTCGATCTCGTCTGCTACCGGTAGGTCACTCCCCTCCCTCGGTGATGGGTAGTCTGGTTGCAGTCGACAGGGGCACAACGAGTTGGACGAGCCCATGTTCACGCAACCTCTGATGTACCAGAAGGTGAGGGAAGGAAAGAGACTTGGTATCTCGTGCAAGAATGCTATTCAATCACCAGATGTAGTATCTCGTTAGTTCTTAATAGAAATAATACATTGGCTTTTAAATTGCCAATCTATTTTATGCCTTGAATGTGATGTAGGGTCTTTCTAATAATAATAATAATTTATCTACGCCTGAGGCGCGACGATACCATAAAACACATAATTAATTAATGATTGCAGGTGGGGGGGGGGGGACTCTCCTGAGTCATTAAAGATGAGAGAGGTCAGCGATTATGGGGTGGCTTTCCAGCCGGCGCTTAAATACTCGGATGTTGGGGGCAGTGAGAATGACATCGGGAAGATTAGAATATTATCGGGAGGTTCGATCAGGGAAAGAGTGAAATTTGGCGGTGCTAGTTGTCGTTTCAATGTTAATGCCAAAAGAAGAGGTACGGTCTCGCTGGGGTTTGTAGGCGTAGAATGATGAACGAGGGACGATATTAGAACCAGTCAGAATCATATGAGTCATACAAAGATCTCCTATGTCTCTCCTCTCAGTAAGCGGGCGCAGGCCAAGAGTTTTCATGCGATCCGGATAAGAAGGTAGGGAAAGAGGATAGGAAGGGGAGGGGAAACAACGATAGAATACTTGCCGGGTGAAAATATGTCGAACTTTTTCAAGTCTCAATGTCAGATATGTAATGTGGATTCCAAAAGGGGGGTGCAAAATCAAGGAGGGGAAGGACATAGGCTTTGTAACTACGAAGAAGGATGGTGGGGCAGTTGAATGGGAGGGCTTTAAGGAGCAGGAATAACTTAGAAGTGGCTTTCTGAGCATGGGTTTTAATAGAACAAGAATTCTTGAGGTCAGAGCGGACTTGGACACCTAGATCACGGACGTTATTCACGAGGGGTAACTGAATGGAATTAATATTGTAGCGAGGGGAGGATTGTTTGGAGCCAATACGAAGATGAGAGCATTTAGAAGCAGATAGGGACAATTGGTTGAGTTGGGTCCATTCAAAGAGACAATCCAGGGCAGATTGAAATTCGGAGGTAATAGAAGATTTGGTAGACTTATTGTAGGAGGTATACAACTTAACATCATCAGCATAACATTGGACGGATACGTTGTGAAATTTAGATAGGAGACGAGAAAGGTCAGCTAGATAGATGGAGAAGAGAACTAGTTGACTAAGTTTTTAAGATGCACAGTTTACTAAGTTTTTAAGATATAAGTTTCGAAGAGAGATGGATAAATGACGAAACCCAAGCTTTCTTTCCGAAGATCTCAGCGCCCAGTTACATCTAAACTCCCTGATTGCTAATTATCTCGTCTCATCGAACCAACATCCAAGTGAACCAGGTTCCCAATGAACCAGCTTCCCCGTGAGCCAGGTTCCCAATTAACCAATTTCCCTGTGAACCAGGTTCCCCGTGAGTCAGGTTCCCAATTAATCAACTTTCATGTGAACCAGGTTCTCTGTAAACCAGGTTCCCCGTGAACCAGGTTCTCTGTAAACCAGGTTCCCCGTGAGTCAGGTTCCCAATTAATCAACTTTCATGTGAACCAGGTTCTCTGTAAACCAGGTTCCTAATTAACAATTTCCCTGTGAACCAGGTTCTCTGTAAACCAGGTTCACCGTGAACCAGGTTCCCAATTAATCAACTTTCATGTGAACCAGGTTCTCTGTAAACCAGGTTCCCAATTAATCAACTTTCATGTGAACCAGGTTCTCTGTAAACCAGGTTCCCCGTGAGTCAGGTTCCCAATTAATCAACTTTCATGTGAACCAGGTTCTCTGTAAACCAGGTTCACCGTGACCCAGGTTCCCAATTAACCAACTTTCATGTGAACCAGGTACTTCGTAGAGGATAGTTCACGGTAGTGAGAATCACGGTTCCCTCGTTTTCCAACTTCCCATCGACAATTCCACCGTTATCACCCACTTACCAGCGGAAACCATATCACTAATTACCGCTAATTACGCCCTATTTAGCGTTTTCCCTAAAGCAAACTGACGTATCCATCACTGTCCACCTTATTCGCGATAGAACATAGGCGAAAATTAACTTCCAGTCGATAGATCACCCGTTATCACCCTTATAAGGTAAATCAGTCGATCCTTATCACTAATTCCTACTAATTACTCACTAATTAGTGTTTCCCGGAAAGCAAACTGACGTTTCCCTCACTTCCCACCTTGCTCTCGATAGAGCACTAACGGTTATTACAAAGCGCAGTAGATTTGATCCCTTATCAGTGAGTTCGAGTCCCAGCTTACCCGATCAAACGTGTCCATACACGTTTGTTCGTTACTCTCTAATATTAGGTTGATTCATAAGTTTCGCTCCAAATTCACTCCTGAAGTTTTTGAACTATCATTTCCTTCGAACTTAATGAATTCTCTCATTCTTTTTTGTGTGATATTAGTACATGTGCGCTCTCTATAGCGCACCTATACTCATTCATTATCAATCGATTATACTGGAATGCCAAGGAACGAAATACCACAAACTTGAAATTTGAGACATATAATTTGATGAAATGGTGCTCCTTGATTAATAATGATAGCGCCACAACAACACTATTTCCGTAAAGTATTTTGAGTGTGCATTCTTATAATTGGCTTGCATCGGATCAGCCTTGAAACTGCGTGAGAAGATATGCACGAATTTCATAGTTAAGAGTACATGAATCTTGCAGAATTTGTTTCTCGGAGCTGCGCATTTCTGGTGAACGAGCGAATGGTCTTAAATTTAGCAGAAGTCGAAGAGCATATCATGTGGATGCTACCATTAAATAATTGTGGAGATTCAGCATGTCATTCAAAAGCCACATTTGGAAGAATCGCAAAATCGAAATTTGTTGGCCGGTTTCGCGCATTTTGACTGCGCTCGCTCTTCGAGAGATTCTGAAATTCAGATTTCAAGTATTTTTCGGAGACATTGACCCTCATGTAATGACGTCACAAAAATACAGCAGTTGAATCACATTCATTTTGTGTAAGCGGCGGATTGAACACACCGCTCAAAAATGGGTCAATTCGTCACTTTTTCGAAAAATATTTTTTATTGCAGAAAGAAGGGAAATTGATTCACATAAAACATATAATTTATGTGCACCTAATGTCACTCAAATAATGCCAAAGTAGTCCTGAACACAAGTCAACCGCAAGCGAGTAAACTATAGAAAAGCCTTGGAGCGAAACATGAATCAACCTAATACACTCTGAGAACGCGCTACCCTCTCTCTATATTCGCCATCCATCGATGCCATGTGGCTTCGTAGTCAAGTGGTTAGGACGTTCGACTCTCAATCCAAGAGTCGTGGGTTCGATCCCGCTCGGTGATTGGTCTTTTGCTCGTTATATTTCTCTCTCCTCCGAATTTCGGGGGACAAAAGAGAGGACAATTCTGAGATTCAGCGTTATATAGGGGTATAAAAAGGAATAGAGAGAGGAATAGAGAGGAATGCCTTGTGGTACTCCGGAGAGAATGGGGAAGGGGTCGCTAGTGGCGGAGGGCAAACGAACGGAGAAAGTGCGGTTGGAAAGGAAGGAGTCAATCCATGATAGCAGATTACCATGGATACCGTAATGAGATAATCGAGCTATTAATTTAGGGTAGGGAACAACATCAAAAGCACGAGTGAAATCAATGTAAACTACATCAGTTATAAGCTTTTTAGAGTGAGAATTTGTCCAATCATTATGATAAGTCAATATATTAGTAACAACACTAGCACCAGAGCGGAAACTATGCTAATTGGACGGGAGGATATTGAAGCGAGAAAGGTGACTATTGAGGTGTTCTTTGATGAGACGTTCCATGGTCTTAGCAGCAGGAGAGATGATAGAGATGGGCCTATATGAGGAGGGTAGTTTGCTATCTTTGCCCGGCTTAGGAATGGGGGTGATAAGGGAATGTTTCCAGGCTGATGGGACAGTCCCAGAAATGAGACTGAGATTGTAGATATCAGCTAAGGGGGTGGATAGAGCATGTGCACACTTAGAGAAAATGATCTGAGGAATGCCATCAAAAATAATAATAACAAATCTCAAGTAAGAGTGGATGTAGTGTTGATTGCAGATCAAGGCGACTAAACCTGTGCTTGATATCTACCAGAAGCACATTATCCAGGAGGGAGTTGCCAACGAGCAGTATGTGAAGGTACGAGGAGAAAAGAGGGGGAGGTCTCCTGAAAAACATATAAATAAAATAAATATATTTGAATAAGAAATAAATATCATTGTAAACATATAGGAGTAAACAATACAGTAAGTGATGAGGGGGTATGACAAAAGCGCAAATCAAAATATATCCGTCCAGAGAGATGATACAACTTCGTGGTTGGTATCAACTGATTACTAATGGCGTGAACTATCGGCCCTGAGTGCTTATCAGTGACGTCATTAGTTTTGATGTGGGATCATGACCCCCCGTACATGAAAATGCTCTCTTTTTTTGCACACTCATTCGTTTTGTCGTGATCAGGGTAAACGAGCCAATTTATATATTTTTGTGGTTGGGTGGAAAATTTGTGAAGTTTCCCACATGTCAGTTGTTAATATATTGCATTTTCATTCGCCTTATTGATCAATTGTTGGATACGTATGTCGTTGTAAGAGAGCAGAGGGAGGAATTGTAGGACGAACTGACGAAGTACGGGCAAATCCTCGAAGACGCATATGAGAATGCACAGAAAGTGACATTCGTGAGGAACAGAGACTGGCTCGATTCTCCATGGGATGACTTCTTCAAGAAGAGAGATCCTCTTAAGGTAGGGGAGGAGAGAAGGGAGAGAGGGGAGGGAGTGATTGCAGATCCCTTCGACGGGAATCGAGGAGGAGAAGATTAACCAGATCATAGACAAGTTCTCCTCTGTTCCCGAGGGATTCAATCTGCATCGAGGACTGGAGAGAACTCTGAAGGGAAGGAAGCAGATGCAGGCAGATGACTCTGTCGACTGGTCAGAATCACGGCTTCTCTCTCGTACTAATAGGGGCGGGAGTGCCTTCCCTGGGCTATTCAGCTATATTCAAGTACTAATAGGATCCAATTGGTGTACTAACAATAAGTTATCGAATTTATTCGTGCGCAATATTAGTAGAAAAGAAGAGAGGATGCGAAAGGAGAGTAGTAGAATGATGGCAGGTCGATCGGAGAGGCACTGGCCTTCGGATCTCTTCTCATGGAGGGAACCCACGTTAGACTGTCTGGTCAGGATGTGGAAAGAGGCACCTTCTCTCATCGACATCACGTCCTCCACGACCAGAAGGAGGACCTCAAGGTACTCCCAGCCCTCCCGTACCCCCCCCCCCCCCCCCCGAGGAATCGTCTTACTCTCTCCAAATCACACGCTCTCTCGTCGATCAGAGTAGCGAGAGAGTGTATGATATGGAGAGAACGAGAACATTGCTACATTGCTCCCCCCCACTCTCTCTCTTCAGGTGTACAACCCTCTGAACAATCTGGCGGAGTCTCAGGCAGCATACACAGTGTGCAACTCATCGTTGTCTGAGTATGCAGTGCTTGGTTTCGAGTTGGGATACTCGATGGTCGACCCCAATTCACTCGTTATCTGGGAGGCACAGTTTGGAGACTTCTCCAATACGGCACAGTGCATCATCGACCAGTTCATCTCCAGTGGACAGTCGAAGGTGCGTCCCTCTCCCCCCACTCCCCTCTCAAGTGGTCTCTCCTTGCAGTGGATCCGTCAGTCTGGACTGGTGATGCTTCTTCCTCATGGATACGAGGGAATGGGACCAGAGCATTCCTCCGCCCGTCCAGAGAGATTCCTCCAGATGTGCAACGAGGACGATATGATCGATGCATCCGTCAGTCGCTCCCCTCCCCCCTCCCCCCCCGTTTCCCTTCCTCTCCCCCTCATTCTCCTTTAGAAGGCTGCATTCGGGGGCACCTTCGAGGCTCAGCAACTGCACGACACCAACTGGATCGTGGCCAATTGCACAACTCCCGCCAATATCTTCCATCTACTGAGAAGACAAGTGAGTGAAGGGGAGAGGGAGGAGGGAGAAGTGTGTCCCCTCAGGTGACGATGCCCTTCCGTAAGCCATCGGTGGTGATGACTCCCAAGTCTCTTCTCCGCCATCCACTCGCTCGCTCTCCCATTGCTGACTTCCTCCCTGGATCCAAGTTCCAGAGAGTTATCCCCGAGAAGGTGAGGGAAGAGGAAGAGAGGAAAGGAGAGATCCCTTGCAGAATATCACCAATCCCTCCAATGTCCAGCGAGTCATCTTCTGCACGGGTGAGTACCAGTCTCTCTCTCTCTTTCTCTCTCTCTCTCTCTCTCTCCCTCTCCTTCTCTCCCTCTCTCTCTCTCTCCCTCTCTCTCTCTCCCTCTCCCTCTCGCTCTCTCTCTCTCTCTCTCTCTCTCTCTCTCTCTCTCCCTCTCCCTCTCCCTCTCTCTCCCCCTCCCCCTCCCCCTCTCGTTCCTTGCAGGCAAGGTGTACTACGATCTGGTGGCAGCTCGTAAGCACGTTGGGAAGGAAAATGAAGTGGCACTGGCGAGAGTGGAGCAGCTATCTCCCTTCCCTTACGATCTCGTGATGGAAGAGTGCACGAAGTGAGGAAGGGGGGAGGGGGGAGGGGGGGAGGTGGAATGACTTCTTCCTTGTAGGTACCCGCAGGCTGAGTTGGTGTGGGCGCAGGAGGAGCACAAGAACATGGGTGGATGGACATTCGTGCAGCCTCGGTTCAACTCCCTTCTGGCGACTTGCACTCAACCGGGTGGAGGCAGAGTGATCTCGTATGCAGGGAGACTTCCCTCTGCATCTCCCGCCACGGGAAACAAGTACACTCACTACCAAGTGAGTGATGGGGGAGGGGGAAGAGAGGGGGGAGATTATTGCAGGAACAGAAGGAAATGCTCTCGAAGACACTCGATGTTCCCAAGGCATCCCTCGAAGGGTTCAAGGCATAGAGTACCAGAGAGAACTACTGTAGACTACTGTAGCATCCGTAGCCTATGGACGGTGTCTTAGAATTCCCTCAACCCCTCAATCTCCTCTTATCTGCTCCCTATGAAAGACGACGAGTATTGCGAGTGTAATAGATAGTAGGCGCCTCTCCCATTCGTTCCCTTTATTTGAAATGTCTATCAGATAGAAGCTCCCTTCTCTCACGCACTCCGGTGAAATACGAAAAGTTGCTAATAAAACATTTTAAAACAATACAGTTTGCACTACACTGAAATTGTATATATAATTGGAGTGTCTGTTTACGAATGCTCTCGTTCATTACGCTGATGTTTACTAAATATCGATCGAAACAACGAAGACAATTCGGTAATGATACGGAAATATTGATGGTAGACTTTAAAAAATAAACAAATATTTGTTTATTTTCCAATTCAAATATTTTTTTACAAGCGACCCAAATATTTGTTTATCACGTAAATATTTGTTTCTGTTTTCATTATTGTTTATCGAGAACGAGACGAGTGAAGGCGATGCGATCGACCGTCCAATCATTCTATAGATAGATCTATCGATGGCCGCAATATTTGTTTCGTAAGCAACTATTTGTTTAGTGGGAAACAAATATTTGTATAATTGAGAAATATTTGACTTTGAAAGTCTAATTGATGGAACGAATTGTACGTACTACGTACTCGTACAACTCGTCGTACTTCTCCTCACTGAGGAGAGAGAGAAGGGAAGAAGTGATTGTGAGTGAATGATGGAGTGATAAGGGGAGATTCGATTGGATGGGGACGATCGGCAGTGTGTGGATCATCCCTCTACTCACTTCTCTCTTCGCATTCGCTGCTCTATTCGTTCCGTGAGTGTGTGAATGGATGTCCATTCCCTCCCCTCCTCAGATACTACGTGGGAGTCAGAAATGGCCATGTCCCCCTTCTCGTCCCCTTCATCAGTGATTGTGCTGCCTCTCCCCCCGAGAGTTGCCTCTTCTCTCAACTATTCAATATCACTTCCTTCTGTCGTGAGTCCATGAACACTTTCCATTCACATGCACGCCTTCAGTCATCATTACTCTCTACCTTCGACATCGAGAGATCGTCGAGTACTACGGTAATCGATTGAGGTTGATGGAACACCATTGATTAAACACTAATATCTCATCTTGAGGAGACACGACATCTGGTGGAGAAGGATATCGTTGAGTCTGTTGATAGTGGGGATATCAGCTGCTTTCTGCATAACCTCTACAGCTTCCTTCTCGGTACTCCCCCCATCTCTCTCTCTCTCTCCTCCCTCAGATAAGTGATCACTTGTTGGTGCACATTATGAGTGCCTCTTCTTCTTTCCTCCTGCTCACAATATACATCTGGGGACAAGTAATGCTCTCTTTCATTCTTTATCCGAGGTAGTCCATTCGTACTCTTCTTATCCTCTCTTTCATATCCTCAGGATGTCTTCCCCACTCCTCAATTCGATTCGTTTTCTACTCGCTCTGGCCGGAACTTCCTCACTCATTCTCCGTCAGATTTGATCCCGTCTCCTCTCTCTCTCTTTCTCTCTTCAGATGAAGTTGCGTGTTTCACCAATGTCTTTCTCCCTGAGGGATATTCCATTCCTCCCATCCCTGTCCCTTATTCTCCCCAATTCATCGAAATAGACTCTCCGGTATCCCTTTATTCTTCGCACTCCAATCTTCTTCCCTTTTCAGTATTGGCTTCGTCACACAATCGCAGCAAGTGCAGAATGGTCCATGGTTATTTTCTATATCTTATTCGTTCTCTCAATGTCATTTGATCTACGATACACCTACGTGCGAGCTCCAAAAGTTTTCTTCAAGAAGACCCATATCCAACACCGTGAGTCTTCTTCTCCCCGATTCCCTCCGCTTATCCATTTATTCCCAGTATCTATCGATGAATATCCCATCAACACATCTCAAATAACTCATCTTGACTGATCATCACCAATAAATTCTCCTGCAGACAACCTTCACATTTATTGTTATCATCTTTTAATTCACCGTACATTTTGGGTATAAACAGCACATATCTCTAAGAAACTCAGTGGGTCTAATTAAACTTACTTCTAAAGCAAAACATCTCACGAATTTATGTCGAGTTCGTAACAATAGTGAAAGATGCTAATGTCTATGAATGACTAGGATTCTCAAGCGGTCAAAAACAACTTCTCAGATGCTATTGATGGCCTTTCCACAGTAAGCAGCCAGATTCGCCTCGCGGAATGCCTCCGAAAGAGTCTGGAAAGGAGTGATGAGAAACTGGAGAACTGGAAGACTGGGGGGGAGGGGCACTCACGGGATGGGGATGGCATACTCGGGCGACATCCTCAGCAGAAGCTCCGTACTCCAGAGCGAGAGTCGCCTCAGCAATCATCTCTCCCGCATTCTGGAGAGAAAGAGAAATGGAGGGAGGGAGGGGGGATCACTCACTGGTCCGATGATGTGCACTCCGAGAAGTCTGTCAGTGTTCTTGTCGGCGATGGCCTGAATGCAGTCAATTGTTTGAGTGCCTTTCAAGACCTCATTGGAATGTGAATGCATACAGTAGCGCTCAAAATTTTGGGGCACTTTTTCAATTCGCTATAACTTTTTACTCAGAAAAGATAGTACTCTCAAATTTGGCAGCAAATTCATCGTAAATTACGATGCAGAAATTGGGGTGTGATCAATGTCCTCAAAAAATGCGTAATGATTCAATCGAACAACACTTTTTCAAACTGGCATTATTTATACATTCAGTGGTCGAAAGAGTAGGTCACAAAAATTATAAAAAGTGGGCACGTTTCTAAAATTTTAACATGAAATCGCTGAAAATGGGTATGTTTTTACATCTTAATCAAAAAATTACTAAAAAAAGTGGGTACGTTTGCTACATTTGCACTGGTCTGGACTCCAAAAACCGGACACGTTAGGTCATTTTGGACCTACTTTTCGACCACTGTATACATTCCATTTTGCCGATTATCAAATTTTTTTGAGGTTGGAGATATGTCTTATGTCTACTCCGAAAAATAATTTTGTGTTGCTGCTCCATCGCACCTTTGCACCGGAGTTGCTGCGTCGAGTCCCCGACCACCCTATTTACGCACTCTGAGACGTAGTATACCTCCGAAAAGACTATCTCCGCGGGTATGCAACTCTGCTACAAAGGTGTCATGGAGCAGCAACCCAAAATTATTTTTCCACAAAAAGTTTGGCGAAACAAAGAACAATTCTATGCAAGAATATCAGTTTTAAAAATTGTTAATCGATTGTATCATCATTACGCAATTTTTTCAGGACATTCATCACACCCCAATATATGCTTCGTAATTTGATGAATTTGCTACATGTATGCCAAATTTTAGAGTAATATCTTTTCTGGATCAAATGTTATAGCGAATTGAAAAAAGTATCCCAATACTTTTGGGCGCTACTGTAATTACAAGTGGTCGAAGGGGTAGATCACAACTATATTTTTACATACAAGGAACGTTTCTCATGTATAAAAAAGCTGTTTTTTTTCAGATTTAATAAAGCAACCAATGAAAAAATGGCCACGTTTTCTAATTTTCACTGGTCCGAAATGCATGTCATTTTGCACCTATTTTTCGATCAGTGACAGTGGAATATTGTTCATGAGAAACCTCATTATTACAACCAAATAAATGTAAACAAGAGTGAGGGGGCAGGGACAAAGCCCCTGCACCTCCCCCACCCCATCCTCATTCTCTCATCTACCCTCTTCTCACCTTCACGAATCCCTCCTGGTCATTGTTTGTCTTGGCTCGGGAGTTGGCAACGAAGGGGAACTTGCCAATCTTGTAGGCCACTCCCTCCTCCTTCAGCTGCTCCTCACTCTTTCCCACCCATGCCACTTCGGGATGAGTGTACACTACGGAAGGGATGCAGTTGTAGTCGATATGCACTGCTCCGCCAGCCATTCCCTCCACAGCCAGAATACCTGGTAGAGATATCTAATGAATCAATTGCAACAAAACACATTTGCACTCCTATATCGGCACTTCCCGATGTCCGCGCCAGAATCCGCGCAGTCAAATCCAAGGACCGGAAAATGCGGGGCTCGATAAATTGATTATAGAGTGACAAATCGTCAGTACTTTCGAAAGACTTTTTTCAAACTTCGGTCGAACCGCGCTATGATCTCATATTTATTGTGATGAGAGTGCCTCTAATGAGAATCTACCATCTAGCGTGTTTTGTGCATCTCGAAGGGAGTCGGTATATCGATTTTACTAGACCTCAACACTTATATTATTTGGCTGTATCTTCGGTCCAAATCGATCTGAAGGGCTAAAATTCTAAAGATATCGTAAGATTCAAATGCTAAGCATCGCTAATACGGTGTTTCGTGAACTATCGTGCCAGAGCCGGAACAAAATATTAGATTACCTTTATATTGATTTATCCTAAATTTCCTATTTTTCCTCAGTATGTTTCTTAGCGCTATATTAATTGATTAAGCAAAACTGTCAATTCGCAGAATCCTTTGTTTGAGTTTGATAAATATAGAAATATAAGCAGATAGAAATAATAAGCGGAACGGATTATTTCCTTACAATATCATACGGTCATGATGTAGCACCAATACGCTTGCTATGTGGGGGGAATGATTACCTGCCGTTCGAAAAAATCTGAACCTTGTCAGATTTACGCTAAACAAACAAAGTGGTATTCTTTGACTATGTTCGGTACATTTATCATTGATCTGGAATCAATTGGAGTGAAATGCTCGCGTTCTGATAATGTATTTGTCGCCTTCAACCATTAGTAGATAACCGCCCCCTCCCCTCTCACCCTCCTCGATAAGTCACGTGTAAAACGGAGAGAAAGAATCACCCAAGTTCGCAACTTTGCATGATACTTCAATAAATTTCTACATAAAGTGGCACGAGATCATAATTTTGACTGCATCCGCTTGGGTGGTTTCATGTGGCTGAAAAAGGCGAACAAAATTTTAGGTTTTTTCCGTATTTTTAGTCTTTTTGCTATCGCACTTAGTATATTGTTGCTACATCATGATAGTATGATACTTATGGAATTTTAGAAATTCAGATCAATGTGGACCGAAGATACAGCCAAATAATAAAATTTTTGAGGTCTCGGATTATCGATATACCGACTCTCTTCGAGAAGCACAAAACACGCTAGATGGTAGATTCTCACCATCATTAGAGGCAATCTCATCACAATAAATATGAGTTCATAGTGCAGTTCGGTTGAGGTTTAAAAAATTCCTTTCACAGACGGAAAGCACAGACGGAAATTTACTTCAGTAACCCGCGATAAGTAGATTTCAATCCATCTTCTCATGTCGATAATTTCATAGGGTTTGTTTCTCGAATGCTTCAAATCGTGGAACTTTCCTAGAAGCCTACCAAGCCCCGCCCACTTGGCACCACCCCCTTGGGGTCGTGGTAGTGTGCCTAGCCTTAAGTAATCTAAATCTGAGCCTAAGCAGTCTAAGCAAAACTCTAAGCAACATTATAATAATCTTAAACAGACTAAGTCAGGGTCTAAGCAACTTTATAATGAGAAGACTACAGAGGGGGGCGGGGCTTGTTAGTCTTCTAGGAAAGTGCCCAAATCGTAAGTGTGTATCTCAATTTTGAGGGAAGTTATGACAATTTGAAATTTGGTGCTAAACTATTGTACGCTACTGTAAGTAGTCGCGCCCATAAGCCACAAGCACTTTTGGAATGGGTTTTAACCATACATGTGCAGGGATCGAGGCGGGGAGGGGGGGGGTACCCAACATGATGGGTACCCCCCCCCCTCAACGTATATGGTCAAAAATCGATCGGTAGGTCAAGACTAAGTACCATAACTAATTGATAGCACAGTACACCCTGATACCGTATATGGATACCGTAATCCGCGAATATCGCAAACTAACTTTATTTTTAAAAAGTACTGGCACCGTGACCAATCGATTGTACAGTACCCAAGTCACTACCGTAGCCCAGTTCCATGGGTCAGATCCAGTTCCTTGGGTCAAACATTTTTCTAAAATTTTAAAATCGATAGTAAAATTATTTTTAATTATCCTACCGTATCTCTCGTTACTCTAGAATAATTTTATAATCGACTTAAGATTTTTAGAAAAATGTTTGACAATTTTAGGAAAATGTTTGACCCAAGGAACTGGATCTGACCCATGGAACTGGGTTACGGTAGTGACTTGGGTACTGTACAATCGATTGGGTACGGTGCCAGGACTTTTAAAAAATAAAGTTAGTTTGCGATATTCGCGGGTTACGGTATCCATATAGGTATCAGAGTGTACTGTACTATCGATTGGTTATAGTACTTAGTCTTGACCTACCGATCCATTTTTGACCATGACCCCCCATACGTTGAGGGGGGGGGGGGGGGGGGCAACATGTTGGGTACCCCCCCCCCCCCCGATCGAGGCGTGCACACCTATGGTTTTACCTTTTTGTCCATAAAAGATGAAAATAACTAGGGTGGTAAGACATTTCGAACAAAACATTTCGAACTAGGACGTTTCGCACAATTTTCGTGAATTTTCTTGAGCGCGCACACCACTTTGGAAGCTATTTTCGCATTATTTAAATGATTTTTACGTAATTTATTTATCAATTACGTTCTTGACAGTGACGAAAAATATATTAATGAGAACAAAATCCTTATTAATTAAGTTTTGGGTGAAATTGTGCGAAACGTCCTAGTTCGGAATGCCGATATTCGATTTTGTTTGTTCGAGATGTCTTATCACCAATAACTAGGACACCAAATTCATCGGAGATTTAGTTTTTGATATTAGGGTATTCGGGTAAATTGCACAGTCGTTGCGTAGTGATGACGCAAAAAAATTTTGAACCTGCTGCTCGGACGCAACTTTGTTGCAGCCTCGCTGCAAAAAAACAGTTTCGCAAATTCAGAACTCGGGTTCTAGGCATGCAGGACTCGTTCATAACATCAAAACAATCGCCATCCTGTGCCAGATGATCCTGACAATGAGAATATGAAAACAATAACTCATTATTTACTTATAGGGCATGAATAAATCACTTTTTCGCATGACTACCTTTTCGAACATTCATAACCCCGTGGGAAAGTTATGCAACAAATCTGGTTTTTGTTGGGCGTATTCAAAATGTAGTAACGAACTGAATCCCAACTTTTTAGAGTACTTGGATATCTTTCCTGCAATGTTTTCGGACGCATACACGGGTCGGGAAACACCCTGTTTGCGCACTCTTGTCATCTGTACTCTCTAGCCCATAGGGACCTTACAAGTGACGCTACCAAGAGGCCAGAGCCAGAGATACCTCCGAAAAACGGTCACCGCTGGCAGGAATGATATCCATGCATTCTAAAAAGTTAATAATCTGTTCTTTAATATTTTTTGATTATGCCTACACAAAAACAGATTTTTACGTAACTTTCTCACAGAGTTATGAATGTTCAAAAAATATTTATGCGAAAAAAGTGATTTTTTTCATCACTTTTACACGCATAGTAAGGCATGCTGAATGAACCAGTGGTAGATTACCTTCATCCTCCGCCTTGTGCGCCAACATCGGTCCTGCGATGACATCCCCAATGGCATAGATGGATCCCACCTGCAATTACCATCACTCATCATCCAATCCCTCAGATTACCTTGGTCTGGAATCTCTCATTCACAGGTACTCTTCCTCTCTCATCGAGTGACACTCCTACTGATTGCAGTCCCAGCTTCTCCGTGTAGGGACGTCGACCTACGCACACCAGAAGAGTATCGCATTCGATCTGAGATTACTTTCTCGCCAATATACCCACACCTTACATCCCATTATAATCAAATATTACCGAATTCGAGACATCCAATATCTCACTAGAGATTAGAAAGAAATGTGTATATAACAAATATGTAATCGAAAATGTCGGCAGTTAGAAAGTTAAGCCGATATCACTTATCACATACAAAAATGACTGAATGTTGATTATCTTACGGATTCCTTCTTGCCATTCTGCACTCCCTCCACTTCTACCTTGATCGATTCTCCCGTATTGCTTGCACCGAGCACCTACATGTGATCACCTTACAAAATACTTCACGTGCTAAAACACGAGCCTTAGTCTTGAGCATGAACTTGAATCCCTGTTTGGTGAGAGTTCTCTGGAATAGCTTCGACACTTCCATGTCGATTCCCATTCCACCGACGTGTCCGAGGAATTCGATGGCAGTCACTTGAGCTCCCAGTCTCTGCCACACCGATCCCTGCAAATATCGGCACATTCATTTACATATATATATATAGATCAAATATAATAGAAGACATACGAGCTCGAGTCCGATAACTCCAGCCCCGATGACTACCATCTTCTTAGGAACCTTAGAGAGGGAGAGTGCTCCCGTCGATGAGACAATCTCCAATCAAAGGCATTAAAGTAAACGACCAAGATAGTTTTCCCTACCTGTTCCTCATCGATAGTGATTCCTGGGAAGGGAGTCACTTCGGATCCAGATGCAATGAGAATGTTACGAGTGTTGACTACCTCATTGCCGCCATCTTTTTTAGCCACCGTCACCTGCAATAGACAAGCGACTCTTTACAATTACGCGGGGTTAACTCAAACAATACATAATATTGGATTCCTAGGGGTTCCCTCAATCAATACACATATGTACCTGATTTGCTCCAGTGATGGTTCCGTGCCCCTGGATGTGCTTTACTTTGTTCGCCTTGAAGAGAGCTGCTATGCCCCCAGTTAGTCCTTTCACGGAATTTCTTTTAGCTTCCATCATTTGATCAAGGTTGAGTTTAGGAGGGGAGGGCAGATCAATTCCTAAATCAGGCTCACGTTTTACGCTCTATTATGTTGTTTTTTTCACCTCTGCTGGCAAAATCATGCTGAGCCATGTGAAAGTAGTGCGAGTTGTTGAGAAGTGCCTTGGAGGGGATACATCCTACATTTAGACAGGTTCCACCCAGAGTATCGTTCTTCTCAATGCAGACAGTCTTCATTCCCAACTGTGCTGCCTTGATGGCAGCCACATATCCTCCGGGACCACCTCCGATCACAACGAGATCCGCATCTCAAATCAATTCTAAATTTAGGTTAATCAATAATCCTAATCATTCAAACAACAGCCTCACCCCTATAGTAACCCTATTTTCAGGTTTATGCAGTAGTGCCCAAAATTTAATAGAATATTTCCCACTTGTTCAAAAAATCAACAAAACCCATTTGTACATATTAGACCGATTTAAGGCTAAAGAAATAAGAAAACCTTGAGAAGAATTGAAGGAGCGTGAAACGAAGAAGGTAAGCTGTCGCTGGGCGGCGGGAAGCGATCGAGATAGAGACATCCTAGTTTATCCCACTTGAGATTAAACTGCAAAATACATCAATAGCTTACAATCACAATGAACATTGAATGATAGGTGGCATGGAAAATTATCGGAAAATTGCAAATGCAAATACCGTATGCATTTATGTCACACGGCTTCCCCAACACCCTCGTTGAAACAATGGTCCTTTCAGAACAAACCATAGTTGCTAAGAATAGAAAATATCTCATTTCTGTATTTAGTGAAAAGGCTGCAAACATATTTCCCTAGAATATAATGTAAGCTTCGTTAATTGATTTTTCGATGATGTTTCGGAAGGCAGAAAATGGCAAATTAACATTAATTAGTGATTAAATGCTAAGTTATGAGTAAATCAAAACAATAAGCCGAAAACCGTATAGATAGTTTTTCAGGAGTAGTTTAAAAGTACCATTTTCAGGCAACAATTTTCATAATTCTGCAGTGTCACGGGGAATTATATTGCACCGTGCAACAGTACTGACATCCCAGTTAGTGGATCATTTTCTTCCGGTGTGGTCGGGTGTAATATTGCCGTGCGCATCACGAAATTACTCCGCGAAATTCATTCGTCGTGTCGGATATATTATTTTCACAAATCATCTTATGTTTTTAAGAGCATTATTTAAAACGATTAATAAGTTACGTCGATTCTCCGGGAGCTGTGCAGGGGCACTGCTTTAGTAACTAACAGCAAATCTAGCCAACCTAAAGTGACAACATAGTTGTGAGACAATCATAAATTTATTATAAACAGTAACACATTTTCGAAATTCCCGTTTTCATATCTGTTAGGAACCGAGTTATGGTTATTTTAGGCATTCAGAGTTGACCCTGCCGCACAGGCAACGAGTGAAAAAGCACAATGAAGTGTGAGAGTGTCAGCACTAGTGTCCTCTCATTTGTAATTGCCAGCGTCGACTAGAGCGGGTTTGCTATCAATCCTGTTTTAAAAAATGTGAATATTTGGGGGCGAGAAAACGGTACGGAAGGTGATAAGACATTCCGGAAAACGACATTTCGGAAATTTTGGCAAAATTCCAAGGGCGCGCACATGACTTTCAAAGCTATTTTCTCCTGATTAAAATATTATTAGGGACGGCAGCGGGAATTTTTGAGTACGGAATAATGGATGCCTCCTTCCGACGCTTTTCCTTCAAACTACCGTACTTTTCAAGCCAAATTCTTTCAATATTTTAAAACATTTAAAAAAATATTTAATGCGATTTTTGAACTATTTTATTGATTGGAATGAATATTGACACATATTGAAAGAACACCAAGCATGGCAAGAAGAGACATATTGGAGAATTGGAGAAGGACGAAGCGATCGAAAATACATGTGTTTTCAGAACTAAGTGTTGAAGCTTCATTCCCTCAGTTTATGTAGATTATCAATCACAAAAAATTATTTTCACAATAAAAATAAATGAAAATATAAGATATTAGAGAATGAGGCCGTCAAAGCCGCGCATTTTACCGTTGTGAAAATGCATTTTTTGCTTTTTCTTTAAAACCGCTAATAGTACATTCGAGATTTTTGGTTATATTGCGATAAACCCTGTTTTACACCGCATACTAGAAAACAAAAAAATATACTATTAGCGGTTTTATAGAAAATGTCTTCCTACGATGACGACGCGTATGAAGACTTCCTAGACCAGGTTGAGACCGCCCTGCGGAGTGCCCCAAAAGGCCATATGCCAGTTCTGGTTGGTGACTTCAACTGTCGAGTGGCGAGGGAACCTGGCAATGAAAGATTTGTCGGTAACTTTGCCTCTCCCACACCGAACTCACGCGGACGCTGCTTCACTGAGCTCTGCGTGAGGAACAGACTGCGCATCCTGAACACGTTCCCCAAGAGACGGCACGGTCGAATCTGGCCCTGCCGATCCCCAAACGGCTCCGCATTCCACCAAATTGACTACGTTGCAGCGCCCGCCACAGCGAGAGTAGTCAACTGTGGAGTCGTTGGTCGGTTTGAGTTTGACTCCGACCATCGCCTTGTTCGGATGTGCCTCTCCCTCCCTGGCAAGGCGAGGCAGAAAAGATGCAGGGAGCGGCTAGATTTCGATCGAACCGCTTTTACTGTCAACGCAAACCTTCTCGCGTCACTGCCCCTTGCCCGCCCCAGTTCTGCCGCCGACGCCTATACTACGGTAAAGGCTTTCACGGAGACCGCGGCAACGAACTGCTGGAGGAAGCGCCAATCCCCTTCTTGGATCTCGAGTGGAACGCGGAAGCTCCTAGCGATGCGCCATGAATTGCAATCCAACTCCCAACAAGCTGTCGCCTACTCAGCTGCCTGCAAAGCTGCCCGGACGAGTTTCGTCGATGACATCAGGAAGCGAAAGGAGGCGCAAGCACGGCAAGCAGCAACCATGGGAAGGAGCATCGTGAAGAGCATGCTGAGTCTGCAAACCTCAAAGAAGCGCCTTCTAGTTCCCCACCCTGTAACTGGTGCTCTCTCTCAAGCAGCTACCAAGACAGTGGTCCAGAGCTTCTTTGACGGTCTCTACACCCCTGCAGTTCCGTGTCCACTCCCAGTCCCTCCTCAGCCTCTGGATCCCCTTCCTCCCTTCCTACCCGATGAGGTCAGCAAAGCGATGTCCCAACTCAAGTGTGGTCACTCACCCGGTTCGGATGGCATTCTCCCTGATATGCTATACCACTCTCGAAACCACCTTGCTCCCGTTATCGCTGATCTACTCAACTATCTGGTAGATGGAGAGGCTGTTCCAAGCGACCTGACCGAAGCAATTGTCACTCTTCTGCACAAGAAAGGAGACCCTACCAACATTGGGAACTTCCGTCCCATCTCCCTCCTCACCGTTTCCCTGAAGACAATGACCAAAGTCATTCTTCAGAGACTCGAAACTGTGCTTGAAGAAACAGAGTCCTCGACCCAAACCGGCTTCCGGCGCGGCTACAGTACTCTCGACAACCTGCATGCCATCAAGCAGGTCGCTGAAAGAACCTCCGAGTACGGTATCCCAATCTACTTGGCGTTCGTCGACTTCAAGAAGGCGTTCGACTGTGTGGAGTGGAATGCCTGCTGGCAAGCCCTCTTCTCGTTCGGAGCCCATCCCTCCCTCGTCCACATGTTGCGCCGTCTCTACGAGTCCTCCTCTACACTCATTCGAGTTAATGAGGAGCTCGTTCCTGTGACTGTGCGTCGAGGAGTCCGCCAAGGGGATACCCTCTCCCCTCGTCTCTTCAACGCAGTGCTACGATCAGCCATGGACAACATTGACTGGGAGTCAGATGGAATTAGAATCGACGGAAGGAACCTTTGCCACTTGGAGTATGCCGATGACGTGGCTCTCGTTTCCAAATCTCGACCCGAGCTGGAACGAATGCTGAAGAAGCTGATGGACGCGTGCAGCCGAGTTGGTCTCGAAGTGAATGCAAGCAAGACCAACCTCCTCACCTCCTGCACCTCTACCCGCAATCCAATAATCATCGGCAATCTGCGATTCGAATTCGTCGATAGCGCCACCTATCTCGGAGGAAGAATAGCTCTTCCCTTGGATCATTCCGACGAAATAGAACACCGGATTCGATTAGGGTGGCTGGCCTGGAGTAAGCTCTCGCACCTCCTATCTTCTCGAATTCTGTCCATCAAGATCAGGAGGAGAGTCTTCGAGAGCTGCACGGCTACAGTTCTCTATGGGTGTGAAGTATGGGCTCTGAGATCTAGCGAGAAGGAGAGGCTGAGAGTCACCCAGAGGAAGATGGAAAGAAAGATGCTTGGAGTCACGCTGAGGGACAGATGGAGGAATGACCGCGTGAGAGGGATTACCAAGCTGAGAGACTGGAATGAGGAAGGATTGAAACGAAAAGCGCGCTGGGCCCTCAAGATCAGAAGAATGGGAGTGGAACAGTGGAGCCGTGCGACAACTGTCTGGACTCCATTCAATAGGACTCGTCCCCCCGGAAAGCCTCGCGCGCGATGGAGAGACGACCTATCCCGAGCTATTGGCAGCCATTGGTGGAGTGCAACTTATGAAGACTACCGACCTATCATCTTCTGAGCGTTTCCGCCTGATAAGATAAATTGATTGATTGATTGACAGAAAATGTTATTTTACTTCGATATTACCGTAATCCTTGCACTTGCTTGACGCTTCTGAAACACCGAGACATTTATGGGTGTTTTTGGTTATGATTGGTGATATATCGCTTTTTTAGAGCGGGTTAAACATTAATAAGAAATTAATTAATTCATATGGACTGTGCTGAAATATTTTATCGGGATTCAGTTCGCGATAAATTGAGGATAATTGTGACTTGTGATGCGCTCCACTTGGACTCAAAACGTCGGCTTCTTCATGAACATTCATTATTGTTTTTCTTATTATTTTACATTATTTTTGAAAAACTAGTGTGAAAACTCGAAATGGGGTAGGGTAAGCTTCCATTTGCACACCAATTTGTTAATTGTTCTGCTCATTCATAAACACGGCTGCTGTTCCTAAATATTTTTGTTTTTCTTTTTATCAATCAATCAATCAATCAGTTTATCATATCAGGCAGTTTGCTCAGATGAGGATTTGTCTATATTCTACATAGGTTGCACTCCACCAATGTGTGCCAATGGCTCGGCTAAGGTCGTCTCTCCAGCGTACGCGTGGCTTCCCAGGGGGGCGGCTCCTGTTGTAGGGTGTCCAGACTGTAGTAGCGCGACTTCACTGCTCCAGATTCATTTGCCTAATTTTGAGTGCCCACCGTGCTTTCCGTTTCAATCCCTCCTCGACCCAGTCTCTTAGCTTGGTGATTCCACGAACTCGCTCATTCTTCCAACGATCTCTGATCGTAACTCCCAACATCCTCCGTTCCATCTTTCGTTGAGTAACACTCAGTCGTTCCTTCTCACTCGATCGTAATGCCCAGACTTCGCATCCGTAGAGTACTGTACTTGTGATGCAGCTTTCAAAGAGCCGTCGCCTGATCTTCATGGGTAAAAGGCGTGACGATAGAAGATGGGACAGCTTACTCCATGCGTACCAGCCCAGTCCAATCCGATGTTCAATTTCGTCGGAGTGATCTAGGGGAAGACTGATTCGCCCTCCTAGATATGTGGCTCTTTCGACAAATTCGAACCGTAGATTGTCAATGGTGATTGGATTCCTGGTAGAGGTGCAGGAGGTGAGTAGATTGGTCTTTGCTGCATTGATTTCGAGACCAACTCTTCTGCAAGACTTTTTGTACTATACTCCTGATGGTTTCCCATGTGACGTTGCGCTCCGAGTAACCCCCAGTAACCCCCCACTGACCCCACGGGTCTAGCACGTTCATCTTTGAGAGAATTGTGCTTAAATTGGTTTCGTTTTTTTCTTAAATTGGTTTTTTTTGTCGAAAAGAAAAAAATCATTTCCCGGTGCTAGCAGGGTATTTATTCTTTTTTCCAGTTTTCTTTCAAAATTTTCCGGTTTTCAGACTTTTGATACGATTGAAATCTCCCATTATTTGCATGGTTTATACTACTCCAAAAAATCAATATTATTTATAACATAAACAAAACTAAGAAAGGGGAAGCGTAAAACTTATCAAGTCTGAAAACCGGAAAAATTTGAAAGAAAACTGGAAAAAAGAATAAATACCCTGCTAGCACCGGGAAGTGATTTTTTTCTTTTCGACAACTTCAAAATTAATTTACCGATATATTTAAACTATTAATAGTACAAATTGTAAATGATTAGATGCAGAATTGCATGTTGAACACAACGAAACCAATTTAAGCGCAATTCTCTCAAAGATGAACGTGCTAGACCCGTGGGGTCAGTGGGGGTTACTGGGGTTACTCGGAGCGCTACGTGTTCACATGGGAAACCAACAGGACTGTAGTCTGAGCCCAGGTGAGTCTCTTATTTCCAACTCCCCCTTGCGCAAAATCCAAGTTGATATTATCATGAATCCGAAGTAACAGAGTTACCCCTTAGTCTATCACTAGAAGGAGGAGGAGTGGTGTTAGGGCATGCGCCATCACTATAGAAGGAATAGGAGTGGTGTTAGGGCGTGCGCCATCACTAGATGCGAGTCGCATATTCGGAATCTACTCAAAATTTGGCCCACCCCCCCCCCCCTTCCTCCTCTACCCCACTCATTTCTAGGTATCTCTCCCTGATTTTCGGTCTCACAACCCCTCTGTGATGGGGAGAAATGAGAAATGATAGGGGAGGGGGGGGGGGGGGGTGGGCCAAATATCGAAGAAGTGCCCAAAATTTCATGCAAAGTGGTCGCAAAGTTCTCATCCGGTAGATTTGAAATCTTGTGAGTTTGAAATCCAGTCGCTTCTCATCCGGTGGGTTCTCATCCAGTAAGTTCTCATCCAGTCGGATCTCATACGCCTAGTTCTCATCCAGTCGGATCTCATACGCCTAGTTCTCATCCGGAAGGTTCTCATCCAGTAGGTTCTCATCCGGAAGGTTCTCATCCAGTCGGATCTCATACGCCTAGTTCTCATCCAGTAGGTTCTCATCCGGAAGGTTCTCATCCAGTAGGTTCTCATCCGAAAGGTTCTCATCCAGTAGGTTCTCATCCGGAAGGTTATCATCCAGTAGGTTCTCATCCGGAAGGTTCTCATCCAGTAGGTTCTCATCCGGAAGGTTCTCATCCAGTAGGTTCTCATCCGAAAGGTTCTCATCCGGAAGGTTCTCATCCAGTAGGTTCTCATCCGGAAGGTTCTCATCCAGTCGGATCTCATACGCCTAGTTCTCATCCAGTATTTTCTCATCCGGAAGGTTCTCATCCAGTAGGTTCTCATCCGAAAGGTTCTCATCCGGAAGGTTCTCATCCAGTAGGTTCTCATCCAGTAGGTTCTCATCCGGAAGGTTCTCATCCAGTAGGTTCTCATACGCTCAGTTCCCATCCGGTAGCTTCCGGTTCTCATCCAGTAGGTTATCATCCGACCTAGTGCCCATTTTTCGGCTCCATTCTTGTGTACGGAGTCCAGGTGCGCGCACCATGCCGCAACCTGGCGGTGGTCTAGTGGGCGGAGTCTTTGTTTTGTGTGTACGCGAAATGCCGTGGTATAGATAAGTCCATTTATAATCATATCGCGAATATGGATTTATCAGACCCATTAAAGTTACCCAACACCCGTCGAATTATTTGAACTTGCGCGCGTGCATGATCACGCCCGCTCTCTTGTTTTTGCATAATCTCTCATCCTTTTTGTCGTGATCAGTCAAGCGAGCGAATTCAAATAATTTCACGGGTGTTGGGTAACTTTAATTTATTATGATGAAGGAAAAAACATGGAACATTTAGGTTATTACACGTTTTTGAAAGACAACATTATCGAATTTAATTAAATATTAAGCACATAAATATATAATATTTAACATAGTTAGTTAGATACAGGGGCCACCGAAAAAGCTTCTACAAATTCGATTGACTGCGAGTACCGCTTGCCCTGATCTGGAAGAAATAATTGAGGGGGGGAAGGGATTGGGAGATCTTACCTGCACTTGTAGTCGGAAAGTGAAGTGAAGATGGATGAGAGATTGACCAAGACCTTCTGAAGGACAGAAGAAGTGCTCACTGACTGAGCATTGCGACACCACAGAAGACTCCTGAGAAGATGATTCGGAAGGAAGAGAAGAGGAGGGGGCTCACCAGTCACAGAGATCGAACAGATGAGGTTGGTCATTCACGAGAGTAATCACTCTATCGAGCAGCCTTCTGTCGACAAAAGAATAGGAGAAGAAGCACATATCAGAGACTAGTTGGGCTCGAGCTACGGGGGAGAATAGAGATGCATCGGACTCCAGCTGACTGTTATCTCCACTCTCACTCAATTTGATGCTGAAGACTCACTAGAGGATGTGATTCCATGTCGTATTGTCGTAGTTGACTCTGATGAAAGACTTGAAATCGGTGTTGATCAGATATTGAAGTGGAGAAGAGTTGGGATGTGGAGTGAATGAGAAAGAACTAGTGAGAAGCCAATGGGAAGATCCGTTAGGGAAGAAGAGACTCAGGGGCCAAAGTGAGGGTCCCGACTGGTGAACTCGAATGGAATGGTTAGAGATAGATACATCGAGGGTGGGATAGCCTCCCGTTGTGAAAGCATGATAATACACCTGATGAAATGAGAGATGGAAAAGGAAAAGAGAGGGACTCACATCAGAGAGAGTCACATTCGTGTTCACGGGGAAACGAACGAGTTGAGATGTAAAGGATGATAGATCAAAAGTGGAATTGGATGTGATCAGCGATCGAATAATCGAGAACATTTCATCTTCCCCGATTAAAGACTCGATATGTTCCAAATGAATGACTCCTTTTAAATAACAATGAGTCCATATCTGAGATGATTTTTCCGTCTTCTTCAATTCTTCATCGATTTACTCACCATTTGAGGGGTGATCACATGTGGTAGAATGAGTGGATGAAGAGGAGAGACCACATCCTCTGCCAATTGGATCTCGATGTACTTTGCCAATCGGAACCTCTCGTATTCTTCCTTATCCGTCACATTCTTCACAGTCTTACGGGCAACTAGTTCAGTGAGATCTTCCTAAATAGATGGATGCACTCTTTCCCTACTCCCTCCCTTTGTTGTCTTTAACCATTGCATCTCTCTCCGTGTTTACGTTTCCATCTCCTGTTGTGTGTGAGAGAGAAGCAGAGGGGACGGTCGATAGTAGGAGGAGGAGAGGCTGCTCCCTCCCCCCCTCTTCCCCCCCCCCCCCCTCTCCCCCCCCCTCTTCCCTCTCTTCTCACCTGTAGACAGACGTGAGTCCAAGAAGAAACCGAGGCTACATTTCCAATCCAATGATGTGCCAGTTCATGAGCAACTAAATGGACGAGATGGGAGTAATCTCCCTTCTCAGCAATGGACGAAGATATGAGAATGTGACCCCAGTTCTCCATTCCTCCCTCGTATGAATCCACTAGGAGAATGTCCATCTGAATACTTGATCAGCAAACCAAAAGTGAAAGTAGTGACCTTATTGAGGGGAAGAGGGATACGCATGAGATGGGAAAGATATTCGAATGCTTCGAGGGAAGCACGCAATACTCGCACTAGAGTGGATTGATCCAATCCGATAACTCTCACTGTTACTCCAAAGGTTGTCTGTCCAGTTAACTGAAGGATAAGGAGTAGAAGAGGAGATACAATCAACCTCACAGTCTTCACTGAATGTGGAAGAACAGAGAAGGCAACGAGATAGGAAGGAAGGGAGGGTGTAGTCCCGAATGAACTCAATACTCTATCTCCCACTATTCTTTCCTCAACCCTTGCGGTATTCGAGAATGCTAGTGTATTCTCAATGGAGATATGAATGAATGAATGGAGGAATATTCAACCTGCGAGTGTTCGATCGATATTCTGAATGGGGCCCTCACATGGGGTAGATCAAGAGAAGGGAAGACTCGACGAGCGAATGATGGTTGCAAGTGAGTATACATTGAAGGACCTCTGACGAATACTCCTGAGGATGCGTCTCCTACTCTTCCCACGTACTCTCCGATATGAAGGATGTATTCCCCTCGAGAGAGAGGAGAATACCTGCAGGCAGGGGAAATTCCTCATTTATCATCCACTCATACAAACATGAACTCCACTTCTTCATCTCTAATCCGAATTCCTTTGAGACGATGTTCCTCTTGGTCGAATGCCACTAGAGTAACATTACGGAATGATGATAACTGTACGGAATGGAGGACGATCACAGAGGTTCGTTCATGGAGACGAAGATGAAGAGAGAGGGAAGCAGAGAAGGAACCTCCGGCAGAGACATCATTAGGCACTCGGATGTAGACATCGTATGAGAGAGGTTCGAGGGTCAAGGAGGAAGGGAGCAGAAGGAAGAGGAGAAATTGCATCGCTGATGGATAGGAAGAAGAAGAAGCAGAGATGGAAGGAGTCGATTGACAAACACTGACCTCCCCCTTAGGTTGAGCCTCCCTTCCCTCAATCTCTATCATCCATTCATTGCGTACCCCCATCCCACACTCAATGTTTGTGGCCATTTCTTTACTAGTGTCTTGCCTTTGCGATGGGTGGAGGGAGGAAGGAGTGGAGGGAGAGGGAGGGGTTGGGGAGAGAAGGGAGAGGAGGAGAGGAGAGGGAAGGGAAGAGAGAAGGGGAAAGGAGAAGGGGTAGAAGAGAGATTGCACTTTGGGAGGGCGGAGTCTGGGGAAAGACACAGAGGCTTTGGCGCTCTAGTCGCCTGCCCCCTCCCCACTTCTAACGATCACTATTGTTTACATTTATGTGGTGGTAAACACCAAGCACAACAAGGATCTCTCATAACCACCAATACTCCACTCTGTGCGGCCGTGTCTATGGATCAGGTTAGGCCTCTTCTCTCTCTCTCTCTCCCTCTTCTCTCTCTCTCTCTCCCTCTTCTCTCTCTCCCTCTTCTCTCTCTCTCTCTCCCTCTTCTCTCTCTCTCTCTCTCTCTCTCTCTCTCTCTCTCTCTCTCTCTCTCTCTCTCTCTCTCTCTCTCTCTCTCTCTCTCTCTCTCTCTCTCTCTCTCTCTCCCTCTCTCTCTCCCTCTCCCTCTCCCTCTCCCTCTCCCTCCCTCTTCTCTCTCTCCCTCCCTCTTCTCTCTCTCCCTCCCTCTTCTCTCTCTCTTCTCTCTCTCTCTCTCCCTTCACGAGTTCACAGCTCTCAGCTGACACATCATCCTTCCCTTGTATAGGAGTCGTCTTCCCGAATGGGGGAACCGCCCTCTTCCTCTTCCTCCTCGCAACTGCTTCTTCTTGCACTCCAGGAACGCCTCCAGTCTCATATGCGGAATGATGCCTCGATGTTGTTGCAGCAAATGTTGGGACTGAATTCTTCCCTTTTGGGCTCAAGTCTCGATCTGGCCTCGACCTCTTCTGCCCCCTCACATCGTATGTTTAGGCATACCTAGTTTTCACATATCAATATCATAAATATATGATTTGGAGAATGCAAGTTGCAGCCCTGTGGCTGCACCAATTGTGTGGCTGGCCTGGTTGCGGGCAACCAATCGACAACTTGTCTGCATTCCTCGCTCATCTAAACGCCGTCCATGGTAATTCAAATCACATTGCACATAGTTCAATGTACAACGACATTTAAATATAAAATTTACAAAAAAATTTTAAAAAAATTAATTTAAAATTTGCAGCACTGGACGACCGAAGTGCCACTGAACTACAACAACAAATCAGTCTGGTTGACTCCCTCGACTTTAGGCAAGTTGTGTACCAACGAAATGGTAGAACCTCATTGTACGTGCAATCGCTCGAAAGCCCGTTATTCCCACTCGCCATCGAATTTCGAACGCCAATACTTTCGACGACCTTTGCTATAATATTGTTTATATCTTAGAAAAATGTATATTTGCCGCAAGTTGGAAGAAGTGATGAGTGAAGTGCGAGTTCCCCCCTTCTCGCCACACTTCGTACCACTCTCTAGATTCGACTGCTGCCCTTTCTCTGCCCTATCCCCCCTCCCCCCCCCCCCCCCCCCCCTATGCCTCCCCCTCCTATGTACTCTAGTACAGCTCCACGATAGAGAAGACACGTCTAATTGTATAGATATATCGAAGAGCGGGAGATCGATTGATGTTCCTTGCAGACTGAGTAAGGAACGGACTCGATTGCAAGCGATGATGCAACATCTGCACATGAAACACTCGCCAGACACGACTACTCCTGCCCTGGGCAAGAATGAATCCACGAATGAGAACGTGCCCTCCACTTCGAGTCGCCCAGAGGAGAAGGCCATCCTGCCTCCCCCTGTACAGGTATTGATAAGGGGGAGTGGGAAGAAGGCTAGTCTAGTGGATACTCTTTGTTTACTCTAGTCTCGATCGATAGTCTGGGAGATGGTTGTGCTTCTAGTCTCTTTCTCTGTCGAGGGGATGAATGGTGATGGAACAACAAGAGCATGTGACTAGAGACGACGAGTATCTCGACCCGACAACAATCCGGCACTCAGTCACTTCCTCCATTACAGGTGTTGAATACGGTGAAGGAAGAGATGAAGGAAGAAGTGAAGAGTGAGGTCTCTTTCGCCCTTTCCTCCCCCGCTATACCCTCGCAATCACACCATTCATCCTTCTCCTCCTCCTCTTCCACTTCCAATCTGATGGCCAAGAGGGCGCGAGTCTCCGACAAGCATACAGTCCTCCCCATCTCTACTGACATCACCAAGAATCGTGAATTCTACCGTACGAACGATGTCCGCCCACCCTACACGTACGCATCTCTCATCCGACAAGCAATCATGGATTCGCCCGAGTGCCAATTAACACTCAACGAGATCTACAATTGGTTCACGGATACATTCATGTACTTCAGAAGGAATGCAGCCACGTGGAAGGTCCGATCTATTTCATCCCCAATTCTTTCCCATTTGAATTGTGCGTCTTCCGTCTTCTCTTCGTTCCTTTTCCATCGACCCAACGCGTAAATAAGCATCCCTCTTTTCCTCCATTCTATTCTCTCCTTCTTGTGCATTCACCGTTCCCCTCCTCTCTCTCTGCCTCTCTCCTCTTTGCATACTCCCTCTCAATCTTCCTCTCTTCGTGTTGTTGTTGTGTTCACGTAGTCATAGATGAGAGGGTAGATGCATACAAGAAGGGTAAGGAGGGACTCAATCATCCGCATTCAGAATGCAGTCCGCCACAATCTCAGTCTACATAAATGTTTCGCGCGAGTTGAGCAGAATGTGAAGGGAGCTGTTTGGACTGTTGACGATTCCGAATTCTACAAGAGAAGATCACAGAGGTGAGAGAGAGAGGGAGAGAGAGAGAGACCACTGTGAGGAAGTGAGGAATTGCATGGGTTGCAGAGTAAATCCCACTCGATCCACTCCCTCTACTCCCTCGATGAGTGATTCTACTTCGATGGCCCGTCGTCTCCTGGAGAGTCGTCTCCACGAGGACTCTTCTCCCTTCCTCGATCCCTCCCATCCCTTCTCTTCCCTTCTCTCCGACAATCCCTTATCATTGCTAGCAGCTGCATCAGCCTTTGGATCCAGTCATTCACTCGTTCCATCAGGGGAAGAGATAAGCAAACCAGACCTGCCCTCATCCGCCCCTCCCTTGTCATGTTCCGTGAAGGAAGAAGTCTCTTCCGATGAACTGCTCTCTCGAATTCCCACATCCTAATTAGTTCGTCCCCTATTCATTTGTTACTGCACGGGTTATGTTGCCACTTGAATTCGACGCGTCAGGGATAACATATTGAAAGTTGAATAAATATGTTGTTGTTCTCATTCCAATTGAGTGTAGACCAGCATGGAAATAGTCTCGAGGCACTCGAGAGGGAGAGGGATAGAGGTTGTCTAGGCAACGAAGGCACAGGAGAGCCAATGGAGGCGAGTCGCGGGTGAGTGATAGAGGATGGATCAGTCGGAGAAGGATCGACTGCTCAAGGTGGTGGTGTGTGGGGATGGAGCTAGTGGGAAGACCAGTCTCTGTCTACGATTCGCCCACGAAACATTCGATGCAGCCTACCACCAAGTGAGTTCCCTCTCCTCCACCCATCCTCCCTCGCAAACTACATCACCATCCACTTCCAGACATTGGGCTTGGACTTTTTCCGCGCTCGGATAATTCTTCCTGGAGACGTTGGTGTTACTCTGCAGGTAGTCTCCCCCCTCCCCCCTACCCCCTCTCCCTCTCTCTTCAGGTATGGGACGTGGGAGGTCAATCGATTGCCTCATCGATGATCAATAATTACGTGTCTGGTGCAGATGCTGTGCTCATAGTCTATGACATAACGAACAAGACATCGTTAGAAGGAGCACGAGAATGGATTGAGAGTGTCAAGAAGATAATGAAAGACTCGCAAGTGGTGGGAGATACACCATTCCATCCATCGAAACTAAAATGGAATGGACCCTTTCAGTTGCCAGTCTTAGCCCTAGTTGGCAATAAAAGTGATCTCGATGACAAACGACAAGTGAGAGTTGAAGCTCACAATCGATTCGCAGAAGAAGAAGACCTCCGTCCCTTCTACGTGAGTGCTCGAACAGATGGAGGATCAGTGAGTCTCCTCTTCAAGTGAGTCAATCTCCCCACCACTCATAGTGCATCCCGACGACCTTTTGTTTTGATTCTCCCATTCGAATGCTGCGATTACTAGTAAATAAGAGAGAGACAACAAAAGTGGAATGGAGGGATCGATGGGATGGATTGTAGGTGTTCTTCTCTGGTCTAGACTTCCTCTTATCACTCTTATCTTTGAGGCAGATTGCTGCACAAGTCATGAAGATACCGATGCCCAAAGCAGAATTGGACAAGGAGATCGTCCCGATGCCAGCAGAAGCGACCTTCACTCAGGATCTTCCCAAGAGAACTCCCAGAGTTCCCGGACAAAACAATACTACTGTTTGTAGTGTGATGTGACCTTCTTCTAACAATAAGTATTACTTATTTGTTTTGTATACGCTGAATTGTCTAACGATCGCTGTTTGATTAGCAAAAAAGTATCTAATTTGATCTTTCGGATAATGAGGCAAAAGTGTCCATTCCGACTGTGAACATTTCCTCTTGACGTCACGTGGACTGTTTACTCTCAGCTCGAAATGGCCAATGGAATGAAACATTGACGGGATGGACAATATATTGACAGTCACGAGGTTCGACAGAGTTGATCGTCCCTTACAAATATCAACTCTCCTTCCTATTCTCAATAAACACATAGACGAAAGGGATTTCTCGAGAAAAGAGTGAAATAGCCCAGCAGGAGGCTCTGCACGAATACCGCCCTTACCTCTCTGGTATCCCAGCTCTTCCCATTGGTTACCTACCTCACTGCCCACTGGGAGAAACATCAAAGATGCCGATAGGAAACCAGTGGGAAATGTGCTAGGGGACTACTGGGAAAACGGCTCTCCCAGTGGGATCCCTGTCTTTTCCCAGTGGTTTCGTATCGGCACCTTTCATCTCTTCCAGTGGGCAGTGAGATATCTAGTTCTCATCCGCCCTAGTGCCTCTTTTGATTCTCACCGTGAGTACTGTATCACTGAGTATCAGTTAATTTGGCCGACCTAGTGCCTCAAAAGGAGATGAAAAAGGACGCGACCGTGGATTGGCAGGCCTAGGAATTCATACGACCATTTTGTGGGGAATTATATAACGGTGCAATGTGCATTGCCTCTTCATCCAGGAATGCACGGAATGGGGGAATGGAATGCAGCAGGATTGCACGGCCCTCCAAGACGCCTATTTTTTCGCTCGACTTATGTTAGAAGTGCGGGTATGCGGTCACGGCCCCGGGAGCATCGACATAAGGAAAGCAAAAACGTCCGGTAGCTATCCTGAAAAAATGCCCGAGCTGTAAAATGTATGCTGTGGAATTTGCTCGCTAAACGAAACAAAAGACTGTTCTCACCGCGCGTAACGTGACAATCAGGCAATAACCAGGCATTTCAAGTTGACAATCAGGCTTCTCAGGCAATTCTGACTAGTCACAGTCGACTGTACTATTTTTGAAAGCGCGCACCTTTTCCTTGATGTCTGCGGACGTTTTCCTTTTCCTTATAAGGAAAAATGTATTTTATCGTATAAATATTTAAAATGTATTTTACATAAATGTATTTTATCCGGGGCGTGTAGACCTAGTGCCCAGGATAGCAAATAGTAAGGTGCACCGGTACACCCGTGCACCGTGCACCGGACACCATGCCCGTGCACTGTACACCACGAGTATGTGCACCGTGCACCGGTGCACCAGAGCTCTGGTCCACAGTCAATTGGAGTTCAAAAAATAGATCGAGATGTTTTCCAATTATTAATTACTTTAAATTAATTATATTTTTCAATAGGAGCTAGAGAAAACCAACCATATCTGGCATTGAGATGAGCATGCTACGTATTGATTTACCAATGGTGAGTGTATGATGAGAGTCAGAGATCAAAGACCAACTATTATAAAGAAAAACAAGTCATGATCATTCGAATGGTACCAATCCTGTTGTTCTAGAATGAGCACAGATTTTAGTTGAAAAAAGTGCAGACGTCCAATGATCAAGCCCGTTTTGTAACAGAACTGATAGTGATCAGAGTGACTTTCACATCATTCCCTATGACGTACTACTAACTAATAGGAAAACAGTTACCCGAATATCTGACACACAATGTTCTGACACTGCAAAATCGAAGGCTAGCGAGAAATTAAATTTGAACAGCCCGGGCTGTCAAAATGCAAAGCGCGCAATACAAAGCGAGTTTTAGATACAGTAATTAAATGCTCCTATTTTACGGACCGAGACTAATTACTGTAGGTATGGGCGTCCCTGTTTCAACCCAATGTGTACTTTTGAACGGAAAACTCAGAGTTACCGTAACATGAGGCTGTTGCTGTGACGAGTGACGAGTTTCGCTTTTTCTTTTTCTGGTGGTTTGTTGCTTGTTTTAGCTATGTTCTACTATTTTTTGTCTTTATTTTGCGCGTTTAATTACTCCTTCTTGTAACTCTCAGTTTTTGGCTCTTGCTTTTCCATTAAAAGTGCACTATTGCAGGCCTGTTGCTGTTTTTTTGAGAAGAAATGTGAAATCGACGACAAGCCGTGCGGCAAGCAGCATGCAGCTTACACGGAGTACAAGGAGATCGCTAAAAAGGTCAGTTTTTGCTTTATGGTTTGTAAATAACCTTTCCTGGTTTCATTATCTTTCCCATCTTTTCTTTTTTTATATTATTTGTCACTCAAGATAGCAGAAGTAATAGACAGGCGAGCTCTGCCAAATGTGCACGCAACGCGTAGTCACGCATCACGGTTTTAGTTTGTAGCCGCACTCGTATCGAAAAGGAGTCAGCGAGATAGTGTAAACAAAGGGAAATAAGGGCCGTAGATAAGATCGTATTGAGATTCAAATTATTTTCATTCTAATTTCATCATGATTCATTCCAGGGAACGCTCGGCGAGGGTCAGACAATGACTACCGCCCGATTCAACAAGCTGATGGAGCTCTACCCTCAACCCGGCCTCGGAACGGCCTCTTATCGGCAACTAAAGCGGCTTCCTACGCAGTCGTACGCTGTCGACACTTTTAATAGGAAGTCCTATGCAGGCAAACCGAGCTAAGAGGTTGCGGTTGTGCATTTATCTTTTAGTTTAGATAGAGATCTTTGTAAATAGTTACGTCGCTTTGCTATGGCCTAACGGGTCTTCTTTTGTACACTCACTGATAAATGCTGGAAGTATCTCGTGCCCTATTTCGTCGAAAATGGTTTAATCCATTCCAATTATCTCTGTCGTCAAACGGAAGCTGGCCAAGGCCCAGAAGCAGAACCGCCCACTTCCCCAGTGGATCCGCATGAAGACTGGCAACACTGTAAGCTATGTTTTAACATTTGTGGTTTCTTTGCGAGCGCGGAGTCCGGGCTGTTCGCTTTTGCTGTTTAGTGCTTCGCTGTCTTGAAGACTAGAGTTAGTGATCACATATGCGGGCGGGACTTGCCAGCCACGCCCCGCCGCCCCGTGTCGTTTATCACACAATTTCGTCAATACTTGAAATAGGTGTAATCGCTTAAGTAGACAACTTTCTTACATTTATTGTTAGCTTATAAATATATTTGCAGATCAAGTACAACGTCAAGCGTCGTCACTGGAGACGCACCAAGCTGAAGCTCTAATAAGCTTCCGAAGATCTACTCTCTTCTCCATCTCCATTACCCCTATTTTTTTATATTATTGTGTTCCCATAGATTTAGAGCAAATTTATCGTTTACGCACATGTGTAAATATGTTGTGATAGTAGTAAGGATAAATATTGCATTCTATATGCGGAGAATTTAGAGAGATGCTGATCTCTCTTGTTCTGCACGCTTTTTTCTGTGTTCATTGTAAATGATAAAGCAATTTACTTATAAATGGTAAGGTAGTTTGCACTTTCCACCTCCGGCAAGGCCGAGTTTTCTCAATTTTCAACTCTGCTAAAATCAGAAAGATTCAAAACTTTCTGCTTTTAGCGCCTGCAAAAAATGGGGGGCCTCTTTTCTCAATTGGAAAAAATTCGCTAGCCTTACGTTCTGAACATTGTCGACAAAAAGAACATTTATCCCAGAAGCCTATCTTTCGCAAATGGTGTAGCCCATTTAACACCTTCCTCTCTCCAGCGTTAGTAATAGTATACCGAGGATTGTATTTGACAAGATCTGACATGTTTAGATAGGTTAGATCAACAATAACATAGGTACAGTACTAGGGACAATCATCTGCAAATTAAAAAGCTTAAAACCGGGAAAAGGTTGTGCACGGAGCGATGTTTCCCAAGCACCGCGAATTTAAATCTATGAAGAAATCTTTTTAAAAAATCAGTTACCGAATTCTAGGGGATGCCGTTCTCCAATTTTTACAGCGAATAAAGAGTTATTCATGAGAAAAATATATTTAAAAAATAGGAAAAAAATATGTCAGCGAAAAAATTCTGTAGGCGCTTGTATTTCGCCACATTCAGTTTAAATTAGCTAGAAATCGTTTCAGGGGGTGCCGCCCTCCAAATCTGAGTTGGAATACTCTACGTACAAGATTAGTTTATTCAACAAAAAATTAGCAAAATTTATATCAGCGAAACATTGCAATACAAGCTTGAACTTTTAGAAGATGATGGACGCCGCAGCTAATATTTAAGCGATATTTATGTTTTCTTTCATTTTATACGATTGAATATCACCCGATTGAACATACTATGTATTCAAAAGGTATATTAATAATTTACTTAAATTTAGCACACAGAGATGCACGAAGCTACAGTATACCATTATCAATCGAGCTCAATGCACATACGTCCCAGAATATAAAACATGATCAATTATTTACCAAATTTAACAGTTCTATGTAATGCAATAAAAGAAAACATGATATATTCAATGTGAAATTTCGAAATATTGTCCCGCTGAACTGACATGACCCAGCAAACCTCTGGAGAGCTTGCACTACACCACGATGGGCGGAGCTTAGAGAAATAGGCGCATACTCATTGAAAATGAAATATATTATAATTCTAGTGACGCTATTCTCTTTCCGCACCATCGATAACCCCGTCCCATATAATAAAAGAATTTTAGAAAAATTTTGAAATTTTGAGTGGATGACCCTAGTACAGTACGCCGTGTTAAAGTAAGACACGATTACTAATGATTAATTCATCCAACAGTCGCTAAATCGGTCAACTATTGTTCAAGCTACATAGCTGCGAAAATTGCCAAATCAGTAAATTTATTTATTTAATATTGATTTTAAAAATATTGACTCAAGGAAAAGCGCGTGACAGAGCGCACCGAATCCGCGACGCATGAAGAAGCGCGTGCGTACGAGAACACACCATAATTGACGGCCGTGACGTCATGACGGGGCTCTCTATGCTGGATGAAATTTATATCTTATTAAATTCCGCCGAGAGCATTTTGATTCTGTATGGCCAATAACCTATTCCTATCAAAATGGTGAATTTAGGAAAAGTTTGAAATTTTGCTTGAGGGGTCCTACTTCTCAGTTCTGTCTTTTGTACTCCGTCCGTGAGGTTTCACTCAGGTTTCACTCAACTTTCACTGTGGGCTCTACTCCCTATACCATTAACCACTATTGTTACACCGATCTGGGCTTCTGCAGGAGTGCCGCCATGGGCTATAGATTATGCTTCGCAGAATCCTGCGTAGTTCTACTTTGTTCACCTTTGTCCATGACATTAGTTCTTATGTAATATTTCATTTTTCAGTTTTCATGGGAGAGGTATCACAGATCAACGCCATAGAATTTTATTGCGGCATAGGTGGCACGCACTTCGCATTGAAGGGTAAAGGTGTTGAATACACACTCACTCATGCTTTAAGTTCTGTTTTTCCAGGGCTTTCAAAACCTATAAATGTGATTGCTGCTTTTGATATAAATACTACTACGAACAGTATATACAAATGCAACTTTCCTGCAACCAAGCTCTACCAAAATAACATTCAAGTTTGAACGCTTGATGCTTAAGTAATCGATCACTACTCTTTCAGGGTCTTAGTGCTGCATCTCTCGATAAATTCGATGCGCAACTGTGGACAATGTCTCCTCCTTGTCAACCATTCACCTTGTGAGTTCTTCCCTCGTTATCGGGTAAAGTAGAAATATCAGAAAGGGAAATCTAAAAGGCAAGGAGGATAGGAGATGCGATTCATTCAAGGCTTTATTGGCATCTCTCGATGAAATGAAGCGTGCTCCTCGTTGGATTTTCATTGAGAATGTTTCAAATTTCTATTCTACTTCAATGCATTCTATTCTCATCGAGACACTCAATTCTGTCGGATATGAGATCGAGTTATGCATCATTCATCACATAAATAATTCTTGTAATCACAAATTAATAAATATTTTTTAGGAATATATTCTCTCACCTGTTCAATTTGGAATACCTAATAGTCGTCCTCGGTACTATCTCATGGCCTCTAGGAAGGAAGGAAGAGTGGAATATCATTCGCATCTCTACCACTCTATCGAAGGAGTCGGTGAATTCGAAGCTTCCAAGATAGAAGACTATCTATCAAATAACGAAGAAATCGAATATCTACCTTCGGTCAAGATCGAACAAAATAACATTTCGATAGTTGAGTCTTCTGCAATCACCAGCTCATGCTTCACAAAGAGCTACACACAGTATCTGGTAGGATGTGGCTCATATCTAAGAGATTCCAAAGGAATTCGTCCATTTTCCCCTAGGGAAGTCGCTTCTTTAATGTCTTTTCCCTATTCATTCTCTTGGCCGGAGCATATAACTCATAAGCAAGTGTATAGAGCACTGGGAAATTCGGTGAATGTTGCTGTTGTCTCGAAGCTTCTCGAACGGCTTCTTCAAGTCTAAATTTCTTCAATCGTTTGTGCCATCATGTTGTTAAGTTTCAGTTGTGGTTTGAATGTTTGCGAGAGAGGTATGAGCCAAGCGGGAATTGGGTTATTTCACTCCTCACTTCATGGTCGAGTAGTATCATTTGAATATCCCCTCTTCTGTAAGGGAACTTATCCTACCTCACTCTCTCAAGTGAGAGAGGGACGGAGAGTCAACAAACTGTGAGGGTTGAAAGAGAGTGAGGGAACTCTGACTAACTCCCCTTCTATTTCTCCTCTAGTTACGAAACGCTTCTGTTATGTTCACTGTTACGTGTTCTAATCCATTGCTAGTGATTAGACCGAAGTGACCTTGCACCCCCCCCCCCCCTCTTTCACTGTCCATCATTCTCAGTTAACTCTCTAACCCATTGATTTATATCGTATAAAGAAATTCTCCCATCCATTTTTTCGTAGTATAACAGGTTACCTATCCCGTCGAATGATATCTCTCGTGCGTCTCCACTCACTGAGCATCATTAGTTATTTGCATTCCACTTCCATTGAGATGAGCGATTAATCTGTACTCTGATTGAATGGATCGAGTGACTGAGAAGGAGTATCCAATTCCCTCCACGTCAATGGACAAGAAATCTTCCCCCACTGGCAGTTCGGGTTCAGTTGATTCTGTCGGCACCAGACCTGTGGTCGTTACCGTAATCTCGGTGAGTGTTTAGCCTGTTCAAACGCCGAGTTGCTCTTTCGAAAAAGGTGATTGGATTAACGTACTCTAGACTGGTTGTGGTTGATAAAGTGTGATTCACGATATGGCCTAAATTTGGGGCAGAAGTGGCCGTATCTGATGAAAGAGTGATAGGAGTCACTGAGATTGGATAGCCAGATAAGGGGCGATAGGAAGAGAGACACTTGCCTGCCTTATTCATCATGGCTGCTCTTTTCCTTGAGGACTCTGGCACTAAAGTCCAATTAATGCTCAAAGCATTCGGACTGAAGAAGAAGAAGAGTCTGCTCAATTCAATCGTCACCCACTTCAAAAAGGTACACATTCATGAAATGTATGTTAGCTCCATATTTCATTTCACAGCAACATCAAGACCGTAATAATGCACTTCCGGAAAATCCTATCACGAGATGATTTCCGTAAAAAAGTCCCAATCATGCCGTGCCAGGAGCCTAGTAAATTCAAAAAAAACTGGAACTGACTTTATTTCAAGACTACCGTAATTTTTCATCTGCGTGTTTTATAAAATGAGCTGCTGTATTTTTATTTGTGGCGTTTTCATTAGTAACAAGGTTCATTCTTGCGATTTAGACCGTAACTAATTGTATACAATAAATAAATAGTGTCAAAACGATTCCATTCCTTCGGAAGATCGACCCCCCTTAATGTTTACACTCCCTCTTGTTATTGATAAATTGAGCACTGTTTGGTCAATTTTGTATTGATTTCAGTAAACTGGGCACGCCTAAGAATCTAAAAACACTAAGAAAATATTTTAAAATTTAGTTTGAAATTTTGATGCAAAAACAACGGCTTCCGCGACGCATGAGATACTGTAGCGCAACGCATGAAAATTGTGAGAGTGAACAGTGCAGTGATTCTGCCGTGCATTTCACGGGGGTTTCCTTTCAATAAAAATTGTAAACCCTATGTTTATTCGCTGGTTGATGGATATTGTACAAAGTTCTCCGAGTCGGTCTAATTTCTTATTTAGCCTGGCTCTCCATCAAAGCTGCTCTCAAATGGCCAATTCACTAACTTCGACCTGACTGCAACCAGTCTCGGATTCACATTGAATGTACAGACTGAAAAGAAGAAGAAGAAGGGCAATGGAAACAGAGTGGACACCTTCATCCTCGATATAAAACAAGTGAGCTACATATTATCACGTAGGTGGTTACAGTAGACACAAAATGTGTCCAAAGGGATACTTAATTTAGGGACCGCAGAGCATGGTCGTTTCAGAATTCCAACTGACAGTACACGGGAAATGTCGACAACGCACCAATTTTCTTTTCAGTTTACGATTCCAAATCGTTTGAGAACTTTTGAAATCTGTTTTTCAGTTGTTTTCTACATTTTATTTTTGATACAGATAATTTTTTTCTTTTCCAAATGAATTCTACCTATCTCAATTATATTCTCAGATCATTTTGACCACTGTGAGGCCGGTATAATGCGGTTCACAGTGAAATTTAGAAAAGTTTATTTCTAATTTCGATTCAATCGACCGATTATTGATTTGCTCCCTCTGCCACACCTTATATTTCGTTACGCATACAATTTAGGGACTCTAGAGCACACAATCCCGCGATTTGCGTTAATGTGGCAGAGGGAGCATTGAAGATACGTCGAATTTTCGCCGCCAAACACGCGTTTTTTTCCGACTTTCATATTCCTCGGCCGATAATTGATTTGCTCCCTTTGCCATATCTTATATTTCGTTACGAATACAATTGATGGACTCTATAGTACATGTTACGGCGAAGTGCGTTAATATGGCAGCGGGAGCATTGAAGTTACATAGAGTTTTAGACTGAAAACCCGCGACGTTTTGTGATGCCCACTTTCCTTCGATCGATAATGTACTTCCGTCCTTTGACACACCTTATAGTCGTATGCCAATTCAATCTAGTGATCCTAAAGAACGTCTTTTTGCGTAGTAAAGCCATGTCTCAACGAACGGAACGTTACTTTCAAGATTTGAAAGCCGAACACGCGATATTCCTTTGACAAACAGTGATAAGGTATTTTCTTGGTCTGTGATTCCCAGAATGACATGTATATCAATTCGAAAACATATTTTCATACAATTTCAGTTTAAAAATGAAGAAAAATAAATAATGAAAAGTATGAAGATAAAAAGTCAGTTGCTGATTAAGCCAATGTTGGTAGGCGGAGCGTACTGTGTCTTAGCCTCGGCGTTAATTTAGTTAATTCGAATAATTAATTTACTTCGTAAAATTTTTAATTTTTTGATGTCGAAATCGTATCGGCAGCTCATAAACTATCGGATTCTATGCGCATTTTATTTTAGAAGCATTTTGAAGAAACCCGCCTGCTCTCCCTAACTTAATTAGACAGTTTGTCTAGACGCATCTAAATTTCGAGTGCAAGGAATGTAATGTGATATCTCCTTCGTTTTGTTCCATTCTCTTTCTCCTCTGATGATTTTTTTCATTTCAGTTGCCTTCTTCTGTCAACGCAGAAAGTGCTGAATTTGAGGTGAGATAGAGGGAGAGTAGTAGAGACCGTCTATCGACTATCGAAATGACTATTAAAATTGATAGTCGATTCGGCCAATCGCCTATCCTTTGTTAGTCGATTGATCTTCTAATTTATCACGTCATCAGTTGACTATTCATTTTCCTGTCAATTTCGAACTGGAACGGTCGCTTGCACACCCAAAATCCAATAGTCATTTTCAGAAATACTAGAGTAGTCGACTGGTCAGCAGTGATGGGCTTGGAAATATGACGAATTTTTTTTTGCGAGCCCCCGGATCATTTTTGCTTTGCGACCCTCCGGAACGGGGTTCGTTTTGCGTCCCCCCGACCCGGACCCAGCTGTTGGCGACCCGGGGGGGGGGGGTAGCGGAATGCCATGGCCCCTTATTGCGACCCTCCGGGACCCCAGACTTGCGACCCCCCGATAAAAGTCATATTTGAAGCCCACCACTGCTGGCCAGTCGCCTTTTTTAGATAGTCGAATGAGAAAATAGTCGACTGGCCGGTCAGTCGACTATCGGAGTGAGGGGAATGATTTTCATTTCTCGTCAATCGACTTTCGACTAAGTCGATAGACGGTCTCTAGAGATTAGTATTAAGTCGGTGCAAAAGCTTCGTTACAAGGTATTTTATAAAAAGTTTTCTCACAAATGCTTCACTTGTGCCACCCCTGGCATGCAAAAAGCTAAAAGTTCTTGTGAGCAGTGGTGGGCTTCAAATATGACTTTGGCCGGGGGGTCGCAAATTGGGAGGGCCCGGGGAGTCGCAAGGCCGGGGTCTCGGGGGGTCACTGTAGAGGTTCGTCAGGATGGCGTAAATGTGGCCACATTCGCCGGGGGTCTACCCCCCCCCCCCCCCTCGGTCGCCCAACAGCTGGGCCCGGGGTGGGGGGTCACGCAAAACGAACCCCGTTCCCCGGAGGGTCACAAAGCAAAAATTACCCGGGGGCTCGCAAAAATTTTTTCGTCATATTTCCTAGCCCATCACTGGTTGTGAGAGATTCTATGCGTAAATCGAGATAAGCTTGGCAAAGTTTAAAAAAATGGAATTCCTCCAAAATATGCACACATGTAGCATTGGTTAAGCTCAATCGTGTCCTATTTAGCGTTCTAGATCACACGCAGCGTAGTGCGCCTGCTGGCGTAATCCGACCGACGTTACTATTTCGGCACTCCTGCAGAAGTACAGATTGGGGTATCGATAGGTGTACGGTTTGAAGCTTTAGACTGCTTAGATTTCGCTTATTTGCACACGGCTTTTCCCTCCTCCGCGTGACGTGCGGCCAAGGTGGTGCGGCCACCGAGCGAAAGCGTTTTAAAATATGGCTTTATACTCTCTTCATTTTCCATGACCTCTATTTTCGCATCAGTCTCTGCGCTCTCTCGGGCTGGCGTCTTTTCTCTACTTTTATTTTGTAACAACCCTTTCTTGTGATGAGCTGTGTGGGCAGTTTTTTCTATGCAATATTCTGCAATTTTCACTCTCGTGGTGTGGTACTTCTTTAGGCAAAGCAAGCGCGTAGAATTTTAACGTGTTGGAAGGCCGTGTTTGCAGGCATATTCCTAAGGGTTTGATCTCAAGGCTCTCTTTCCCTGCCCGGGGTTTAGTACCTTGAGAATATCAACTTATGTTTCCTACTCGTGGTCTCTACTTCAACAGACCAGATTGAAGGATATAGTACTGCTTGGAAAACACATATTCGCAAAAATATGACGTCGACACAACGTCGCTTGGAGTTAACGTTGCTCCACCTCCAAAATGGACACGCCCATCGTCATCGCATACAACACACAATCTCAGAAAATCTTCTGAGAGATTGCATGAAATCGAGACCCACCTTTTACAAACTGTTCAAAGTGCTTCCACTTCATCCCCCCTTCGGTGGTGGATGCCCCATGGTCAAGTAATTAAAAATTAGCTTTGCGGAGCCGGGATTTGAAAAGTACCTAAAAACGGGCTCAAGAAACTTTGAAAATTCAAAAGGTCATAAAATCTTTAAAATTTGAGTTGGAATTTCCGTAAAATGTGAAAAATGTTCCTCACAATGAGGAGAACAACTTTACTGTTGACAAGATCATCGAGGGATGAATATGAAATGCACTTTTTCTCCAAAATTAATTTCTTCGATTAAAAAAATATCGAAAATTGCATGTAGTGAAAATTTTTCCTCTTAACTTTAATGAGATCTCCACGGATTCGAATTCTGCGTTCTTTTTACCCCGGAAAAAAATTTCAAAGTTAAAATTTTCGCGTACATATTCCTCGTTTTTTTCGAAGTAAACATGATGAACCTCGCGTTTTCTTTCCACCACACATGTGAAACCTCATTTTGGCACATTGCGAAATGTTTGCCTCCAATTGTTTTTAGATTACTTCTGCTAAGTAATTGATGTCAACTGAATGTATTGAATCATTGGAAAGTTTTTCCTCATTTTTTCATCCAATTATTATGTTGGTCGGAAAGTCTTTCTGTATTTTTCAAAACTTTCTTTCTTGGGGAAGGGAGAAGCATACGTTCAAATATACATGTCCTCATTTGTGACAATATGTGCCCAACGTACCTGCAATGCATGGATCCCCTCCCTTTGGAACCCGCCTGGGCGCGCATCAAAGTATTGCTTGAGAGCATACTTCCACGGTAATTGAACGACCTATCTCTAACACGTGAATGGTCATTCCATGATTTAAAATTACGGAAAATGAATGATAACCAACGAAACTGTGTCCCATGGAGACTTTTCAAAAAGTGCACACGGGCACCCGGTATCGCAAAATCTTGACCTTCCCTTTCAACACGAAATTTCCCACAGATGAGAGCGAGTACCTCATCCAATCTCGCCAAAGTTCCTGCATCGGCGTTGTGGTATAGTGGTTAACGCGTTCGACATTTGTTTTATCTGTCGAGGGTTCGAATCCCGGCTCTTGCAAAAAAATGCAACATTTTTTCGCATATATTAGGTTGATGCAAAAGTTTCTTTACAAGACATTTTTAAATTTTTCTCGCGAATTCTTCACATCTATGAAAGACCACTCTGGGGATATTTGAGGTAGGATTAGGCCAATACAATCATTGGTTTCTATCGAATCGATCGAACGTCGTACAGTAGAAAAACATTGACAACCGAAAATGTGGAAATGTTCCGTTTTTGGGTCCTATGCAAAATCAATATGAAAATTAAAACCAATAAAGTCCCACTTCCGTTCTTTTGAAAAGTTAACTAGTAAATGTTGTTACTTCCTCTGATCAATTGAAAGGATAGTTTCGGAACCTCTTCGAAAACTTGCCATTCGAAATATACCGTTTTCGTCATCAAAAATTCGAAATTTGTATAGTGCCAAATACAGCTCTTGAGAGGAACAAAGAATCTTCATAATATTTCTATGGTAGATTCGTTGCGAGAAGTTCGTCTGATTTCAAACCGTTTGAGGCCATTTGGTTCAACATCAGAAATGCTGAGCGTGAATAAACCAATCCTTCAAGTTGGGCGAACTCGAGAATCCGAAATTCGTGCCTCTTTGGAACAGCGATTTCATGAATGATACGGCGCGCTTCTCATACTAAGATGCCTAGTCAGCATGCTTTACACAAATTATGTTATTGTTGCACTATCATTACTGCGAAAAGTATACTGATCCATTAAAGAATCCGATGAAAATTTTAATTTTGTGATTTTGGAAGCTTATCATGTCTGTATACTTGATTGATCAGAAATGAACTAGTGTGCGATAATGAGAATACACATCCACTAATAAAATAGAAATACCCATATGAGTATAGTTCAAGAGCGAAGGAAGAGGTAACCCGAAAACGCAAAATGAAGATTTGTAAAGAAACTTTTGCATCAACCTGATATATACGTCTGATTTCGGATGTACAACATGTATTTTAACATGTTCTAACGTGACAGATGCGAAATACAAAACACTACATGATATATGATTCACCATGAAGTGATTCTGATCGTCTTCCTTTGCTCTAAAGCGTCATTACGGGGTGTCGCAAAATTATTGATCCACTTTTGAATTTGATACCGTTTCGGTTACATTCGCCCATTCAGCCCCAGCTTTTAGCAGTATATAACTAACGTACTTGTCAACGTTCCCGTTAAACATCAGTAGTTTAGTCACAAGAGTTCATGAGTTGTATCGTCGGAAAAATTTATTGAGTGAGTTTGGCTCGGTTTTCGCATAAAATCCGACTTTATTATGCCCAGCGGCATTCCAACAAGAGCAGGCATGCAATAGTCATTCGACTTATGATTAAAATAGATTTAAACAAACAGAGCGTATGCACACTAGTCCTAGTGTTGGCAATAGGAATAGCTCAAATAAACATCTGAAAAAATCATCAAAAGCGGCAGTCGGAAAATTTGGACCATTAATCTGATACACTACAAGTAACTGGGCGCAACGTGCATATTTACAAATAATAATGGTACTGTATCAGAACTGTACGTGAATGAATCGCGTAAGTTCATAGAGTTAAGAGTTTTGGATATCTTTCAATCAAACACCGTGTATAGGGTGCCGTTCACGCAAAAATCATTCAAAAATTCATTGCGGACGTAAACCCGATATTCTTCCGTTTTATGAAACGTTGTTCTAATAAATCCAAGGGAGTAGAAGGCCTGAAGAGAGCTGATGGCACCTTAGTAATGGATGACTTAGGCAAAGCTAATTTACTTGCCGAAACTTTTGTAACCGTATTCACCATCGATGATGGAAAACAGCCAAATAGTCAAGACCTTCCTCAACTTGGTAATTACGAAGAACCCCAGTTTCTTAGGCATGATATCTGTGCCTTTATTGAGAAATGGAAACGATCCTCCTGTAAACCCCCCCCCCCCCCCCCCGAGAACATTGACCTCACCTTCATAAAACGAATTGCCGTACCCATTTCCGAAGCACTTGAAATCATTTTTAGGAACTCCTATCAATGTGGAAAGGTCCCCTCCCATTGGCGACATTCCATAGCAACACCAGTTAAGAAATCACTCCCCTTTTCCAATCCCCTAAACTACAGGCCCGTCTCAATTACATCCTTCTTTTGTCGAGTTTTTGAACGAATTTTGTGCAAATCCTTTATCACTCATTGGGAACAATTAGATATTTTCCCCAATGAGCAATACGGTTTCCGTAAGAAAGATCGCGTGAACTTCAAATGCTTGAAGTCCTCGAACACTGGACAGCATCTATTAGTGATGGGAAACCAGTTGACGTCATCTATTTTGATTTTGCAAAAGCCTTTGATAGTATCCCACCCCAAGCTAAAACTCAAGCTCATCACTATAGGACTCTCCGATAATACAATCAACTGGATAACAGGATATCTCACTGATAGATCATTCCAAGTGAGAGTAAAAGATGCGCTTTCTACCTCAATGCCTGTAACTAGCGGCGCTCCACAAGGCTCAGTCTTAGGCCCTTTGCTATTTCTTATTTACACCTCAGAAATCCCTTCCCTAGTTCAAAACCACGGAGTCGTTGCGAGAATGTATGCCGATGACATAAAAATATATCGGTCCTTTAGGAAGGGGAATTCACCCGCCCCTCTACAAGCTGCGATTGACACTATCGAAAACTGGTCTGAAGAGTGGCAACTCCCGCTTGCTGCGCATAAGTGTAACTCATTGCACATTGGCAGAGCAAATACAAAGCGAACATATGCTATTGGAACCACAACTCTGGAACAAAAAGAAAAAGTGAAAGACCTAGGCTTTGTTACCCAGAAAAACCCCTCATTCTCTGATCATTGTTCTACCGTTTCCACTAAAGGCAAAACTGCATGTCACACTATCCTCACAGCCTTATGAACCAAAAATATAGAAGTACTCGTCAAAACATACTCAATGTACATTAGACCGATTTTAGAAAGCGCTTCATCCGTCTTCAATCCTTACCAAAACAAAGATAAAAAGGAACTCGAAAAGGTACAGAACTATTTCACACGACGTTTATTTATGAGCTGTTTTAATCATACTTGGGAAAACATGCCCACTGCTCTCGATCGCAACAAGAGACTAGGCATTGAGTCCCTAGAGAAGCGTAGAATAGCGATTGATAAGAGAGTAGCCACAAATCTCATCCGAGGCAAATATAGTATTTCCAACCGAAAACCACATTATTTCAACATCTACTAAACTCGAAACGGCATGAAGTTCAATATTCCTGGATCGAACCACAACTACAGACACAATAGCTTCTTTCCAAGAGCGGCAAGGCTTTTAGTAAATTCCGAGAATCAAACCAGTTCCCCTGAATAGACGTTAAAATTTAGTACTGAATAGTGTTTGAAGTGGCATCAAATTATAAAGTGTATCAATATTTTTGGGACACCCTGTAATGGAAAATTACAATTTTTATAATGACCATAGCAAGAAGCAAAGTAGTGTAAAGTGGAAATGGAGAAGATAAAATTAAAGCTCAATACGTGCTTCTCAAAAGCATATATCAAAATAAAAAAAAGAAAAATATTTTGTAATAGGGAAAAAAATGTTCGCTCAATTCGTGATCAATATTTTACACGGCGGCCTGGAAACCGACCCGGCTAAAAAATCTAGGCTAGAGATTTTCAAGATTCGACAGAAAAAGACTCCGCCCACATTGCTAAAAATTTGAAGTTTCATGGTGAAGACTCCGCCCACCTCCTTGGTAAATCAAGTAGCACTTGCATAGTGGTCCGAAAAAATCAAAAATTAAATTATATCGCACAAAAACTCCCGCAAAAGCTGTGATTTAAAACACCAGGCATTGAAATTATCAATATTCAGGCGACTGATGTGCAGGTGAACCTGACGTTTAAATCCAACTGTGTATAAAATAGCTGCGCGTCCGCCATATTTTTTTTAGCCACAATGTCGGGGTGCGGGTCGATTTTTAGCCCGCCGTGTATTTTAAGTGAGCATGTTATGTGATGTACTGTAACGGGTTTTCCCCGAATGACAGAACGTGGGCATAGACTGCGGTTCCTAGACTTAGCCACGGCCCTTCGGAACATCGACATAAGGAAAGGAAAAAAAGGTGCCGCTACACATTGCAACCATAATTTGAAAACCTCACAGTTTCGCACCGAAATTTGGAAACCTAAACTTTGGAAAATCCGAAAAGGAACGTGCAATATCAGACCACGAAAATCCGTCACTTGAACTCTTGAACTTTCAAATTGGACTCGGACAAAGAGGAAAGGCAGACTCGGAGCCCATTATCATAGAACGTGATCTCTGAAACCGACGATCTTGCACTATTGTCTCGCACCCAGACAATGCAAATCCGACAGATTGGAACAAACATTGAGGACCCGACGATTTGGGAACTTTTCTTTCTCTGAAGATATCGTTTGGAAAGTTTTTTTAAGGTTTTGTAGTTCAAAAAAACCACAATACCGAGTCTTCCCCATGTTCACCTCTCCTGACGTGCCTGCGCACGGCTCCTATCCTATCTTACACCTGTCCAAGAGACCTGCCACACCCAGACCAAATCTTAACATTAGGAAAGAAATGAAATCGAAAGACAACGGTATTCTAAAATGATTATTTTGATGAATTTAAGTTTTGGAGAAAGAAAGGCGCGTAAAGCGATTATCGACGGAGCCCGAGCTGCAGCTAGAGATCTATGTTCACAATGGACCACTCCTATTATTAACAAAAATAATGAAAAAAATTAGACAAATTTTGCATTGAACGTAACATCTCTCATCAGACTCGCAAAAAAAGTTCCCAAATCGTCGGGTCCTCAATGTTTGTTCCAATCTGTCGGATTTGCATTGTCTGGGTGCGAGACAATAGTGCAAGATCGTTGGTTTCAGAGATCACGTTCTATGATAATGGGGGGGCGAATCTGCCTTTCCTCTTTGTCCAAGTCCAATTTGAACGTGCCAGAGTCGAGGTTTCAAAATGTCGGTGATGAAATATAAGGTTCCATAAAATTGGTTTCAGAACTACAGTTCCAAAATCGATGTGTAAATTTCAATTGTTCCAATTAGTTGAGTTTCGGAATAAAAGTGACAATGTGTAGCGGCACCGAAAAAAAACGTCCCGGGGCTGTCCTGAGAATTGCTCGAGCTACATCATTAAAAGTGCCATTCTCTTGTATCATAACACTTAAGTAATTATTCGTCTTTCGTTGCGCTGCCGAGCGTAGATAAAATATATATAGCATATCTTGCTAAAATAGGAAAATTTAAGTGACAATCAGGCAGTTCGAAATGACGATCAGCAATCTAATTGTATGATTTTTGAATGCGCGCGCTTTTCCAGTGATGCATCCGGAGGTTGTATTTTTCTCCGGGGGTCGTGGATTAGGCAGAGAAGCGCGTAGAAACGCTTTGGAAGGCCGTGTTAAAATTACCCAACAAGGACGAAATTGACCCATTATTTTTTGTCCTCCATCGAATAGCCGATGGTTGAATTAGTATATAATGAATATACAAAAATGCTAAAAATCAATAATAGACTCAAGGGGAAGCCGGAAATGATCAGCGTAATCCCGCGCTCTCTCACTTTTGCATACTCTCTCTCTCTTACACGCGACGGGATAAGGGTGAGATCAGGATTTCGTCCTTGTGGGGTATCTTTAAATATAGTCATCGGGACTTGTCACCTGTTGATGAAGAAGCCTCGATATGTTTCAAACGCGTAGGCCAGAAATGGACGTGCCAGAAAAACAGAGTTAAGCTAGAGCGCCAAGCAGGCAAAGCGCGTGGGAAGTGCAGGGGGGGGGGGGGGGGGGTAAAGACAAAGAGCAAAGAGGAAAAAGTGGGCGGAGCTTAGTGTCCCTCAACTGCAGAAGTGCCTAATCATAAAATGGAAGGTGAAAATTACAGCCTCATACTGTATTTTGGCGGAATTTGATTTTTCTTTTTTTTTCTTTGCCGAGGGTCCGCAAATATGTTCCCTCAGATAGTGTCTCTTATCACAGATGCTTCCAGTGAGTGACAGGAAATAAAGAGTGAAATTGAGTGGTTATTGACAAGTGTGAATCAGGTGATGGAGCCTGCTTCGGGGGAATGCTTCATCCTACTATCACTCATCAAGACTGATAATCTGAATGTGAACTGGAAAGAGTTCCTCTCTTCGCATGGAACAATCGATGCATCCACCATTTAATCTTCCCATTCGACTAGTCTCCGATTCTCTTCGGACTAGTATGTGCCCCCCCCCCTTCTCTTTTTCCTGTCTTCCTATCTCATCTTTCTCGTTTCACTGTAATTCTCATATGATTCCGTGACTAGTTCACACAAACCATTGACCAATGCGCATAATTGGATAGAGACAATTGAAGAAGTTGCATAATAACCGCATCAAAGTGCTTATCCGAGAAATTAATCATGATTTGTTAAATGCCAAAGTGATTGCAATACTTCTCTTTATATTCTTAGTTTTCCCTATCTTCTCTTCACTGTTCACCCTGTCTACTCCCTTTAGTCTCGTCTGAGCATATTTTGTTCATACTTCCCACATTTTCTCCTCATCACAACGATCATAAACTGCTTGAACTAACTTGTGTCGAGTTTCATTCATTCGTTCAAGTCGATATCGCATACTGAGTAAAGTGTCTTCCGTAATATCAACCATACTTGTAGCATGTGGAAGTATTAGAATATTAAACCAAAATCAAGAGTGCATAAATGAAATCCTCCGTCACCACCCTTTTACGGGTATCTCGATCTTTCAAGCCAACTATACAGGTATTCTGTTCCTGCCAATCTCCATCTTCTACCCAATATTCAGCGTGCTTTTGGTATTGTTCTGGATATCGACGGAGTTCTCCTACGAGGACGAGATCTTCTCCCTAGAACGAGAGATGCAATTGCTCAGATTACTCACAATGGTCTCTCTTCTTATTCTCAATACTCTTCAAATGAATGCCTTCAGGGAAATTCACAATCCCTACTGTCTTCCTCACTAATGGCACGAACAGTATGCGTGCGGAAAAGGCGCAACGATTATCCGAATACCTGGATATTTCTGTCAGTTTCCCCCCTTTTTAAATCGTTCAAATCTTTTCAATGAAGGGCGAGATATACGAACCAACCGATTCAGACCGATTCTTGCGTATAGAGTCTATCTACAATGTGATGAATCCGAAGATCGGAGATTGAATTATGTACATCTGATCAGATGACGCTTTTAGGGTCAGAGTTAGGGCGCTAGATCGGATGAGAACTATAACATCATGCCGCATTTGATATAAATATCAAAGGCGGCATGACGTCATAGTTCTTTTCCGACCTAGTGTCAGAGAAACATAACGCAATATAAGTGGGGTTTATTTTCCTCCTGTTATGCTATATCACAGGTCTTCTGAGAGATCGCAGGTGGCGTTTGACAAACTGTTCAAATTGCTCCGACATTGACCCCACTTCCGTTGTGGATGTGCCCACGGCCCTGAAATATTCAGATAACTTTTTGGGTCCGGGAATTCAAAGTTACCTAAAATCCGGCTCTGGGAATATTGAAAATTCAAAAATTCATACCATCCTTCATTTTTGACCTAATGAGTCGTTTGTAAAACAGAAATGACCGGCGTGACGAGATGAACAACTTATATGTTGATGGCATTTGGCTGGGATAAAAATAAAACTGATAATTGCAATTTTCAATTTCTCTTGTTTGAAATTGGCATGAAATTTGCTCGTCGTGAAAAAAATTGTTCCACGTAACACTGAGATATCGTCAGATCTCTACGCCTTTTTTTACGCCAGGAAAATTTTTTTCGTTAAATTTAATGAAGGTATTTTTGTGCAATTTTGGGTCAAACATGCTGAATCTGATGTTTTGGAGCAAAATCGAAATTTTCAGTTCCTCATATTTCAGTAATGATCGTTCGCGGATATCTTTTCTTTGAGTTTTCAATGTTTACTGACCTATTTATACAAATTTCCATCGGAAAAACCAAAGATTTCAATATTTCATAAAATCATGAAATTTGAGAAATTTGGTGATTTTTTTTCAAATTTCATGATTTTATGAAATATTGAAATCTTCGGTTTTTTCGATGGAAATTTGTATAAATAGGTCAGTAAACATTGAAAACTCAAAGAAAAGATGTCCTCGAACGATCATTACTGAAATATGAGGAACTGAAAATTTCGATTTTGCTCCAAAGCAATTTGAACAGTTTGTCAAACAGGGGTCTTGGATTCATGCAATCTCTCAGAAGGCACGTGATATAGTTATCAACAATATTTAAAGTTACCCAACACCCTTAAAGATACCCAACAACCGTGCAAAATTTTTAAATTGGCGCCCGAACAATACCTTACCGCGAATTACATGAACATGCACTAAGTACCGTAATTTAAGAGGCCGGATCTGAGGAGAGTCACCATTTTGCCCCTCATCCCGGACATTGCGCCAGGATTTTCGATTCAGGCCATGACACTTATAGGTCCTAGAGTATCTGTTGCCCTAATTTGAAATTTCGCAATCGTACCCTCTCTATCGTGCAAAGGGGCGCGCCAGGTGCGGGTACAGTGAAAATTGGCGAAAATTCGTTATTTCTTAGCCGAACAAGCTGGAGTCAAAATTCCTTTTGCATTATATTAGGGTACCCCTAAGTGCTCTGGGAAATTATTGAAATCGCATTCAGGTCGATTTTGAATATGATACTTTGATCTCAATTTTTTACATTTTTGGAGTTCGTTCTATGTTACACGCGTTTCCCCACATATTTTCATATGCCACTGTGTAGCCCATTCATCGATTATTTCATGCGACACATCAACTACGAAATTTCAATTGGGCCAAATATTGAAATCGCGATTTATATCGTCGGATGTCGATATCTGATCAAATGATTTACACTTTCCGGACGGCAGTTGAACTCAAAACGACGTGTAGTTAACTGTTGAGTAACAGAAAGGCAATATTAGGCATGATAAATCCAAAATTTCGAAAGTTTTCAAAAAATCGTTTTTCACTAGCTCGCATCTTGCCCATTTTGTGAATAGCTAACTCAAGATGCGCATTTGCTTCGTATGGAACAGTATATGAAATTAGCAAATGCCACTGTCCTGAGCAAAATCGTATAGGATAGGCAATACAAAACGTGTTTTTGTTCCAGATTCGAATTCGAGACTCGAATTTGCAAAATCAGTAAGGTCGGAAATAAACTTTGATCGATTGTGATACTCTAAGCAACAGGTACTCTAGGCCCTATAAGTGTCATGGCCTGAATCGAAAATCCTGGCGCAATGTCCGGGCAGTGGTTTTTACTTTCCTCAGATCCGGCCTCTTAAAATGCGCGGTTTGTTTAAATATTGTTTAATCGATTATGTGGGCTTAATATTGAAGTTTTTGCTGTTGAAATATATATTTCTACAACCGGGCGAGAAGCGAGGATGAATTTGGCATAGAACCGGGCTTGTGAACGCTAATTACGGCACACAAAATATTCATGTTTCAAATCTCGCGGGAAAATCGGTCTTGATCAGGGTTGCGCAACACATGTTTTGAGGTCGATTCTGTGACTAATTATTGATTTTCTGATTTTATTAGTATTGCGTTTCTACTAGTCTCTTTGATGTCTATCAGTTTCAGGAATAATAACATAGGCCATTTTTAAGGGTGTTGGGTAACTTTAATAATGGCCTATATTTAGCAAGGGCAATGGGTATTTTTCAAACACACTACATAAATATTTTCTTCGATTGCTTCTATGTAATCGATGATGCTGAAACAATCTAGAATGAGAAAATCTGAAAAATATTTTAAAGAATGAAAATACGGCTATTTTTCAAAATTGTTTTGGGAATGATGAGTTGTGTCAGTGAGCTGGGTCAGACATGTAATTTTTGGAAAAAAATTTTAATTTATTTATTTTTAGGGCCCTCCACTTAAAATTTCAAAATTTTTCTAAAATTCTTTTATTATATGGGACGGGGTTATCGATGGTGCGGAAAGAGAATAGCGTCACTAGAATTATAATATATTTCAATTCCAATGAGTATGAGCCTATTTCTCTAAGCTCCGCCCATCTTGGTGTAGTGCAAGCTCTCCAGAGGTTCGCTGGGTCATGTCAGTTCAGCGGGACAATATTTCGAAATTTCCCGTTGAATATATCATGTTTTCTTTTATTGCATTACATAGAACTGTTAAATTTGGTGAATAATTGATCATGTTTTATATTCTGGGAAGTATGTGCTTGTAATCATTGAGCTCGATTGATAATGGTATACTGTAGCTTCGTGCATCTCTGTGTGCTAAATTTAAGTAAATTATTATATACCTTTTGAATACATAGTATGTTCAATCGGGTGATATTCAATCGTATGAAATGAAAGAAAACATAAATATCGCTTAAATATTAGCTGCGGCGTACATCATCTTCTAAAAGTTCAAGCTTGTATTACAATGTTTCGCTGACATCGATTTTGCTAATTTTTCGTTTAATAAACTAATCGGGTACGTAGAGTATTCCATCTCAGATTTGGAGGGCGGCACCCCCTGAAATGATTTCTAGATAATTTAAACTGACTGTGGCGTAGTACAAGTGCCTACTGAATTTTTTCGCTGACATATTTTTTGACATATTTCGCTGACATATTACCTGAACGCCAGTGTTGTATCCGATCCCTTGCTGTGTCGTAGAAGACGGGAGAGGACGGAGTAAACTCAGGGGTTTATCCACAATAAATAAATAGAACGAAAATACAGAGACCAGAGTGAGTCACAGCTCACGAGAGAGACAAAAGCTCGAATGACTGGAGAGAGCGAGAGAGAGCAATGTAACACGCCAATAGTTGCGCCAAAAATGTGTGTGACAGGTTGAAGGCGAGACTTACAGTAATACTTGAACAGAGGTAATCGAGAACTGATTGATTTGTGTATAGGAATATTTAAATTAGGGAATTTAGCTATTATTGGGATTCCTATACAACACCTCCCCTTCAAGATTGGTATTACCGATCTTAAAGAAAACTATGGGGGGGGAAGAGGTGAGGTGAACCGTAGCACTGTTGGTCGGGTCACTTCTTCTTCTTAGCATACGTCTTCGCGTAAGGGTTGACCTCGAGTCGTGCAGGTGGTTGACGATTGCGCGTCGATTTTCTCTTGGCTGGAGAAGGAACGGGTGTCGTAGGAGCAGAAGTGAACGGGGACGAAGGAGCCGTAGATTGTCCAGAGACGGCGGTCTGCATGTCGTCGTCCTCGTCCGTGAGATTGAAGTGGTCCTGTTCGAGAACCGGAAGTGGAATGATGTCCTGGTCGAGCATCGGATCCTCCATGTGATTGGGCAGCTCCAGTTCGAACGTGTCCAGGAGAAGATCGAGAGGCAGTAGAGAGGACTCTCTCTGCTCAGAGAGTGGCTGTCCGTTTGCTCGTTTGCGAAGTTGGTTCGCGTGTGCTCTTTGCTTCTTCTTCTCCACTTCGATCTCAAACATCACTTTTCCTCTCCTTCCAGTGATCACTCCGGGTAACCATTTCGTATGGTTTGGTCCATCCGGTGCACGGTAGTAGATTTGTTCTCCGACAGTGAATCTCCTGTCCTTGACTCCATGATGCTTGTCGAATTGTGCCTTCATCTTCTCATCGATCTTCTCGGATCGAATTCTTGGAAAGATGAGGTCAACTCGCGTCCTGATGAGCCGTCCGAGGAATATCTCCGAGGTGCTCCGTCCTCCTGGAGTGTTCGGATTCGGGGTCCTCCTGTACGTCATCAGAAATTGACGGATGATGTCCTTGTTGGGAGCCTCTCCGTTCATTTTCTTCAGGCTCCGCTTGAGCGTGTCCACGAACCGTTCTGATTGTCCGTTGGATTGCGGATGGTACGGTGCGATGGTGATGTGCTTGATACCATAGGAGGTGCACATGAGCCGGAAGAGTTCCGAAGTGAATTGTGTCCCATTGTCCGAGACAATCACTTCAGGGATACCGAATCTGTTGATGGCATCCTTCATGAAATCCACAGTCTTCGAAGCCGTGATCTGCTGCGTGCAGTACACCTCTGGCCATTTGCTGTGTGAATCCACGATGACGAGGTAGTATTCTCCTCTGATGGGTCCAGCGTAGTCGATGTGAACTCGCTCCCATGGTCGCTCAGAAGTGGGCCATGGCTGGAGTGGGACTTTGACTGGAGACTTGGCGGCTTTCGCAGCACCGATCGCATCTACTGACAGTTTGTTCCACCTCCTGGTCCAATCCAGGCCAGAAGCAGATGCTTCTTGCCAGCGACTTCATCAGAACGATTCCTGGGTGCTCTGAGTGGAGTTGCTTCATTACCCTTGTTCGGAGTGTGCACGGGACGACTACTCGTGATCCGAAGAGGAGACATCCCTTCACGAGACTGAGCTCGGCTCTTCTTGAGTAGTAGGCGGTCAGACGTGTATCCTTTGCGTCCTTGTGACTCCATCCCTTGATGTGCTTCTGGATGACCTCCTGCAGAAGTGCATCCTTCGCGGTCTCCGCTTTGATGTCATCGGTTGTGACTGGGAGACGTCTGATTGTTGATTGAAGAGAACCGTTGATGTCCTCCTCGATTGAGAGCCGGTCGACACAGACCTTGTCAGATTGGCATTCGTTGATGAGCCATGAGAGAGCGTCGGCGTAAGCGAACGAGTGCGTGTTCACGTATTCGATTTTGAAATCATACATCAGGAGCGTCTCCGCCCATCTGTAGATGCGCTTAGCCGTGTATGCTGGTACTCCCTTGGGCGATCCGAAGATTGTCACGAGTGGCTTGTGATCCGTCTGTAATGTGAATCTCCGTCCGTAGATGTACTTATGGAACTTTCCAACTTCATAGATCAGTCCGAGTGCCTCCTTCTCAATCTGTCCGTAGTTCTTCTCGGCTGGTTTTAGCTTTCTCGAAGCATGGCAGATTGCCCTGAGTTGGGAAGCGATGGAGGATTACAGCGCCAATGCCGTCCTCGCAAGCATCTGCTGCGACCACGATTTCCTTCTTGGGGTCGTAGTGCACGAGCGAGAGTTGCGTGTTCATCGTCTCCTTGAGCTCGTTGAATGCCTTGTCGCACTGAGGTGTCCAGATCCACTTGGCATCCTTTTGCAGTAGATGGTCCAGTGGTCCCCTCTTCTTGTGCATTCCCTCGATGAATTGACCGTTGTAGGTCACCATACCCAGGAAGCTTCTCAGCATGCTGGGGTTCTCGGGTGCCGGCATCGTACGGATGGCCTCCGTCTTCTTCGGATCGGTGTGTCTACCGTCCTTGTTGATGATGAATCCGAGGAATTTGACCTCCTTCATTCCGAATGAGCACTTTTCAGCGCGTGTGCGGAGTCCGTATTGCTTGAGCCGACGCATGACCTGCTGAAGAGTGCTGTCATGCTCCTCCTTGGTGCTCCCTCCGATGATGATATCGTCCAGATAAGGGAGGGCGTGCTTCACTCCGCTCAGCATTGTGTCCATTAGCCTTTGGAAAATGCCGGGAGCAGCCTTCACACCGAAGGGCAGTCTCTTGTATTGGAAGAGACCCTTGTGCGTGTTGATGACGAGTAGCTTCTGGGCGTCCTCATCCAGTGGAACCTGCAGGTATGCCTCTGCCAGGTCGATTTGTGAGAAGATCACTGCTCCATTGAGAGTGGCGAAGATGTCGTCAGGAGCCGGAAGGGGGTGAGCCGGTAGATCGATGGCGGCGTTGAGACCCGTGCTGAAGTCTGCGCACATTCGTATCGAACCGTTCGGTTTGCTCACAGTCAGTATGGGGGCTGCCCAATCGCTGTACTGCACCTTCTCGATGACTCCTATCTTCTCCAGTCGCTCGAGTTCCTTGTCCACCTTCTCCGTCAGTGCGTAGGGCACTGGCCTTGCCTTGATGAAGACGGGCTTCGCTTCAGGCTTGAGTTGAAGAGATGCTGACATCTCTGTGCAGCTTCCGAGTCCACTGGCGGTTACTTCGGGGCACTCCTTCTTCACCCACTCAGTGTATTCCTCGTTCGTGGAGAGTGATGCGTTGATCGCATGGAGAACCGTTTCGGGTTCTCGGATCTCGATCAGCTCCAGCAGCTTGATGAGATTCCTTCCGAGCAGGTTGATGTCCTGGCGAGTGACGTAGATGTCAGCGATCGCCTCGATTCCGCCGTACTTGGCAGTAGCCTTGAACTTCCCGAGTAGTTCCAGTTTTTCTCCATTGGCGCACGTTGCTGTGCAGTCGGCGTTAGAGCACTTGGGCTCGCCGATCTTCGTCCACGTCTTCTCGGAGACGATTGTGATGTCCGCTCCGGTGTCGATCTTGATCGAGGTTGATTGACCGTTGAGGTCTACTCGGATGTGGTAGTCGGATGTGGCTACTGTAGACACGCTGACAGTGTGCATCTGCTTGTTCTTCGAAAGGCATGCCTGAGCGATGTGTCCCTTCCTCCGACAGTGTCTGCATTCGCCATTCAGGAACCGGCAGTCGTCTCGTTTGTGATCTTTCTTGCCACAGGAGAGACAGGGCTTGTCCTGCTTCTGAGCCGGATTCGCTTTCCATTGAACCGTTTTGCAGTCCTTCTGGAAGGATTTGTTCTCCTTGCCTTTCTTGTTCACGAAGTGCACCTCCCGACTCGATTCCGTCATTGCTCTCGAGTCCTGCTTGAGTTGGGCGATGTCATTGTAAACAGAGAGAAGATCCTCCAGAGTGCAGGCTGGTCCTTTCTGCTTAGCCGTCTGCATCATTTTCAAATGCACATCCGAGTACCGAGGGAGATCGAGGGAGTGGAGAAAGGTGAGGACCTTCCACTCGTCCACTGTGGCTGTCTTCACTTCCGCTCTTTCAACCGTCTGATTGACGCGGGCAGCGAGAGCGCGCACATCCTCGATGTTCTCCTTGCTCATTTTCAGATCGAGCATGAACCGTCGTCTGTCGAAGAGAGAAGTGTTGTCGCCGAACAGAGTCAGCATCTTCTTCTTGACATCTTCCAGCGTCATCTCTGTCCACTTGGTAGGGGCTACCGATTCAGTGAAAGTCCGTTCCACTGAAGTGGAGACGTGTCTGAGTAAGAGCCGTATCTTCTTCACGTCCTCCCATTCCTTGAGATCGATGTCGAAGATATCCTCGTGCCGATTCCACCATCTCTCGAAAGTTGAGCCATCCTCAGGGGAGTATACGAACTCGTGGATACGAGATTCGATGGCGTTAATCGAGCCTGTAGATTGTTCGGTCGAGGGAACCGTGTTTCCATTCTGTCTCTGTTCCATCATGAAGTTGGTCACGATGGCGAGAAGCTCCTCGTTCTTGGCCAGTAGCTTCTTCATATCGAGCACCTCCTCGGAGAGTTGCTCGTTGTTCGGCATTGTGAGTGTGTGTATTCAAAAATTGGGCAGCAATTCGCCTCTATTTCTGAAATACGAACCGTGAAAATGAGCGGCTTTCGCCAGTCAGTTTTCTCGGTGAGTGAAAATTAGCACGAGCTCTCGCCCGATTTCAGCTAATTACACAAGATCCAGTGAGCTTGCGCGCCCACTTCCTCACGATGACGAAATCACACAGGTACGCCTGGCTTGCACGCCCCGACTCCGCCTATGTGATTGAAGAGTGGCCAGTGAAGAAATCCGATGAGTTCCCGTGACAATGACCCCAGCTCTCGCCGAGTTCAGCCAATGTCACTTCGCGCACTCACGAAGTCCAAGGAATCCTGAACGCCAATGTTGTATCCGATCTCTTGCTGTGTCGTAGAAGACGGGAGAGGACGGAGTAAACTCAGGGGTTTATCCACAATAAATAAATAGAACGAAAATACAGAGACCAGAGTGAGTCACAGCTCACGAGAGAGACAAAAGCTCGAATGACTGGAGAGAGCGAGAGAGAGCAATGTAACACGCCAATAGTTGCGCCAAAAATGTGTGTGACAGGTTGAAGGCGAGACTTACAGTAATACTTGAACAGAGGTAATCGAGAACTGATTGATTTGTGTATAGGAATATTTAAATTAGGGAATTTAGCTATTATTGGGATTCCTATACAACTATATAACTCTTTATTCGCTGTAATAACTCTTTATTCGCTGTAAAAATTGGAGAACGGCATCCCCTAGAATTCGGTAACTGATTTAAAAAAAAGATTTCTTCACAGATTTAAATTCGCTGTGCTAGGGAAACAGCGCTCCCTGCACAACCTTTTCCCGGTTTAAAAGCTTTTTAATTTGCAGATGATTGTCCCTAATTTATTTTTCTTATTGTTTGATGAGTTTCAGAAGTTGTAGACATGCCCACATGCACCATTATGTTAGCGCGCTTTTCACAAGTCAGCAAGGAAATTCGTCATTTGCAAAATTCGAGTTTTTATCATTCAAGGTAGGGACCACAGGCGGGTTTCTTCAAAATGCTTCTAAATTAAAATGCGCATAGAATCCAATGATATTGGAGCTGCAGATACGATTTCAATAAGAAAAAATTTAAAATTTTGCGAAATAACTTAATTACGCGATTTTGCAAAGTCACCGCTGAGGCTAACATACCGTACCCTCCGAATTGGGCCTTGCCTGAATTAGCAACTGACTTTTTTCTCTCAATATTATTATTAATTATTTTTTAACTATTTTTTATGCATAATATCTTTTCGAATTGATCTAAGCGTCATTCTGGGAACTAGAGACTGAGAAAATAGTTTATCATTTATATTTAATGAAGATCGGGAAGAGCAGGGTTGCAGATTGTCAGCTTTCCGATCGATACAACGCCATTCCGCCAAGTGACAGATGGATGGGAAAGGCGCGGGTATGTGCTATATTGTCCTTAGAATGGAGTCAAGAACGAATACAACATCTGGCAATTGGCGGAAAGGAAATATCGATCAAGAAAAATGAAAAACTCAAAAAGTCGCGGGTTTTCAGGCTAAACCTCGATGTAACTTCAATGCTCGCTCTGCCAGATTAACGCTCTTGGCCGTAACGTGTACTCTAGAGTCCATAAATTGTACGTGTAACTAAATATAGGGTCTGGCAGAGGGAGCAAATCAATTATCGGTCGAAATAGTTCGAACTGGACACATACTTCTCTAAACTGACTATGAAACGCAATATTCGGGCCTCAGAGTGGTCAAAATGATGTGGAAAGATAATTGGCACAGGGAGAATTCATTCGGCTAAGAAAAAGTAAACTTTATCAAAAATAAAGTACTGAAAACAACCGAAAAACATTTGAAAAAAATTGAGGGCTGGCGTTGTGTGCATGTGTCGAGATATTTGGATACTGTATCCTTGAAACCCAAAATGACCGCACTCTGCTGTCCCTAATTCAAGGGGCAATATCGGCACTTCCGGATAGAAATAATGTCTAGTGCGATTCTTGGGAAGATATCTGGATGTATGCCCGAAATAGTGGAAGTGGTTTTGTTAAATGGAAGAGGCTATGATCGCGGAACGGAGCTAAAAACCTCAAATTCAGCAATTTCTCACTAAACAAATAAAGTTTTCGGTTCTTCCGGTTGGGAGAAATCGGATGTGTGACATATGCAGTGATAGTTTAGATCATTATCTAGAAGATCCGCCTGGTTTAATCAAGGGGGACGGCCTCTACCAGCGGAGGTAGGTCAAGGAATTTCTCACATTTTAAAGGCGATAATCCAGTTTTATTTTAAATTTTTTCAGGATTGGAATGCACTAGGGAAGAATAAGTCAACTATGAAACGATCAAGAGTTTAAAAATACATAAATTATTAAACAATAAAACAATAAATCGATATTTACATTAGCCAAGTTTGGTGGTGTGCCATGGCCGAGTTATCTAAAAGTCGTCACATATTCAAACGCGCAACCCACACTACCCTTGCTACCTATATTGTTATTCCTGAAACTCATAGACATGAAAGAGACTAGTGCAACATTAATAAAATTAGAAAATCAATGATTAGTCGCAGAATCGGCTTCATTAACATGTGCGGTGCAACCCTGATCACGACCGATTTTGCGGGAGGGTTTGAACCATGAACATTTTGTATACGGTAATTAGCGTTCACAAGCCCGGTTGGACACTATTTCTATACCGAATTCACCCTCGCTTCTCCCCCGGAGTAGAAATATATATTTCAACAGCAAAAACCTCACTATTAAGCCCACATAATCGATTAAACAATATAAAAGAAAACTACGCGCAAATCCGTTAGCGCTAATTTAAAAAAAAAGTACTTAGTGCATGTTCATGGAATTCCTTGAACTTGGCTCCAGACGGCGTCACGTCGAAAATAGTTTTTCATGTTATCGCCCCTGGGAGGCACTAAAATTGCGCGAGGAAGGTTCCCGGGGTAATTTGATGCTGAACAAACCTGTCCAACTCATTTTTCATGAATTTTTAAAATATTTTTTTTAAAAGTTCGCGGTGTGACATGCGTTCCGGTGCGCATTTGAATGTAGGAAAACGTGCAGTGAATTGCTTTCAAATGATTTACCATTTCCTCAAATTCGAAAGGGTATTCCATGTAAGATATCATTTTTGGACGTTTGCCAATTTTATATTTTGAATATCACGGTAATTCAGACAACTTTTTTACATGTTTTAAATTTCGCTCGCGGAATGTATTAACGTATTTACTGTAGCGGAACGATGAATATTTTAAAAATTGCCCGGTTGACACCGGACATTTCAGGGTTTTTGTCACACCGTGAAGTCAAAAGCGCACGCACAACACAAGGCTCATCACGACAGGCAGCTACCATACATTTAACGTTCTGCTCCGTTCTGCTGATTCCTTTGTGCACCGAGGCACACCAACTTGCTACGCTTTCTATTCTCACAGTACATGGTTGGATTCGCCGTCACGAGAGGATTTAGAATCTCTATTTTTGTCAAATTTGGTGCCAGGACTCCGAAAATTGAAAACATTTAGTGAGCGATATCTTGAGAAAACGGCGAAAGATGGGCGAGAGAGCGCTCAGGCAAATCGTTTGCAATCTAATTAGAGAAGTTTAGAATCTAATTCGAGCAATATAACCATGGCTAAATTAGATTCTAAAATCTTCTGAACAGATTCGAAAACTTTCTAATTAGATCGAAAATATCTGGATCGTCTAATTAGATTGCAAACATTTCTTATTAGATTCCACTATTTTCTGTTTAGATTCGAAACTTTTCTGATTAGATTGCAAAATTTTAAAAACAGGATAGTTCCTTCTAATTAGATTATGATTTCGCTTCTGAAAAATTCGACAATAGTTTATTCACAAACGCTCCACTGATGAGCATTCGCGTCCAACAATCCCAGAGGCATTGAGGACGATTCAGAACGTGGGGAACCTGCTCGGGATAGCAAATCACAGAACGAATCGTGATGCACTGAATCGAAAACTTGAGAATATGAAGACAGCCTGCGCTCTACACGCGACTGATTAGACACCTTTTTTTTACTATCTAATTAGATTGCTAGATTGATTAGGGACAGCAGAGTGCGGTCATTTTAGGTTTCAAGGGTACAGTATCCAAATATCTCGACACATGCACACAACGCCAGCCCTCAATTTTTTTCAAATGTTTTTCGGTTGTTTTCAGTACTTTATTTTTGATAAAGTTTATTTTTTCTTAGCCGAATGAATTCTCCCTGTGCCAATTAACTTTCCACATCATTTTGACCACTTTGAGGCCCGAATATTGCGTTTCATAGTCAGTTTAGAAAAGTATGTGTCCAGTTCGAACTATTTCGACCGATAATTGATTTGCTCCCTCTGCAAAGACCCTATATTCCTACAGGAAAAAATATCGTAGCGTCTGTCCGTCCGTGACGCTTTACCAAACTACCGTATACCACAACAGTTAGCCTTTGATCAGACAATATTCCTTTGGTCAGACTTATGACTACCGTATACCCGCACACCATGGTGCGTTTTCCGAAATCGCAGAAATGTTAAATGCACGCTACCGTAACCCACCACACCACACACTATGGTGTGATTTACTAAATTGCAGAAACCTTCACTGCATCCTCCGCACCATCCACCATGGTGTGATTTACTAAATCGCAGAAACCTTCACTGCACCCTCCGCACCACCCACCACACCACACACCATGGTGTGATTTACTAAATCGCAGAAACCTTCTCTACACCCGATGCACCATCAACCACACCACACACCATGGTGTGATTTACTAAATCACAGAAAAGTTAAATGCACGCTACCGTATACCACACCACATACCATGGTGTGATTTACTAAATAACAGAAAACTTAAATGCACGATACCGTATACCACACCACACACCATGGCGTGATTTACTAAATCGCAGAAAACTCAAATGCACGCTACCGTATACCACACCACACACCATGGCGTGATTTACTAAATCGCAGAAAACTTAAATGCACACTACCGTATACCCACACCATGGAGCATTTTAGGAAATCGCGGAAAACTCACTGCTCCTTACCATATACCCTCGCCACACCACACATCAGTGTCTCACGGCATCCTACCGTATACTCTCTCGCAGTTGTAAAATCAGCCCAACCTGCTCTCATCCGCCGCAGCGTAAGCGTTGTGAAAGGCCCGTGAGGCCGAGGGTGATTCGAAAAAGTTGGGATGTGGCGAAGCCCACATTCCAACTTTTTAGATTTAGTTACACGTACTATTTATGGACTCTAGAGTACACGTTACGGCCAAGAGCGTTAATCTGGCAGAGCGAGCATTGAAGTTACATCGAGGTTTAGCCTGAAAACCTGCGACTTTTTGAGTTTTTCATTTTTCTTGATCGATATTTCCTTTCCGCCAATTGCCAGATGTTGTATTCGTTGTTGACTCCATTCTAAGGACAATAGAGCACATACCCGCGCCTTTCCCATCCATCTGTCACTTGGCGGAATGGCGTTGTATCGATCGGAAAGCTGACAATCTGCAACCCTGCTCTTCCCGATCTTCATTAAATATAAATGATAAACTATTTTCTCAGTCTCTAGTTCCCAGAATGACGCTTAGATCAATTCGAAAAGATATTATGCATAAAAAATAGTGAAAAAATAATTAATAAAAATATTGAGAGAAAAAAGTCAGTTGCTAATTCAGGCAAGGCCCAATTCGGAGGGTACGGTATGTTAGCCTCAGCGGTGACTTTGCAAAATCGCGTAATTAAGTTATTTCGCAAAATTTTAAATTTTTTCTTATTGAAATCGTATCTGCAGCTCCAATATCATTGGATTCTATGCGCATTTTAATTTAGAAGCATTTTGAAGAAACCCGACTGTGGTCCCTATATTAGATGCTAAATTCTGCTAATTTGATTTCAATTTCTCGAACAAAATTGCGAATCCAATCACAATCTAATAAGATAAAAAACTGAACCGTTTCTATGTAGATTTTAAAATCTTCAAATAAGAATATAATTTAAGGGCTCTTCTAATTAGATTGAAAACGAGTTGCCTGAGCGGTTGTCGCGAGAGATCGGAAGGGGTGGTAAACTGCCAGGGGGAGGGAGGGGAAGGAAAGGATAGAGGGAGTGTCGTTTTCTCAAGATCTCGCTCACTAAATGCTTTCAATTTTCGTCCTGGCACCAAATTGGACAAAAATGGAAATTATGAATCCTCTAGTCACGGCAAATTCAACCATGTAATTCGCTAAACATGCTTCGGACTTAGAGAAAAGTTGATTTTTTAAAAATTATTTTAATAATTCGTGAAAAAAATGAATTGGAATAGGTTTGTTCAGCATCAAATTATACCCTGGGAATATTCCTCGCGTAATTTTAGCACCTCCCAGAGGGGCGATAAACATGAAAAACTATTGTCGACGTGACGCCGTCTGGAGCCAACGAAAGCTCAAGGTGCAAAATTAGTGTGCCCATCGTTTTCAGCTCATTCGTTTACCACGAAACAGAGTTTTAGAGAAACGGTATTTTTTGCTGTGCTGGATCTTGCTCGATTCTTACGCAATCGGGCTCTTACAGTATCGGACAAAAGTATTGGGATTTTTTTCAAATGCTATCTTCCTTTAAAATCAAGCTAGAGGCGTGTTCTTTTTTCCATGATGTAGGAGGATGAAAGCACTACATACAAAAAATATTAAGTTTAACGAAGGCCATTATCTTCTAATAATTAACTAATTAGGCGAATTAGTGAATATTTCGGATTTTCCAGTTTACTAATGGAATTGTTCCAGCTGTTCCCACTTATGTTGCTGAAACTACATTCACATATTGAACTGTTCGGTATCAAGACGCGCTGCTTCACCGAATCGCTTTTCCAACACCTAAAAATTTTCGTTTTTTAGCCGTAATTCTCGTTCTAGTAGAGCAATCACTTCCAAATTTTGCAAGTATGCTTCTACACTGATGGCAAACAAATTTTACTCATTCGAACCTTATATGTCAATTTTTCACAAAAATCGATTTTTAAAATATTGATATATTTGACCTACCAAGAGGTTACTGTAGTATCCAGTAAAAATCTGTAAAATATATATGTGATAGGATTCACTGTCTAGATTTCAAATACTGAAAACTAGACATTTGCGAATCTCCACCTTCGAATTTTGTGGCCGTTCATTTGCGCGAACAGCGTTGTCCGCTACACTTTCCGCAACATGATTATATGTTTTTGATTATTGTAATGAGCAATTCTAAGATTTTAACATAAAAAATGACATGTTGGGGCAAAAACTTTTTATTGAGAGCAAAATCGAGGGAAAATCAGCTGTTCTGCCATTTTCGATTTTGAGGATTAGGCTTGGGAGCACTCGATTCGCACACATGAACGGCCACAAAATTCGAAGGTGGAGATTCGCAAACGTCTAGTTTTCAGTATTTGAAATCTAGACAGTGATTCCTATCTCATATATATTTTGCAGATTTTTACTGGATACTACAGTAACAAGGGAGACGCAAAAGTGGGCCGCTCAATCCCGTAATTTCATGGTCGGCATTCGAACTTGACCATAATGGGAAGCCTAATGCGTATCTAAGTTGATTGGATATATGTTTCCTGAGGGCCAAAAATCGAGTCCGAAAAATATCGATATTTTAGACGAAATTTTCGCTCGCGCAGCTAAGGGATATATAAGATTCTTGAAGATCCATTCCCATCTCTAGCTCATTGGTTAAGCCTCCAGATTTTTTGCCGAAAGTCAGGGGTTCGATCCCCGAAGTGAGCCGAATGTTTTGCTCAATTTGTAAATCTCTCGCAGTCTTCTCCCTTGAGTTTTTTATCCATTGCCATACTGTTGCTCAATTTTACTCAGTCATTTAGTGTTGCAATACACCATGGGCAGGGCACGGGTTCAGGTGGAGTATTGCAGCACTAAATAACTGATTAAAATTGAGCAAAAGTATGGCAATGGAAAAACAAACCCAAGGGATAAGACTGCGAGAGATTTATAAATTGAGCAAAACATTCGGATGGCTTCGGGGATCGAACCCCTGACTTTCGGCAAAAAAATCTGGAGCCTTAACCACTGAGCTAGGTGGAGAGATGGGAACTTATCTTCAAGAATCATATATATCCCTTAGCTGCGCGAGCGAAAATTTAGCATAAAATCTCGATATTTTTCGGACTCGATTTTTGGCCCTTAGGAGACCTATATCCAATCAACTTAGATACGCATTAGGACTCCCATTATGGTCAAGTTCGAATGCCGACCATGAAATTAAGGGATTGAGCGGCCCACTTTTGCGTCTCCCTTGTAACCTCTTGGTAGGTCAAATATAACAATATTTTAAAAATCGATTTTTGTCAAAAATTGGCATATAAGGTTCGAATGAATAAAATTTATGTGCCATCAGTGTAGAAGCATACCTGCAAAATTTGGAAGTGATTGCTCTACAAGAACGAGAATTACGGCTAAAAAACGAAAAATTTTAGGTGTTGGAAAAGCGATTCGGTGAAGCAGCGCGTCTTGATACCGAACAGTTCAATAGTGGATTGTGCTCACATGCGAATGTAGTTTCACCACCATAAGTGGGAACAGTTGGAACAATTCTGTTAGTAAACTGGAAAATCCGAAATATTCACTAATTACGCCTAATTAGTTAATTATTAGAAGATAATGGCCTTCATTAAACTTAATCTTTTTTGTATGTAGTGCTTTCATCCTCCTACATCATGGAAAAAAGAACACGCCTCTAGCTTGATTTTAAAGGAAGATATAAGCATTTGAAAAAAATCCCAATACTTTTGTCCGATACTGTATATATTTTTGCCGAAGACTGATAAATATGTATAATGCCCCCTTTGAGGTTCTTCCCTCTCAAGTAGTAATGGCCCATTCACCACTCCGGATGTTCGTAGATCTGCACGAGAAGCACGTGCTGGTAGTGGGACAGGGACCTGTGAAGCAGATTGCCAGAACGTATGTCCTCAGTCTCTTTATTCATCATTTATTTTACGGATCGGAAAAAAACTTAAATTTTCTTGTTTTAATCGGTAAAATTTATCCAAATGTTCCTCGATGCTGATCTGAGCATGCCAGGAACCTAGGGCACTTTGAAACGAATAAGATGTCCGCTAAAATGTTTTTAACAAATTTCATGCACGTTTTATCAAGAAATACACGCCCTTTCGCTCGGTCGGGTCGAGTGTGAGCCGACTGACATTTAGTAAAACACACATCTCGTGACCGTAGTTTTCGTTACGAGATGAATTTTTTATATTGCCGCTGGGTGAACTACTGTATTTTTCGCATCGTGTCGAACAAATTATTTTAGATTGGGGTAGAGTTACGCGTTATCTGTCTTTCGTCATTTGCTATATGTGTTAGCACAGTTGGGTGAGATAGGTATTCACAAAAAGTCTGTGAGAATGCCCTGTGAATCTACACGCTTATAAAACGTGAAAGATTCCTCTGCGTCTAGTGCAAAAATATTTGGAAAATGTAGCATAATTATAGTGAGGTCGGCCACAGTACATTTTGCCACATTACATTGAAATGTTGGAAGTGTAGGACCTAATTTTCTGAATCCCACACATACGAAATTCAAAATTTGGCCATTCAGGGGCATTCAGGAAGGGACCGCAGAGCATGGTCATTTCAGAATTCCAACTGACGTCGAAATGTCGACCACGCACCAATTTTCTTTTCAGCTTACGATTCCAAATCGTTTGAGAACTTTTGAAATCTTTTTTCAGGTGTTTTCTACATTTTATTTTTGATACAGATTATTTTTGCTTTTCCAAATGAATTCTCCCTATCTCAATTATATTCTCAGATAATTTTGACCACTGAGGCCGGTATAATGCGGTTCATAGTGAAATTTAGAAAAGTTTATTTCTAATTTCCACTCAATCGACCGATTATTGATTTGCTCCCTCTGCCACACCTTATATTTCCGTTACGCATACAATTTGGGGACTCTAGAGCACACAATCCCGCGATTTGCGTTAATGTGGCAGAGGGAGCGTTGAAGATACGTCGAATTTTTGCCGCCAAATATGCGTTTTTTTCCGACTTTCATTTTCCTCGGCCGATAATTGATTTGCTCCCTTTGCCATACCTTATATTTCGTTACGAATGCAATTGATGGACTCTATAGTACATGTTACTGCGAAGTGCGTTAATATGGCAGCGGGAGCATTGAAGTTACATAGAGTTTTAGACTGAAAACCGCGACGTTTTGTGATGCCCACTTTCCTTTGATCGATAATGTACTTCCGTCCTTTGACACACCTTATAGTCGTATGCCAATTCAATCTAGTGATCCTAAAGAACGTCTTTTTGCGTAGTAAAGCCATGTCTCAACGAACGGAACGTTACTTTCAAGATTTGAAAGCCGAACACCGCGATATTCCTTTGACAAACAGTGATAAGGTATTTTCTTGGTCTGTGATCCCAGAATGACATGTATATCAATTCGAAAACATATTTTCATACAATTTCAGTTTAAAAATGAAGAAAAATAAATAATGAAAAGTATGAAGATAAAAAGTCAGTTGCTGATTAAGCCAATGTTGGTAGGCGGAGCGTACTGTATCTTAGCCTCGGCGTTAATTTAGTTAATTCGAATAATTAATTTACTTCGTAAAATTTTTAATTTTTTGGTGTCGAAATCGTATCGGCAGCTCATAAACTGTCGGATTCTATGCGCATGTTTATTTTAGAAGCATTTTGAAGAAACACGCCTGCTCTCCTTACATTCAGGTGAAAAAACTATACCTCCAATGACATTTTTTGAGAGCAGAGTAATTGGCGAGAGCGTCAAACAACCTGGGGTTCCGTCTCAATGTGGTGGCTGAAAAATTTCCCTTATTGTTAGCTAGTTTCACCGTGGAATGTGTTTCACGAGATCTAATCAGGTTGATGCAAAAGTTTCTTTTTTTTTCTTTTCCTAATTTCTGCTGCGCGGACTCACCAGTTTCTGAAAGCAATATGTTATTTTCTTGATAGTAGATTAGTTTCCACATGTTTGTTTTCAATCTACGCATCATCGTGGTTGGCAAAGTTCAGAAACGAAAAATCGGAAAACTTATGTTTTAAACGTTTTGAGATGGATCATGATTTTCTTATGATAGTGGCTTACTTGCTCTGTACAGTCAACTAACATTAGGACATGAGTTTATTGTTCAGGTAAACACAAAAATGAGGATTGGAACGTGCGTAAGAAACAATCCTTTCCTCAATGTGCATCCATACATACATAGTACGGTACTTCTCAACATATCATAATTTCGCCCTCTTCAGCGATGCGCAAGAACGCTGTACTCATTTATTTGAATGCTGAAATTTGTGAAAAGGTAGTTCTATAATTGGGATCATATTTCAAATAGGCTGTTTATGGCTGAATATTCGTGCCCAGTCATATGACATACCCAATCATAGTACTCATGGCTGGGACTTTTTGATTTTGCATTTTTTTGACCACTTCAAAAAAATCAAAATCAAAAATTTTATCGAATTTATTTTTTTTAAAGTAGTTATCGATAATCCTATAATTTTCCTCCTTTTTAGCTAATATTATACAACATTGGACGAAAAAATGGTTCCCGAAAAAAATGATATTCTAAAATTTGTTTTACATTCAAACTACTTTAGGTTATAGGCAAGCGGTAATTTTTCAAAATAAAGGCCGAGATTCATGAGGTTTTCATGTTTCAGCAGCGTTTTTGTCATCGTTTTACAGTATACCAAAAAATTTGAAGTCAAAAATGTTTTGATCAAAAATTTTTTAATTTTCTTTTCAAAAAAATCGCAGCTCTGCTCCACAATAATGGTGTAGGATTTTTTTGGGACAAAAATTTTTGCTGTCGCATTGGTACTTTTCAATCTTACAGGAGATCCGTGATAAGTTGATTGGTTAAACGGAAAGATCTGGAGAGGTCAAAATGTTCTTGCACGAAAAAAGAAAAAAATTGCATTAACAATAACCTAATATAATATAATAGGGTGTCCCATAATTTCTTAGATTTTTTTAGAATTTCTTGTTTTCATAATTTTACCAGCCGATAACAACATTTCATCAACAATGTAGGCCCCATGCATTCCCTCATCCGTCTTCTATCTATGGGCAGGGTCTCGATTCCTATCTTCCAGAAGGCTAGGGGTTGGAGTCAATATACTAATAAAACTCCCTCTCCGGATCGCCTCTTTTGTTGAACTTCTTTTCCTTGTAGAAGTGAGCAAGTTATCTGAATGCGTCGTAGTCGCATGGGGTATGGACAGAGGTGTATGGTGTGTGAAGGAGCCTTCGCTGTGCAGTTCCTTCATTTTCTCCTGGATGATTATCGCATGATGGTATCTACCATTACCCAAGAGACAAACGATTTTTCCCTGGCTCGCGAATTCGGGAAGCACTTGCATGGCCATCTCCTCCAGTCGGGATGCACTTGCATGGCCATCTCCTCCATTCGGGATGCACTTGCATGGCCATCTCCTCCATTCGAGGAAGCACTTGCATGGCCATCTCCTCCATTCGGGAAGCACTTGCATGCCATCTGCTCCATTCGGGAAGCACTTGCATGGCCATCTCCTCCATTCGGGAAGCACTTGCATGGCCATCTCCCTCCAGTCGGGATGCACTTGCATGGCCATCTCCTCCATTCGGGAAGCACTTGCATGGCCATCTCCTCCATTCGGGAAGCACTTGCATGGCCATCTCCTCCATTCGGGAAGCACTTGCATGGCCATCTCCTCCATTCGGGAAGCACTTGCATGGCCATCTCCTCCATTCGGGAAGCACTTGCATGGCCATCTCCTCATTCGGGAAGCACTTGCATGGCCATCTCCTCCATTCGGGAAGCACTTGCATGGTCATCTCCTCCATTCGAGAAGCACTTGCATGGCCATCTCCTCCATTCGGGAAGCACTTGCATGGCCATCTCCTCCAGTCGGGATGCACTTGCATGGCCATCTGCTAC
>BTRK01000004.1:24240642-24489788 GCA_036245805.1 Pristionchus mayeri | reverse complement strand
GTGTCGTGATGTGATAAAGTTTTTTCAACTTTTTCTTTATCGATTTGCACTATTTTAATATTTTCTAGGTCATTTTTACCGTCATATAGCTAGAGAAACCCATTATAAACGGATTTGCGACTGGTTGGCCGGTTCTGGTTTAGGGAGAACGTAATTATCGGGCAAAAACGTTTGATACAATTTCCAGTAATTGTTTCTTCCCTTGTTTTCTCAAACTATTTGCGTGCCACCTCCATTTTCTTGTGCCCTGTGCGTGATTAAAACATTCCTTTACCTATTCCACACACGGGTCATGCCCCATTTTCGTTCGGACGACTACTTCTTGGCCAAAAACCGGCCCGAATCTGACATTTTTCGAGCACCTCCCATTTCTTCCCCCGTTTTCTCATTATTTTTGAGTGCCCCCTTTATTTTCTAGAGTCCAGTACATGCAACAAACCTTCCTTTACCTATTCCACACACGCGTCATGCCCCATTTTCGTTCGGACGGCTACTTCTTTGCCCAAGTACTTCACCTGTCCATATTTGATCCACTTCGTTTTCCGGTCAACTATAAGTTCAGAAGCTAGCACTACTCACTTAAAGCAGTTCACACATAAATAATACAAAAATACAAATAGTAAAAATATACAAATCAATAAAAAACACAAAATAATTCGAAAACCCTGACTCGTGATGCGCTCCAACTCTAATCATCATACGGTAGTCTAGTGACCCAAGGAGAAATTTTAAGTGACTGAATTTGTTAAAATTATTTTATTATTATTTTGTTTTCATTTCTAAACGTTTCGCCATGGTCAATTGTGTAGGTTCGTAGTGCGTGAACATTTTTATGAAACCTCTTTAAAAGGGCAGCCGCGGTCACTATGTATTACTCGCGAAAAAAAGGGAGAAAAAAAGTTCCGCGATTATACCACAAAATGTGATAGATTTCGCCCACCACACCACGGACTACGCATTCTGTTCTCACAGTACTTACATGAAGCGGCGCCGCAACTTTCACGAAGCTGCGCGGAATACTTTCGCGAGGTGGCGATGTAAGGTGTCCGCACCGCTTCGCAAAAGTTGCGCGCATCCTGCGTTCAAAAACCGGAGTACTACCCTGTTTTTATAATTTAATAAATGTAATTATCGGGAACAGAAAAGGCGAGTTGTAAGATGGGAGTTGATTTTCTCCGTGAGAAGGAGAGACTGGATTAATAAATCCTTGTAATCTGGCAAAGGAGAGATTGATATGGGAGAATCCCACGACGGAATCGACAGAGTCGTCAGCGAAGACCGCATTTTCCTTCAAGCATTTTACCTTCGAAGGAAGCTTCATTTGTATATAAAATTGATTTTAAAACAATATAATAAGTTGGAACAAATGAGTAGGTTTATATCGCAGTGGTTTTTCATCATGTGAAATCCCATATCGCTTCTTTTTAATAAGAGGGGGCAAATAGAATTCCAAAGAGTCAATAATTAAGGTATTTCGACTCTATCTCATATCAGTGGACTCCTTTAATCTAGAATGAATCCGTAGAGTTTGAAGTTGGCAATTCATTGCCTTCTCTGGTGTGATCTGGTAGACTCCGCCCCCTCCCCCTTCTTCTCTCCAGTATCTCTTGGTGGGATGTCTGGGGGGATGTCTCTCCTTTCTCCTTCCTTCATCGACGAGTCTCGACCTCGCAACGTCACTGATACATCCCTCTGTGAGCAGCTACGTACCAGTATCTTCAAGTGCAACTACACTCACAATTCTTCGCTCGTAGAGGAGTACTTCGTCCAGAAAGTCTTCCCTCCTGTCATTGTGAGTGAAGAGAATGAAGAAGGGAGGAGAGGGGAGGAAGGAGGAAGGGAGGGGAGAGGAGAGGAACGAGTATGCACAGGAACAAGAACCTCGATTGGTCTCACTCGCTATAGTCTTCATTCTGTGTTTCATTGTCTCTCTTGCTGGGAATGTTTCAGTCCTCACAATGATCTACGGATAGTCAAGGTAATCTCCCACCCTCAGCCTCTCTCTCAATTCTTCAGAATCCTTCTCTCGGTCCATCTCGTCACGGAGAGCACACCATCATCTACATATCTGCCCTCTGTATTACAGATCTCTTCATCTCTATTTCCCTCCCAACGGCCATCGCAGTCAGTCCTCTCTCCCCCCCCCCCCCGCTCCCTCCCCTCCCTCCTCCTCCCCAGTCCTCTCCCCCTCCCCTCCCTCCTCCTCCCCAGTCCTCTCCTCCCTCTCCCTCCCTAACCTCCCTCCTCCTCCCCTCCCTCTCCCTCCCCTCCCTTCCTCCTCCCCAGTCCTCTCCTCCTCCCCTCCCTCATCTCCCCAGTCCTCTCCTCCCTCTCCCTCCCCTCCATCTCCCTCCCCTCCCTCCCCCTCCCCTCCCTCTCCCTCCCCTCCCTCTCCCTCCCCTCCCTCCTCCTCCCCAGTCCTCTCCTCCCTCTCCCTCCCTTCCCTCCCTCTCCCCCCTCCCTCTCCCTCCCCTCCCTCCTCCTCCTCCCCAGTCCTCTCCCCCTCCCCTCCCTCCTCCTCCCCAGTCCTCTCCTCCCTCTCCCTCCCTTCCCTCCCTCCTCCTCCCCTCCCTTCCTCCTCCCCAGTCCTCTCCTCCTCCCCTCCCTCATCCTCCCCAGTCCTCTCCTCCCTCTCCCTCCCCTCCCTTCCTCCTCCCCGGTCCTCACCCCCTCCCTCCCTCCTCCTCCCAGTCCTCTCCTCCCTCTCCCTCCCTTCCCTCCCTCCTCCTCCCCAGTCCTCTCCTCCCTCTCCCTCCCTTCCCTCCCTCTCCCCCCTCCCTCTCCCTCCCCTCCCTCCTCCTCCTCCCCAGTCCTCTCCCCCTCCCCTCCCTCCTCCTCCCCAGTCCTCTCCTCCCTCTCCCTCCCTTCCCTCCCTCCTCCTCCCCTCCTCTCCTCCCCTCCCTTCCTCCTCCCAGTCCTCTCCTCCTCCCCTCCCTCATCCTCCCCAGTCCTCTCCTCCCTCTCCCTCCCTCCTCCCAGTCCTCTCCTCCTCCCCTCCCTCATCCTCCCCAGTCCTCTCCTCCCTCTCCCTCCCCTCCCTCTCCCTCCCCTCCCTCCCCCTCCCCTCCCTCTCCCTCCCCTCCCTCTCCCTCCCCTCCCTCTCCCTCCCCTCCCTCCTCCTCCCCAGTCCTCTCCTCCCTCTCCCTCCCCTCCCTCTCCCTCCCCTCCTTCTCCCTCCCCTCCCTCTCCCTCCCCTCCCTTCCTCCTCCCCAGTCCTCTCCCCCTCCCCTCCCTCCTCCTCCCCAGTCCTCTCCTCCCTCTCCCTCCCTCCCTCCTCCTTCCCAGTCCTCGCCCCCCTCTTCAGGACAATCTCCTCGGCTTCTGGCTCTTCGGTACAGTAATCTGCAAGATGCACCACATCTGTGGTTCGGTAGGACGCATCCTGTCGACCTTCCTCATCACCGCAATCTCCTTCGATCGATACGCAGCCGTGTGTCATCCTCTTTCTTCTCGATTCAGATCCCATGCCTTCGTCTATACTGTTATCCTAGGTGAGGATTAAATGACGTCCCCTTCTTCTCGTCTAATTTATCTGCATCATTACATATCATCACAACATCTAGTACATTCTTCCTTCTATCATTCATTAAATGTTTACACTCGAATTTCTAAGCATTGCAAATTTATTCCCAAAAAATAAAAATAGTAAAAGAATTGTTGGACGAGTATCCGTTGTAGATGAGTGTTTCAGTGATGGTTCTATCGGCTTTTCTGCTTCTTCTTCCTCTCCTACTTTACGCCGATACTCGGGAGTATATCATACACGAGGTAGCAGCCTACGACTCTCTAAATGTGACCAGGTAATCATCCCTGTCCTCCCTCCACTCTCTATCTTCCCTTGGGGACTACGGTAGTCGATGACTCTCCATGTCATCAGAAGCAGATTACATGTGTTTGTGTCTCTCCCCACGGATTATCTCATACTCTATCGATTGAGGGTCCGAGTGTACAAGTGTACGGATGCAATGCCGAGAGAGGTCTTTCTGGCATTCACCTACTCGTCAGTTTATCCATCCGAAAGGATTATCTATTGTTCCTCTCGGGAATATCCAAAAACATATTCCGGAACTAAATAAGAATTCTGATTTGGACAATTTTTCGGATACATTAGTATGGTGTTGTCTTTCAGTACGTTTACCTTGGGATTCATCCTTCCCCTCTCACTCATCATCTATTTCGACTACAACCTTCTTAGACAACTGCACATTCACATACGGTATCGCGGCCTCTCCCTCTCCCTCTCCACCTCCCTTTGCAGGGAACATCCGAACTCAGACATTCCTCTTCGACGCATCTTCAGATACACAATAGTCATCTCCATCATTTACTTCATCGGATGGACTCCCTATTGGTGGTCCGTCCTCTATGGTTCCTATCTCATGCAAGACAACTCTCGATCGGAAGTCGATGGACGATCACTCATTGATATGGCTTATCCCAATTACAAGAAGGTTATCTCCCCTCCTCTCTCTCTTTCTCTCTCACTCCCCTCTTAGGATGCCTTATTCACTATCTACGTCCTCCACGCATTTCCTTATCTCGCCAGTTAGTTCTTTTTAACATGATACTAACATTCCTTACCTTGATCCTTAAAGTTACCCTACAAGGGCGAAACCTAATCCCAAGATGCGGTGCATTGTGCGCTCGTCAGATGTGTAAGAGAGTATGCAAAAGTGAGAGAGAGCGCGGGCTCAGGCAACTTCAACTTGAGCCTTTCCGGCTTTCCCCTAGGGCTAATGTTGATTTTTCACCTTTCCGTATTCTCAAATAATTCAGCCATCGGCTATTCGATGGAGGATAAAAAATAGGGGTCAATTTCGTCCTTATTGGGTAAATTTAATCTCTTATTCACTAGTCGCAACCAACTGGGTCTTCTACGGACTTCTCAATACTCAGCTTCAGGTAATCAATAACTCTCATCTACTCATGGGATATAAAATCCCAAAAAATCGATATCCCAGTAATTTTTCAATTTACCCAATATATCGCTTAACATAGGAAATGGAATTGGACAATTTGATGTATTGTGACCTCAGTACTTCAGGCAAGGGCCAATCATTCCTCCGTTGAACGATCAACGCTCTTGAATGCATCTCGATCTAGGTAATCTTTACTTATTTTACCATACTAATTCATCCCATAGGCTGGAGTCCCCTCACGAGTCACAAATTATTCTCCGAAATATCAAAAAGTCAAACGAATTGGATATCACCTCCTTGTGATTTATCTGTGATATTAAATTCATATGGAACATAGCACAGTTTATCTTTGTTTTAATATGATATTATTGTATGATAAAATGGGGATGCACACGATTAGTGAGTGAGTAATCACTCTTCTTTCTCTGTAGTACTTGGATATGTGAATGGCGGGAGATGTACACAGACTATCCCATCGAGGGAACTACGGAGGGCACGACTGCAACAAAGGAAGAGGGCATATCTAGCAAGACTGGGTGAATCAATAGGGAGTCAGCGAGTCAACCAGTCCTCCCCACCCATCGCATACAATAAAAATGAGGAAATTTGACTGCCCGTGAATACATCTCAGTAGTGCTCAAATGAATAGGTAGGCGTGTTATGTGAAAGAAGAAGAAAGAGGAATGGGGAAATGAAGGAGCGAGATGGTACTGCCTCAGTGAGTCGTCTCTTCACGATAGAATGTTGGCTGAAATGCAATCATCTTCCTTCCAATCACCCCTCACACCTAATGCTGTGGCTATGACAGTACCGCAACGACAAATGGGCATATCTAAATATTTCGGCAAAGGTGTTATAACTTCGTGCATCAACCTAAAATAATGATTAGCACAGTCTCCTTTTACGGCTTATCAATGACGTCACTTATATGAGCCGGGTTCAAAAAATACGGTAGACCGGAATATAGTAATATACAAATATACAAATTATCGATATACAGGAATATACAAATTATCGATGACTTAATGCATCTATAGGTGATGTGGGGCCCATAGTAGGCCCAGCATAAACCCCCATTCGTATTTTGGACGATGGCTCTGTAAAGTGACGTCACTGATTAGCATTTACGGCAGATAGTACAATCTTCAGCAATTAGTTGATTTCATTCACAAGGTTTTATGATCAACATGGGCCAAGATATTTCGGTTTGCTATTAATCGACCAGGTTCTGCCATACCCCCTACCTCTAATACGCATCCTAGAGAAACGAAAAGGATGCATGTACAGACAACACTTCTAATAGGAAAGGAATGATAAGAGGAGATGAGAGAATGGACAGTCGACGTATATGTATCAGGTTGGCATGAAAGTCTTTGTCACTTTTTCAAAACTTTATTTCTTTGAGGAAACAATATCATGAGTTCAATTATAATTGCCCACTTTATTGACAATACGTGCCCAATGTACCTGCAATTTATGGATCCCCTCCCTTTAGAACCGGACTGGGTGTGAATGAAAGTATTGCTCGAGTTCAACCTCGAGACTTCCACGTGAATTGAAGGCCCTACCTCAAACGGCATGGGTCAGGTCAGCAAAAAGCCACTAATCGGAAGGGGCCAAGTCAGGAGAATACGGGGGGTAAGGGAGAACCATCCGACCATATCCAGCCAGTTCCTGCTTGACTTGATTGGAGTCCTGGGGACGGGGGTCATTTTGCTGATTATACACTTTCTTGTCCTTCAGCATTGAACGATCGACTTCAATCTTCAAATTCTGTAATTGTGAGACGTACTTGGCCCCGGTGATTGTCATGCCTTCAGGTAGTAGCTCCGAGTAGATCACGCCATCCACTCCACACAACATAGAAAAACGCATTTTTCTTGAGGTGCAGGTCATGTTTGGGGATACCCTGTGGAATCTCTCCTTCTCCAACCCACTCGGCTCTAATGTGGTTGTTATCGTAGAGGACTCACTTCTCATTCCCCGTTATGAGCCGTTCCAGCCATCGATCCCCACTTCGGAGAATGAGGAAAATATTGGAATCGTCGACTCGAAGGTCATGACTGGCTTGGATCAGATCATGAGATTTTAATCGACCGATTAATTTCCTCATTCCAAGATATCTCAATCCTTTTTTTGACAGTGCAATGGTGGACTCTAAGTGCAATAGTCATTTCACGGGCATTTTGAAATGGGCTCGTTTAAGCAGCTTTCTACAAAGTCTCAAAATGTATCAAACGCGGTCTCCCAGATCGATCATCATCATAGAGGGAAAAGTCGTCTTCTTCGGAGAGATGGATCCAATTCCTGCAGGCGTTGTAGAGGGGGCATGTGTGTGATAAACATTCTTCAGTAGGGTCTCCGAATCCTTCATCGTGGTGTAGGATAGAGAGGCAAAGCAGAACATGTCGGACGTGAGTGGCACCAGTAACATACATCGTTGTTCTACTAGAGCTTGATTGAAGGAAAAGGAATGGGAAGTTGTTTACTATAAAGGCCAATCACTGACTGTTATTCACTAGCAACGAGGCAACACCAAAGGGCATTTGCGGCGAGCAGTGTAAAAACAAAACCAGTGACAAAGACTTTCATGCCAACCTAATAATACTAGACGGGGATAACTAATGCCCTTTCAGAAGACTACCAATTTTGAATTAAAGGAAGGGCATGTGCTTGAGATATGTAGTATATTGGGGGGGGGGGCGGACATTTCCGCAACGGAGTACCATTCGCTTGACAGAAGGAGTAGCAATATGGGAGTTGTTGCATTGTTACCAGAATGTGCTCCCCTGCATTTGCATATATAAAATTTGTTACCAGGCGATCTTGAGTTTCAACGTATAGGGGGTCATGGAAACGTATAAACCATGAACCCCTATACCTTGATTTGGAGTGAAACTCAGGACCGCTTGGTAACAAGAATTATATATGCAAATGCAGGGGAGCACATACTGGTAACAATGCAACAACTCGCATGTAGCTACTAATTCTGTCAAGCGAATGTTGCGGAAATGTCCGCCCCCGTATATTGGATAATGTAGCAATGTAGATGGGAAGAATGAACTAACCCCATAATCATCGTTGGCCAATTCTTCGTCGCTGTCTGCACTGCTATCACTCCGTTCCCTATCCCTCTCCTCCCTCCCTTCCCGTTGACTGCTCATCAGTCGATTGTCGCTCTCTTTCACTTCATTGTACTCCACTGAGGAGAGTTTGACGAAGCACTCAACGGATAATCACTACTCACCACCATTTAACTACCACGTACGGTACATCGAGAGGAATACCCCAACCATTTCTATCGGTTGGCTACTAATCACTACCTGCTTCCAGTCGTGTACTTCAAGGAATACGAAGAGGGGGGGGGATGGGGGGGGGGGGGGGAGTAGACATACCTGGTCACACACCCTTACGGGACCCTTCTTCAGACTGCTTATCTTAAGGGAGTGAGAAGAACACGCTCTGCAACTAATCCATTCCTCTCTTCCACTACTCAATTTTGTATAACATCATGGGAGAAGGAGTTCATTTACGTGACAGTCATTTTGGAAAGATATTGCCTTCTCACTTTGGCTAATTCTAGCTAAACAAGGTCGGTTTTTGTAAATACGTACCTGCACACGACGTTTCCACAAGCACGACAATGGTGTCTTCTCTGGAGGAGAGAGAACTGAGTCCTTCCACACGACATACATCTAGGCAGACGAGTGTTCATTCTCCATCAGTCTCTCCTTACCTAGCTGCTTCTGAATCGGGCACCCACACTGCAGCCAACGATGGTGGACGACACTTCTTGTCTGAGCAACAATCCGATCAAATGTGAATTTGGAGTACTCCTTCCTAACAACACTTTTTCTTTCTATGGAAGCCATAGGTGGGCGGGGGTTGAAGCTGAAAATCGAAAACCGGGGGTATTTAGGGTCAAAAGGAGAGGGGGTGATCGTAAATGATCGTTTTTGTGACAAAATTTAACAAAAACCGGGGGTGTCCAATCCGAAAACCGGAGGTGTTTCACAGCTGGCTTCGATGGTGCCCACCTATGATGGAAGCTGACAATATTGATAAATATTAAGTAATGTAAGAAAAAACTACTTTTTACTAAGAGATCTTGGACGGATCGATCCATGTGCATCATCCACTCGTGTTTCTCAGTGGGAGTAGCTGCATAAACAGCGAAGCTCTTCGAGGGAGTCCGTATCAACCACCCATTACGAAGCTGAGTGTCGTCTGCCAGATCCTTCACAAAAAGCATTGACCCCATACTCCATACAGAATATATAAAGGGGGGGGGGGGGCAAAGACCCATTTTCCGTTTTAAAGTTACCCAACACCCTTGAAATTGCCTTTCTATATTATTTAACAATGTAGTAGAACGGGTTCTAATCAGTTAAACTGGAATAATGCAAATAATATAAAATCAATATTAGCAACAACGTAGAGCCGCAAAGTTTCAATCTGAGTTGCCTGATCACGCCCGCACTCTCTCTCTCTTTTACACACTCTCGCTCGTTTTGTCGTGATCAGGGTACTCCCGCCAGTTCAAATTATTTTCATGGGTGTTGGGAAACTTGAAGAGACTGGCTCGGTAAGAATCGAGGGTTCGCCTGTTGTGGCCCGACATCATCATCACCGATCTTGACCGGAATTTTTAATACCCCCATGGGTCCCCTTCACTAAATGGAATACTATATGGGACACGCGCTTGAAACATAGAAATGCCGGGTCATCAAAATTTTAATAGTGAAATCTAAGCCCGAAGTCACTGTGGTTTAATTAGGGACCGCAGAGCCCCGTCCTTTCTGCTGTCCATCACTTTTTTTATGGTGTAGCGACTACCGTATTATTTGACTAGTGTAGCGCTGTGATATTCATATTCATGTGATATTCGTGAAAGTGCTAGAACAAAGCAATGCAAAGGGACAATGGAATCATTTTCGCTCTCGAAAACAAGCTGTGTGGAGCTAAATGAAGTGACTTCAAATTATCGAAAATCTTAATATGAGCATAAGTGATGTATAAGAAACGGTATTTGTGGCGCCAGTATATCATTCGAAAGCTAGTTATGAGGTGCGTGCACTGTGGCAATTTTGTTTGCGCCTTTACCTACAGTCAATTAAAGTTTCCCAACACCCATGAAAATAATTTGAATTGGCGGGAGTACCCTGATCACGACAAAACGAGCGAGAGTGTGTAAAAGAGAGAGAGCGGGCGTGATCAGGCAACTCAGACTGAAACTTTGCGGCTCTACATTGTTGCAAATATTGATTTTCTATTATTTTCATTATTCCAGTTTAATTAATTAGAGCCCATTCTATTACATTGTTAAATAATATAGAAAGGCATTTTCAAGGGTGTTGGGTAACTTTAAACATATTGTGAACCGTTTCTTATAAGTTATTATAAGTTATTATAATTCCTTATAACTTTTACAGTGTGAGGTTCAGGCTGAACTTCATGACTTGAAAATTGTTCTATGTGTTCTTTGGGTCAATTCATTAGGTTCTGTCCAATTGTTTACAAAAATATTTCCTTAAAGTTACCCAACACCCTTGAAAATGCCTTTTTATATTATTTAACAATGTAGTAGAACGGGTTCTAATCAGTTAAACTGGAATAATGAAAATAATAGAAAATCAATATTTGCAACAACGTAGAGCCGAAAAGTTTCAGTCTTAGTTGCCTGATCACGCCCGCTCTCTCTCTTTTACACACTCTCTCGCTCGTTTTGTCGTGATCAGGGCACTTCCGCCAGTTCAAATTATTTTCATGGGTGTAGGGAAACTTTAAACAAAAGTTAGAGTGGCACTAGTGTAAATGTCCGGGACAGGATGAAGCCATCAAATAGCAAAAAGTCACTTCGTGTTTACGCTGAAAAAATATTACGCGGAAACGCGGCTACCGTAATTTTCATGCAGTTCTTGGCAGCGTGCTGCTTCCAATTTATTGATTTCTCGCGTTATAACTTCCATTTTCGCTTTCCGAATTGTTGTCCGACCACCTGCCAAACGTTTGTGAGCTGCTCTTGCAGGAAAATCTACTGTTTCGCTCTTTAGCGCCCATTGCATGTTTTCATTTTCGTGAAGTAATCATCCCTTTCAGCTGTTCAAATCTCTTCAGCTCCTCCCGGGACGCTGGTCAAGGTACGCCGATCATTTGAACTGTTTTTCAATCAATTTACCTGGTTTCATCACGCATTAGTTCAACGATTAGAGTAAAATCCCACTGTTTTTAGTCTCTCTTCTCGTCGACGGCGGTTTCTTCGAAGGTTCTCCGTCGAGAGCAGCAGCCAAGGCTGCCCTTTCTACGCCGTTGTTTTGTAATTGTTTATTGCGATAAAGTTAGCAAGAGCAATGGGTATTTTTTACAGCATGTGTATACATTTTTCAATGAATCGAACGTATGGAATCGGCGACGCTGATTCTAGTGCAACAAAGAAAACTTTTAAAAAATTCAAAATAACGAAAATGCATCGTTTTTACAAATTGAGCTCAAGAAGGAGTGTCTACAGTATGACAGTAGCGAGTTCAGCGGGTCAGATTTTTTATCCAGTCTTTCAATATATTTATTTAGGCATTTTCAAACATATATTTGTGTTTTTTTCGAATCATTTTGTACTAAAGTGTCTTTTATGTGAATCGCACTTGCTCCGAACATATTATAGGGGAGAGCAATGTTTTAGGATGGATATAGCAGAGACAGAGGTCCCCCCATTCAAATCAATAAATTGGAAGCAGCACGCTTACACGGCCCCCGGGGAAAATACATAGGGAGAAATAAAACGTCGGCAGGCATCAAGGAAAATGAGCGCGAGTTCAAAAAAAAGTACAGTCTGAATTGCCTAATTCCTCACGTTACCGTATTTTTTGCCTGATTCGTCACGTTACCGTAACATTTTTGAAATATTTCGCAGCGATGTCCCTGAATTTCACGTCATTAGCGCAGAATTACTTTCATTACCTACAGATGCTGCCGATTTAGATTTTACAGCTTAAGTTATTTTGAAGATAGCCCCCGAACGTGTTTCCTTTCCTTATGTCGATGCTCCGGGGGCCGTGCGCTTAGGGACCACCTAACCGGAAAGTTAAAATATGAAATCCGGAGAAAGGACAGATTTTGGTGGCAAAAGTCGCCATTCGGGAATTCAAATGTGCATTACGATTTAGTTATTGCTGAATTTATCAGTTAATTCGATATGTGCCTTGCCAATTTTCAAAGAATATGATAGTTGACGATATGCCTAGTTCACACGGAGGGTTCCGATATTAGGTGTTCAAAAATAGCGTGTAGAAAGGTCTGTGTGGGAAGCCTGCTAACGAGCGTAGCCAGACAGCTTGGAATGGATCGATACGTTGAAAGACGTTTAAATATAATTTTATAGCTGTTTTAGTGTTGTTCAGCACGCTGGATTTCCCGAAATATCATTAATTATTCCGAAAAAAATCGATAAACATGCCAAAATGAGCCTTGAAAAGTTTGAACAGTTTAACGAGTTAATTACTTAATTAATGGTCTTGATTATTTATTTCAGTATTACCTATAGATTCGTTGTTGCTATTTACCCACCTTTGGAGCACATTCATTAACGCACAAACTATCTCAAACGAGAAATATGAGCAAAACATGTCAAAGCCGGCGATTTGGTGTAGCGCCTACTGTAGTTTTACACATTCGCTACACCGTAATCTTTTCTTTCTCAACTGCACCATAATTCCCTGCATATCAAAGGAGCTTCTTCATCGAAACCCGCCGTGTTCACCAAAAAAGTACGAAAAATATTGACAGTGTCGGAAACACACATGAAAGCTAGGAATTTCATGACATCGTTAATTTATCAATTATCACATTAATGGATGAAGTGTGCCAAGTTATTTAACAATTATATTTTCAAGTTTATCATTTTATGAAGATTTACAGAAAAAGAGAAAATTTCACAGAGCCGGAATCTTACAATCATTTTTGAAACGTATTGATGGATTTCTGGAAGATTTAATTTTGTTCCATATCATAATTTATTTCGTGCACTTTAATCGGAATCCTGGAGGCGATAAAAGTGCGAAAATAGTAAACTAACTGAGATATTCATTAAAAATAGCGAATGTATGCAGAACTACAGTATACCCAAATCAAATATACTCTCCTGTATATTTTAGCAGAGACAACAATCAATCACAATTTATCAATTACTTTATTTTATGAGTTGCTCTACCTCAAGGGGATAATAAAATAAATATAGGTTTATCTCCAAATTTTAAATGAATGACTCGCTGAACTGATGAGACCCAGCGGACATGACCGCACGCGTGAAATTCGGGCGTGCGGCAACAACTACACAACGACATACGAGCTCAACACAGGGTGCTTCATGCGATGCGGATTTGAATTTTTAAAGAAATCTGAGGATATTGCCGGAAATCCACACCCCCGATTACCCTAAAGACCAGAGGAAAGAATTATTTAGATGAATTTTAAATTTTTCGTGGTGCCCCCTACAGCACGCTGCCAAGATCGGCATGAAAATTACGGTAGCCGCGTATCCGCGTAATATTTTTCAGTGTACACACGAACTGACTTTTTGCTATTTGATGGCTTCATCCTGTCCCGGACATTTACACTAATGCCACTCTAACTTTTGTTTAAGGAAATATTTTTGAAAACAATTGGACAGAACCTAATGAATTGACCCAAAGAACACATAGAACAATTTTCAAGTCATGAAGTTCAGCCTGAACCTCACACTGTAAAAGTTATAAGGAATTATAATAACTTATAAGAAACGGTTCACAATATGTTCAATTGACTGTATAGCTAGCAAGGGCAATGGACATTATTCAAGGGCGTTAAATGAATATTCTTTTAATATACGTATGTAATCAGTGATGCTGAAACGATCTAGGAAAATGAAATATAAAAATATTTAAAATAACAAAAATATAGCGATCTTTCAAAACTGAATTGGGAATAATGAGTTGTGCCTGTGAGTTGGGTTATGCATGTAATCAACTTAGCAAAATAATGTTCATATTTATTTTTCTAACTTTATATTGAATTTTATTGCTTAAGAATACTTTCAATAGAATATATTTGATTTTAATGTTCTTTTCACAGAAGAGAAAAGATGAATTAGCGATTTGCAAAATCTTAGTGTTGGTCATTCAAGTGGTGGAAATATCAGTACTTCCGAACGGCTATCAAGGCTGGTGTTATACATTGCGTGATAGCCTAGAGCATGGCCGATTCGAAACAAGTAGTTTGGTTAGATGGGAAAGCCTTCGGTCTCGGAGAGGTAAGAATAACCCCGATTTTAGCTGGTTTTCGTTATTCAAGCTTAAATATCACCACTTCCGAACGACTGCCAACCGTAGTGTACGACTGCCAACCCATGGGTGAAAGCTTAGTGCATGTCTGGTATGATAGGATTGGTTTGGTTAGGTGGGAAAGCCCGGGAAGGCGGTGGTAGGTCATAGAAGTCAGATGAAAGTTGACATTTTCTAAAACATGCCGCCACTTACAAGGGAGACCCAAAAGTGAGACCAATCCGAAGTTTGCCTATCCAGGGTGATACATACCGCCCTAGAGTATGTGCTCCCACTTTCGGAAGTTTTCCGATCCTACTAAGAGGTGAATTTTGATGTCGAAGAAATCGTGCGATTTTGTGTAGGCGCGATCCCAGAAGGGTGCCCTGGTTTCGCTGCCTAGCCGTCACAGCCAGAGTAGCCGACCAGGTAAGGCGCTAGGCATGGGAACCATCTACCGTGGGTTCGAATCCACATGAATGCAATGTTTTTGCATATTTTTTTCTCGATCTGCAGTTACCTTTATTTGCAGTATACTGCATTATTTGTGATTGAGAAAACATATGGGAGCATGGGAGAGTACTGTAATACAAAAAAAACCCATCATTGCGCACCGATGAATCCCCTTTGTGTAGCATCCCGAAATCGCCATATATACCACTATCACACGAAAACAACGTCCAACAAGAGGAAAAAACCCCTTCAGAGGTTAACATAAGATGAACAAGAAAGGAAAGATTAAAGGTAACAGTTAATAGAAATTGTTTTGTATTACAGTATTCTCAGATGCTCCCATATGCTTTCTCAATCAAAAATAATGCAATATACTGCAAATAAAGGTAACTGCAGATCAAGAAAAGATGTGCAAAGACACACGCATGGGGATTCGAACCCACGGTAAATGGTTCTCACGCCTAGCGCCTTACCTGGTCGGCTACTCTTGCTGTGACGGCTAGGCAGCGAAACCTGGGCACCATTCTAGGATCACGCCTACACAAAATCGCACGATTTCTACGACATCAAAATTCACCTCTCAGTAGGTCTATCGGAAAACTTCCGAAAGTGGGAGCACATACTCTAGGGCGGTATGTATCACCATGGATAGACAAACTTCGGATTGGTCTCCGGTGACTTCATCCGGGAAATAGTTTTGGAAAAAGCGGCAAATTTTCATTTTTGCACTTCATTATCATTATTATCATTATTTATCCAAGATCAAGGTCTGGGCCTGGTGGAAAATGCTATTCTTCCAAGCAACGGGATCTCTTCTACACACGCTATCCCAGTTCGGTCCCAGTTGTTGCACGAATTCGTCCCTCCATCTCGTCCGTGGTCTTCCAATTGGACGGACTCGATCATAGGGAGTCCATTCCATCACTCGTTTAGTCCATCTGTCTTCATCGAGCAATGCTATTCGTGCTGCCCAGTTCCACTTTCTCTGCATCGCTTGCACTCTAATATCCGGGATTGGCACTTTCTGCGACAGCCATTCATTGGTTCGACGATCCAGCCTCGTAACTCCACACATTTTCCTCATCATACTTCGTTGTACTACTATGAGACGGTTGGTAATCTTTTTGGTCGGACTCCATATTTCACTTCCGTATAAAAGTGCTGGCATAACACACATTCTGTAGACTCTGGCCTTGAGGCCCATTTCTGTCTTTCTGTTGATTAAGAATTCATGAAATCGATTAAATCCTCTCCAAGCACTTCCAATCCGGCGATTTATTTCAAGCATGAGATTTTGATCGAATGATACCCTTGTTCCAAGATATATAAAGGAATCGACGTAAGTCAAAGGTTGTCGGTCAGCAAATAATTTGGTTTGTTTTCGATTGCACATAGCGACAGTCTTCTTTTTGTTTAAAATCAGGCCCACCTTCTTGCTTGCGGAACAAAGATCGTCAATCATCGTTTGTACTTCTTTCGGGGAATGTGAGATTAATACTACATCATCTGCATAACGAAGGTGACTTAGTCTTCTCCCATCGATATTGATTCCATACTCCTCCCAATTCATCGCACTCAGACAATCCTCGATTACCGCGTTGAACAGGTGAGGAGAGAGCGGGTCGCCTTGTCGGACACCTCTGGCTACTTTGATAGGGACTTTGTCTTGTCCCAAACGTACGAATACTTGGCCTTTATCGTATGCGTTCCTTATAACATTCACAATTTTAGAATGCACTCCTTGATTCGTTAACGCTTGCCACACTGCTCCAAATTCGATGCTATCAAAGGCTTTTGCGTAATCTATGAAGACCAGAATGCATGGAAAATCATACTCCACTGAGCGGCTTATGAGTTCACTGATTGCAAACGAGTGGTCTAGTGTAGAAAAGTTTCTCCTGAATCCAGCTTGCTCGCTTGGTTGGTGGGCGTTGAGAGTTCGTTCTATCCTTGTGTCGATCGTGGACGTGAACACTTTGTAGATGAGATTGAGCAAGGCGATTGGCCGGTAGTTTGTTATGTCCAGCATGTTTCCCTTCTTGAATATGAGTGAAATGAAAGAATTCGAGAGACTGTCCGGAATCTCTTCTTGGGCTATCCACTGGTTGAACAATTCGGCTAAAGGTTCCAAGAGCACATTTAAGCCACTCTTTAGCATCTCCGCATTAATTCGATCAGGTCCCGGTGATTTTCCGTTTTTCAGTTTCTTCACTGCATTTTTAACTTCACTTTTCAATATCGGGAGAAAAGAATCAGTTGAACAAGATTTAACTCTCGGCGGTCTTTGATTGCTCACAAATAATCCATCGTAAAAGCCTTTCACGACACATTTCATATCATTCTTGGAGTAGGCAATGCTTCCATCGGGCTTTTCCAATTGATTCACTTGAGTGTTTCCTATCTGCGATGATCGTAGAGCTCTTCGTGTACTATGCCCGTATCGGACTGCTTCGCGCACTACCTCCAAGTGTCGCTTTCGCAGATCTTCTGCTATTGAGAATCGCAATAATTTACTTGTTTGGCAATATTGGATTCGATTCAGTACGTTGGCTCCGCTATCTCGCAAACGTCGCCTTCTTTCAAATAATTCCTCAGTGTTCTTAGAGAACCTCGGGTCTCTTTGTCTCGGCATCATTGATTCGTTAGCCAATTCCCCCATCACAATTGATAGTTTCTTATAAGAGGAAAACTCAGCTTTTGATTTCAAATGAATTTTGCTTTGAAACAATAGACGGTCAAATTGCATTGGAGGACGAGGCTGTTTGTAATATCTTCTCGACTTGACTTCAATTTTCATTCGAGCCATAATTAATCGATGGTCTGTGGCAAAATTGACTCGGCCAACAACACTGACGTCTTGAATTATTGACTTATCACGAGATAGAAAATAGTCTATTTGGTTTCTCGTTTGCATATTCGGAGATAACCATGTCCATTTTCTTGATTCTCGCTTGTCGAATTGGGTGTTGTGCACAAATAATTTGGATTCTGTGCAGAAGTCGAATAAGATCTGGCCTCTTTCATTGCGATCTCCTGAACCATGTCTTCCTACAAATCTTTCATCGTCCGATAATCGTTTCCCAATCTTGGCGTTGAAGTCGCCGGTGACTACTACATGTCCCCTGCCTCCCCCAGGTAGTCGAACACTACGGGAGGAAGAGTCCACGAGAGCACCTAACTCATTCAGAAGGCAATTGTATTCATCGTCAGAGTGGCTTGTTGTTGGGGCGTATACAGATATGACACGTAGGCCGAAAGAAGGAACATCGATAAGCGACAGACGGTCGTTGACGGAGTGGAAGGTGACTTGAGGAGCGAGATGGCTGGCAACCAGGAAGCCGGTGCCATTGTGGGATCGGACTCCATATGCAACTAGCAGGTGACCAGAATTGGCTAGTGTGATGGAGGTTCGACCTGGCCTACGGACTTCCTGGAGCGCAATTACGTCGAAAGAGACTCCACTCACGCAATGTTCCAGTTCTGCCACTCGAGCATCCGACTTGAGAGTTCGTGCGTTTAGAGATCCGATGCGTAAGGTCGAAGATTGCATCCGATGGACAGGCGAGACCCATTGCGGTTGTCCAAGCTGACGACTGGGGACTCCCAAACGCGCACCAGAGAGGAGGCGATCAGAGTACGACCACCCCTCGCGAGCGCACGAATGGAGAATCCCAAGGCACCCCCAAGTAAAATTTTCAACTCGTGGTGTATTCGAAAGTGCAGTGCACGGGGGCTCTTTTCTACTCGCCAGCGAATTCAAATTGCCGTTATAAATTGGTTTTTATTAAATATTTCGATTTCTTCAAGGTGCCCCTATTCAGTTTTCGGTGAATGGAAGAACAGATTGGTATGCGACTAATGAAAAATTTTGAAAGGATTCTGTATTTGCAAACATACTGAATTGCACACTCATTTGAGCAGACTTTTTGAAAAGAATAGTCTAATGAACGTCTTACAGAGTGCCCCTCTTCAGTTATATCATTAATCGATCATGTGATGCCGAATGAAGAGTTTACGACAAAATTGAGAAAATTGATATTTGCAAACCTTGTTTAAAAAATTAATATAATTAAATGTTTATTTTGAGCAATTACGGTAACTTTCGTCGTAGGATAACTGAAATTTGAATTTATCGACGTTTATTGATCGAAATCAATTTATTCCCTGCTCAATATAATATGGCTTTTTGATATTTACCCTATTTTTGCACCCAGCCCAAGTGCGACACACACTGCCATTGCTACGTAAAGCCAACTGTTTTTTTAAATTTTGCTCGTCTCGACGAGCCCTACAAAAAGTTATTCAGTGTTCCTTACCAAAAACGTCAGCAGGTCTTTTTTTGGTCTTTTTTTCCAAAAAAATCGATTTTTCGATCGTGATTATCGATTTTCCTCGTCAGCCATACGAAATGTTCCCCCATTTTATTTCACCTGTGTATTGTACGGGGAAAATTATGTAGGGTCTATGTTGATCACTTTAGATATTTCGTTCTCCGGGATATCGATTTAATAAGTAGGGTCCGGGACAGAGCCGAATTTTTACAAAATTTTGTTTTGATCATATCTCAGCTTAAAATTGTGCTACAGTGAGGTTAAAAAGTGAAATCGATAGATCACATCAAGCTTTTCGAAATATATTTAGCATACCGAAACGATGCAACGTCTATTTTTCGAATTATTTGAGAAATTCGAAGAACAACGGAATCATCATTTTGCATTTTTGGTAAAGAACACTGAATAACTTTTTGTAGGGCTCGTCGAGACGAGCGCTGAAAGTACCCAATATTTGTAAATTTTTACCAATATCGGGTACTTTCAGCGCTTTGCAACATATGAACTTCATTCAACTGTTGCTTACGAGTTGAAAGAGTTTGTACTTGCCAATCGTTGTAACCAACCCCCCTTATATCAATAAACCAAGTTTCTATAGTATCTATAGTATAAAACCAAGTTTCATCGAAATCCATGACTATTTTCCTGGTAGCATTCGTTCCTGCATTCTTACAGAAGACCCGTGTTATATTCAAGAGTAGTTAATGACGAAAGAGCAACTTGCCTCAAGACAGACCTCCTCCAGCGGAATTATGTGTTGCTTATTGTACCGTTTCTTTGCAATCAATATATTTCCATAAACGAGAATATCATTGAAGAGGAAGAATTGGCGTTGCTTAGGCCCTTTCCTGCATATAATATAATATAATATTTATGCGGTTCAGGTAGAAACGCGAGTACAAAGAGAGAGAGATAATGGTAAGAAAGTAATAGAGTATTATTATTGTGATTCACGAACTGACTAAACTCAAACAGGGGAATTGGTATGGTAGTTTCTTACATACATTCTAGCCGCTCTGGGGAAAAAGCTATGGTGTCTGTAGTTAAATCTTGATGATATGTTGTTGAAGTTAAGCCCATGTCGTGTAGCGTAAACGTTGAAGTAATGGGCTTCATAGTTTGAGATACGGTATTTGCCTCTAAGAAGGTTACTGGCTGTTTTTAAATCTATTGTTTCCCTACGCTTTTCAAGGGAATCTAATCCTAGTTGCGTATTTCTCACGATAGATCTGGGCATGTTATCCCAAATAGCATTGAGGCAGCGGATGAAAAGTCTCCTAGTGAAATAATTTTGAACTTTCTCTAAAATTTTAATGTCTTGCTTCAGGAAAGGATTAAAAACAGAAGATGCGCTTTCTAAAATTGGTCTAATATAGATCGCATAAGTCTTCAGGAGCACCTCAATATTTTTAGTGCGTAGAGCTCTGAGGACTATATGACATGCAGTTTTACTTTTTTGAGATATCATTTTACAGTGGTTTGAGAAAGTAAGTGATTTCTGGACCATGAATCCAAGGTCCTTTACTAATTCCTTTTGAGCAAGTTTAGTGGTGCCAATGGTATATTCTCTCTTAGAATTGGCTCTTCCTAGATGTAACGAATTACATTTGTGCGCTGCAAGAGGAAGTTGCCATTCTTCTGACCATTTAACAATTTTGTCAACACCAGTTTGCAATGGGACAGGGGAGCTTCCCTTTCGAAATGATCTATAAATTTTAATATCATCTGCGTACATTCGCGCGACTATGCCTCCATTTTGCACGAAGCTCGGAATTTCGGATGTAAAAATAAGGAAGAGGAGGGGGCCCAGTACTGACCCTTGTGGAACTCCGCTGGTCATTGGGAAGTGAGTGGATAGGCTTTCACGTACTCTTACTTGGAATGTCCGGCACTTTCCTACTTCCGCGCCAGGCTCCTCCCCCTTCCCTCCCTTCGCGATCTCTGACACGCCTCTCGCCCCTCCTCCTCCCTCTTCCCGCGCCCCTCCCTCCCCTGCCTGAGAGGAGACCACTCCCCTCTCTCCCTCTCTCGTTCCTCCCAGTGCTCTCTGACCCGGCGTGACTAGAGAGCGCGCGCGGCTGACCTTATCTCGCTTCAATTCAATTCAATTCAATTCAATTATTTATCCACCAAGGGTATTTATGCGGAGAGTTTCCGGAGAGTCTTCGGTAGCTTGCGGCGGATGTATTTTGTAGACTGGGTTACCTCGAGTCAAACGTCCCCAGGGTCGCTAGCGACGCTGACTCGACGGTAGGGAGGGAGAAATGGACTTGAAGGCAACGGGGAGAAGATTTTGAAATTGGGGGGATTGGGGATTTGGCGGGGCAGCAGGTAGGGTTAAAGTCGCAAGAGCGACTCGGAAGAGAATGAGATAGATGGTAGAGAGAGAAGGTGGGAACGAAAACGTTTAGGCGAGCTTGTAGCGATTTCAGAGGATAGCGCGTTCAATCTATCTACAGTCCTAGTTACGAAACTAGAGTGAGACTTTGGAGGCGCGAAAGGCAAAGAAATGCGCAAAGCATGAGCCCTACGAAGACTGCGTGTAAGGGGGGAAATTTTATAAAGGGACGAGTGGTCATAGGAGTAGAAACCATGAATAGATTTATAAAGAAAAAGGAAATCTGAAATCAATCTTCTATGTTCAAGAGTTTGTAAAGAAAGAAAGGAAATTCTTTGTGGGTAGGAAGTGTATGGAATGTTACAACGAGCAAAAAGACGGCGAGTAAAATTACGTTGAACACTTTCTATCGAGTTCGCAAGAGTAACAGTAGATGGAGACCAAACAACTGAGCAGTATTCAAGCAGAGGCCTGATGAAAGTTACAAATGCGCGATTATACAGACAATGATCAGTAGAATAGAAGCATTTAAACATAATGTTTACTTGAGCTCTAGCCTTTGAAGTAATTTTAGTGATATGCTCATTGAACTTCAATGAAGGATGCATGAGAATACCGAGGTCTTTCACAGAAGACGATACAGAGAGCGGCTTCGCATTGATGAAATATTGGGTACGCGGGGAAAGAGGACCATAATTAACTACTGTGCATTTTGATTCATTAAGAGATAGATTCCATTCGAGTGACCAAGCAAATACTAAGTCAATTGCCGATTGGAGGATGTGGGAATGAAGAGGGGCCTTAGCATAGATCTTAAGATCATCTGCATAAACACCATATTTTACTTCAGCAGGTAGCCTTTTCGCTCATTGATAAATAGGATAAACAAAAGAGGGCCAATGCAGGAGCCTTGCGGTACTCCTGAGGTAATTGTAGTGGGAGTAGACATACAATTTTCAATAATGACGCACTGGGACCTGTTGGACAGATAATTTTTTATCCATGAAACTATATGCCCCGAAAAACCAAGGCTGGTTAGTTTGAAAAGTAATAAACGGTGATCTATGCTGTCAAAAGCTTTCTTGAAGTCGAAATAAACAGTATCGAAGGAGGACTTTTGAGATAGAAATTGAAGATAATGTGAGTGGGTCTGGACAAGCTGGGTGCATGTAGAGCGATTTAAGCGGAAGCCAGCTTGGTTGGGGTCTAAGAGGTCATTTGCTTCTAAATAATGAGTTATTTCTGAAATTAGAATCTTTTCGAAAATTTTGGTTACTGAACATGTGAGACTGATGGGCCTAAAATTATTGATATAATTAGAGGAGGTTTTAGGAATGGGTTTCACAATAGCCTTTTTCCAAATTTCAGGAATCGAATTGTTTAGCAATGACTTATTAAATATTATAAGCAATGGGGAAACAATAGAAAATTTGCATTTAGAGTAAACTAGGTTAGGTATACTATCAGGAGAAACGTTACATTTTGGAGACAATGACCTAATTGCAACAAGAATTTGGGCAGCAGAGATGGATGGTAGGTCGAACTTAGATGGACTTTGTGAGTGAGTATGAGGGAGTAAAGGGGCATGGTGAGGGGAAGAGGAGACAGAGGCAAAGTACTTGGAAAATGCTTGCGCCTTATCCAAATTGGTTTATAACTTTGTCCCATCAACATCAAGAATACCAGGAGGAGAAGTACTACTAGATTTTAATCGGCTTTTGCAAAGATTGTAATACGCCTTTGGATTTTTTGACTCAATAACACGTGATTCAACTCTCACGAAATGTGCACGGAGCGCTTTTTCAAAACTCTTGGATAATTGTTGTGCAAGTAAACTGTTAGGAGCACGAGAAGTGGCCCTTTCAGATTTAGTGTGAAGAGCGCGTAGATGATGAGGGTAATGAGAGTGAGGAGAGGGAAATGACTTAGGAATGAAACTGTCAAGAGTGTGATTGACAAAATTGGAAAAATACGTATAGGCTTCACAAGCATCAAGTTGAGAAAGTGCGATGGTCCAATCATGCGCAGAGATTACGTGATTAATTGAGTCCCAATCTGCCAGATGGTATTTTCTAGAAGGTACAAAGTCATGAGCGGGGGGAGGAGGGATTCCTAAAGAGAAAGAGATGCTAGAATGATCAGAAAAGGGTAGAGAAGGTTTCACGTTAAATACTAAGTTGCGATTACAAAGAACAAGATCTAAAATGTTTTCACCGCGCATTTTGAAATTGACAAATTGAGTCATGTGATGATCGGAAGCGAAAGGAAGTAGGTCATTTTTAGAGGGAGATGTTAAATTTGTCCAATCAATAGTTGGGAAGTTGAAATCACCACATAAGAGAAAAGGGGAATTGTTGATATAATACGAGGAATGATGAATATCGATAATTACAGATTCTATACCGTCACAGGAAAATGTGTTAACCAGAAAAGGGTTTAAGAGAGGGGAAGAAAGAATCGCTACTCCTCCGCCTCGCGAGTGCTCAGCAGTTGAGGGACGATCCTTTCGGAAAACTACATAGTCATGGTTAGAGCACAAGAGATACGCATCGCTTTCATCATCACGCAGCCAAGTCTCACTCAGCAATATTAGATTGTAGCCTAATGACTTAACGAACGATAACAAATGCGATTTTCGACGGATGGAACGGGCGTTACTTAAAAAAAGCTCGATAGAAGAAGGAAGAAGAACAGGGAAAGGGGAGGGAAAGGACGAAACTACCTTCCTGCTGCACCCGTCCTAGTCCCGAACCACCTTTGCGCTTGCAGTTGGTTTCATTGGCGGGATTGCAGGGACCGTAGTTTTTTCTTTTGAAGTATCTCCATTATTTGACTGATTTAGATCCGATCGATTGATTTGGCTTCTCCTCACTCCTTGGAACATCACGTTCCTAAGTTCGAAGGGGGAACCTCTCGGCAAATTTTTGGAGAGAGCCAGACTCCACCTCCTTCGGGGTGCGGCCTGGTTCAACCCCCTCCCGTCCCCCTGGGGGCGGTGCCTGGCGCGGAGCTAGGAAAGTCCCGAATGTCCTATTAGAAAGATATGCAATTATCCACTGGATTGTCCTACTAGATAGACCAATGGAGTTTAGCTTCAGTTTAAGTTTTGGGTGAGAAACACGATCGAATGCTTTAGCAAAGTCAAAATAAATAAAAATATAAAAAAATGTCAAAATAACATCGACCGGTTTAGCATCACTAATCGAAGTTGTCCAGTGCTCAAGCGCTTCTAACATTAGTAGATCTCGAGATCTTTTCTTTCTGAAGCCGTATTGCTCATCGGGAAATATTTCTAACGCTTCGCAGTGCGCTATTATGGGTTTGCATAAGATGCGCTCGAATACTCTACAAAACAATGAAGTTATTGAAATAGGTCGATAATTCATCGGGTCGTAGAAAGGGGGCGCCTTTTTGACAGGCGTAACTATCGAATGACGCCAATGAGAAGGAACTACTCCTGTGCGATAGGAATGCTGAAAAATGTACTCAAGTGCTTCCGAGATGGGGACAGCAATTCGTTTTATGTATGATAAGTCGATATTTTCTGGGGTCCTACACGAAGATTTCTTCCATTTTTCAATAAGTGCGCAGATTTCATGCCTCAAGAATAACGGCTCTTCATAGTTGCCCATATTTGGTAGAGGAGGAACAGTGAGAATTTGCCCGTTATCAACAGTAAAAACACTTGCAAAAGTTTGAGCGAGTATATTGGCTTTGCCGGTGTCATCCATAACGAGACTGCCGTTAGGGCACGGTGAAACGTCAGTGACATCCGGAAAATGCGAGGGAAAACCGGCGCGCAGAGTAACCGCGAATTTTAAAAGATTACCGAATTCAGGGAAAATCAATTTTTGGAATTTTGCCAAAAGCCTTTGCTGGACTGCTAAAAATCTAATTGTTGCTTTATTTTTTTACTACGTTTATGTATGCGTGGAAACAACGTTAACCGTAAAGTACAAATAAATATCAAAATTAAATATGTAAAGCCGGCGAATCTGAGGGCCGTCCGATCACAAACTGAAGGCCACATGGACGGTCAGTTTGTGATCGGCAGTGGCAGGGCGAGAGCGACAGAGAAAAAGAGCACGCTGGACGATTTGTGTTAGGACGTTTCACCGTGTAGGGTGTTTCAACCCTTCTACACCACGGGTTTTATTAGAGCATCGTTTCATGTAACGGAAGAATTTATTAGGATCTTCACTTTCCACTATTTTCTTCTCGATGGTTTTATGGTAACGTATTAGCTCGCTTCTGAATTTCCTATTGGAAATTTCGACGGATTTAAAGTTACCCAACACTAGGGCGGCAAGAACGGGTCACGGATGACCCGCGCTATTCACCATTCCGCCGGGTCACCCTATTTTATGACCCTGACCCGTTTCTGACCCATAATTTCAGGTTAGAAGCGGCTCTCACTCCCTCTCGAAAGGAAGAGCAAGAGCGAGAGAGTGCGATAAAGGGAGAGAGCGCCGAGAGACTCGTCTCTCGGCGCTCTCTCCATTTACAGCACTCTCTCGGTCTTCCTCTTCCTTTCTCACTCTCACCCTTGACCCGTGTCTGACCCGTATCCGACGGGTCTGACCGACCCGTATCTGACCCGTTTTAGAGGGTCAAAAGGTCAACCCGTGATCCGTTCTTGCCGCCCTACCCAACACCCTTAACACGGTGAAATTACGCGAACAGAACACCCGTGCAAAACCCCTCTGCGTCTCGCCCAAAATAAAGTATATTTGGGGAATGTCGCCTAATTGTCGTGACGTCGGCCACCGTTTCCAAATTACCGTACATTAGCTTGAAATAGTCGATTTCAAGCTAATTTCGGGGTAGGATATTTAAAATTCAAATTTTTGGAATTTTGCCAAGAATATTTCGTAAGTTTTTTCAACCGATTTACGAGGTTGATTTTATAATTTTACCGTTATATTTTAGTGCTTTTTTCGTTTGTTAATAGCTTCAGGCTTATACTGTGGGCCGTAGGCCAAGATGGATGATCTACAGCGAAAGAATGCTTTGGGCCACAGGCCAAGATTGATGATTTACCTTGAAAGAATCCTTTGGGCCGAAGGCCGGTTAAATGCATGCATTCTTCAAGGGTAAATGCATGCATCAGGTTCGTTAACTTCTTTTATCCCTAATTTTATTCCCATCTGATAAAGTTAATTATAATTACGTTGTGATGTCGATGTTAGTCATGAGTAGTGCATGGTGGTCCGTCCCATCTTCACAACTGACTGTCTTGTACGCGTACACTAGGGTTGGTCAAACCGAGTCGGGCCAGCCGAGCACCCGACTCTCAAACTCGACTCGGGCTAAACCACTTCACCAAAAGGATAGTTATCCCTTTAGCTGCTAACAATAATGGTGAGCAGGGCACTGAAATGCCCCTCTGCGTTCGACTCGGCTAGAGTCGGGCTAATCGAGCCGCTCGACTATTCACTCTCGATGTCGGGCCGCTCGATCGGGTTTCGAGCCAACTCGGGCTGAAATGAGGGTTTTCCTAGTCGAGTACTAGAATACCGGGCTGGCCCGATTTCACCAACCCTAGCGTACACGTATGTTCCTGGACTCGCTGGATAAGTGTAGCCTTTTCTAGTCATCGATGAACCATGCTCTATTATTCTGTATAATTTGATTCTCTGTGGAATAAATGAATCATGCTAATTCCCTCGTAAACATTATACATCACAAGTAAAACAAATCATTTTTGTTTGTATGTTCATGAACGAAATGTTTCGGAGTACATATAGAATATTCATTCATTTAAATTTGAATTATTAAATCAGAATAACGAAATTATCAAAATATTAAGAAAATAACTATTCCCGCGATTTTTTAATTCAAAAATCAGGAAAATGCAGTAAGATATTACTGTAATATCAGGGAAATTTTTTAAAAACCCCACAAAAATCAGGGTGACGAGAGCGTCAGACGGCGAGAGTTTCGTGTCCAAACTAGCGTGGTGTACTGAGATTTTTCCCTTAGCGAGTTTCACCGTGCTTAAAAATGGCCTATGTTATTATTCCTGAAACTGATAGACATCAAAGAGACTAGTAGAAACGCAATACTAATATAATCAGAAAATCAATAATTAGTCACAGAATCGACCTCAAAAGATGTGCGGTGCAACCCTGATCAAGACCGATTTTCCCGCGAGATTTGAAACAGGAATATTTTGTGTGCGGTAATTAGCGTTCACAAGCCCGGTTCTATGCCAAATTCATCCTCGCTTCTCGCCCGGTTGTAGAAATATATATTTCAACAGCAAAAACTTCAATATTAAGCCCACATAATCGATTAAACAATATTTAAGAGCCCGATTCTCTAATAGTCAAGCAAAACGTGGCACAGCCTTTTCACGAAAATATGCAAGTAAGGGTTCTCGAGGGTGCTGAACACAATGGTCAACTTCATTTTGCATCATCTCGACAGGTTAGGCCAGGCTGCATGTAGGCACCACCTTCTTTATTGGTAATATCTCACGAACCGATTCATGAATCTTCTTCAAAATTTCACAGATGATACATTAGTAGGTCATAAATCCATTGCTGTATAATTTGCATACATTAAAATATTACAATTGCATGAACTTTGGGTTCTCGAATATAATGCCGAAGCTAACACAACGAATTATATGGGCGGATGCACCTTGCTCTGGCGACCATTTTTCGTATACAGGGTATGGTGTTTAAATTCTGCTTCTTAAAGTTACATTAATTTTTCTGGCTCATTTCGGCTCTTTGGCCGCGCAAATGGCGCCAGCGAGTGGGAAATGAGATGAGTTTCACTTTCAACGTCGTGCAAACAACGGAAGTTCATCTCATTTCCCACTCGCTGGCGCCATTTGCGCGGCCAAAGAGCCAAAAGGAGTCAGAAAAAATAATGTAACTTTAAGGAGCAGAATTTAAACACCATACCCTGTATACGAAAAATGATCGCCAGAGCAAGGCGCATCCGCCCATATAATTCGTTGTGTTATTACAAAAATAAAATGGTTCGAACAATTACACCACGTCCACCCTTAACACCGAAATGCGCAATAGCTAGATAGATGCGCGATAGTTTTGCTCCAACTCACTAATTCCCGGAGCTGGCGGTCACGCCCACAATTTTTACACGCAGTTGTCAGCCGGGGCCGTTAGGTCGCACCAGAATTTTAAATTGTGGTGCGGTCCGCGTGCGCGCGCGCATTCCTCATTTCATTAAAACAGATTGTACACGTAGTGAGAAATTTGATGGTGTATGCCAACTTGTTGTAATTCAATGATAGCTTCGGCCTTATATTCGAGAACCCAAATTTCATGCGATTGTACTATTTTAATGTATGCAAATTATACATATATGGATTCATGACCAACTAAAGTATCATCTGTGAAATTTTGAAGAAGATTCATAAATCGGTTCCTGAGATATTACCAATAAAGAAGGTAGTGCCTACATGCAGGCTGACCTAACCGGTCGAGATGATGCAAAATGAAGTTGGCCATTGTGTTCAGCACCCTCGAGAACCCCTTTTTACACATTTCCGTAAAAATGCTGTGCCAGGCCCTATGGACGATTGTCCGGTTTTTAGAGAATCGGGCTCTTAAACAAACCGCGCATTTTAAATTACGGTACTTAGTCACGGCCCCCGGAGCATCGACATAAGGAAAATGAAAAAGTCCGCAGGCATCAAGGAAAAGACGCGCCATTTCAAAAAAAGTACAGTCAGAATTGCCTGAGAAGCCTGAGTTGCAACTTGAAATGCCTGATTGTCACGTTACGCGCGGTGCGAACAGTCTTTTGTTCCGTTTAGCGAGCAAATTCCACAGCATAATTTTTTACAGCTCGGACAATTTTCAGGATAGCTCCCGCACGTTTTTGCTTTCCTTATGTCGATGCTCCGGGGGCCGTGCTTAGTGCACACGGCCCCCGGAGCATCGACATAAGGAAAGGGAAAACGTCCAGGGGCTGTTCATCAAATTGCTTGAGTTGTATAAAAATATGCTGCAGAATTATCGCTAAACATAGGAAAAATGCCTGAAATTCAGGGTTTTTGTTGATCGCAAACTGAGTTTGCAGTTTGGTTGGGGAAATTTCAGGGACATCGCTACGAGAAACATTCAACATTAGTGACGATCAGGTAACATTCGTGATAAATCAGGCAATACTGACTGCACATTATTCGAACGCGCGCTCCCTTTCCTTGATGCTTGCGGACGTTTTATTTTTCCTTATGTCGATGCTCCGGGGGCCGTGAGTGCATGTTCATGTAATTCGCGGTAAGGTATTGTTCGGGCGCCAATTTAAAAATTTTGCACGGTTGTTAGGTAACTTTAATCATAAATTAGATGACCTGCACATCTTGATGAGAACCCCTTCTCCGACAAGAACTCTCCCAAATGAAACGAGAGGCTGTCCGCTACTACCGAAACATTGTTCCACATTCTGAACTCGACGGGTGTTTACTTCACTATTCACTGCAACGTTTGGGTAATTAAAGAAAATAACGAGTGACTCACCGAGCCGATCGACCATTCGAATGGAATATTTCACTTGCCCTCGGCCTCTTCTCCTGCAATTAAAAATAGAATGAGACCTAAATGAGCGTCTAAACAACAAATTTATTAAGTAACATGGCCTATCCGGATATATCCTAGCTTGTGCACAATTTTCTCTGAACCGGAAAAAGCAGTTCTCTAGTGAGTTTGAAAGTGAGTTTCCGATCAAGGGAACGGGAACGCACTCGAAAACGCATTCGTGAACTCACTAGTGGGCGTGTCCTCGCGCTCGTGCGCGCTTACTGTCCATTCGTTGCGCGTTATTTCGCCTGGCTCCGCACCCCTTTCCTCTGTCGACCCCTCTTGAGATTTTTGTGTATATTTTGCGATTATTTCACAGAAAAGTTTATCATGGTCTATTTTAGAGGATATTTGAACAAAATTTAACAGGATAATGAAGCACCAGTGGTAAAACATTATACAAAATTTTTTGCCTTGGGCAACGAAGTACATGAACTAGATACCAATCTCCAAGTAAACAATTATCTAAAATAAAGAACACAACACATAATTAGATACAAGTGTAACGTCAAACACATTAATATCTCAGGCTAATCAGCCATCATCATGGAATTGACATCAATTGGTTCTTCAACTTGGGCAGAATCGCCAAACTCTTCTTGATTGAACGCGACTGGATGTTCTTGAACGAAATTCCTTTCGTTGTCGATAACGCAGTAAAGATTCTTGAGTTGGACATTTTGGAAAGTGATACTGAAAGAGAAGATATTAATATCTTTTTTAAAAAATCGAGGATGAAAACGTTCGATTGATATGCGAACGATTTCAAACAAATGAGAGAGTAGATATCAGAGAAACTGTCTAATAAAGAATCTAAGAAATAACTGACGCTGCTTGGTAGAGAACTTGACTGAAAATTAAATCGTGCTGAAGTCTGTTCTTGAGTCGATTCATCTGCTAACTCTCATCATCTAACACATGAACATTGAACATCCATTGTGATATTCCTGTAATGGGATGAGATAGCATGCGTAAAACTTGTGCACGACTTACTACGCATTCAATCGATCGAAGGGGGGAGGAAGAGTAAAGCCACCTTCATTTCTCAGATACAACATTTTGTACTGACTAGGCATTAGAAACTGAAAGTGTCATTTTCAAGTAATTTATAAAAACTACCCACTTTGAATAAAAGATGCAGAAACTCGCACGAGAATTTCCGCGGCTCTGTTTTCGGTAGGAAGTTATATTACAGCTGTCGGCAATCGCTGAATTTTCAAAACTGAACTTGGAATTTTCAAAAAAACGCATTCGTGAACTCACTAGTGGGCGTGTCCTCGCGCTCGTGCGCGCTTACTGGCCATTCGTTGCGCGTTATTTCGCCTGGCTCCGCCCCCCTTTCCTCTGTCGACCCCTCTTGAGATTTTTGTGTATATTTTGCGATTATTTCACAGAAAAGTTTATCATGGTCTATTTTAGACGATATTTGAACAAAATTTAACAGGATAATGAAGCACCAGTGGTAAAACATGATACAAAAAATTTTTGCCTTGGGTAGGCACGGCATGATTTTTCCCGACGACTTTTTAAAAACATGTCCCCGGGGCCGGAAAATTCACACGACTATTTTCCGGATACGCCGTACAAGTCATTCCCTGAGTACTGTAGTTTTCTGCTTGAAATTGCCTGATTTCTGTACGATTTCGCTTGTAAGTTCCTGATTTCGGTATGTCGTTCAAAATGATTAGTTAGCTATACGGTTTTCGATCACTGATTACGATAGCTATTGATTTTTCTCTATTCATTGATTTGTTTCATTAATATTATTTTTTTATTTGTTAAATTCTTTTATATGATATTCTTATACTATTTTCACTAAACGATTATTATTTTGCGTTTTTGATTGATACATTTAATTTTAATCGTGAGGAACGTGTGATATGTGAAACTATTAAAAAATAGCCTATTGAAGACGAAGGAGTGAGTCTTTAATTGTTTTGCTATTGTAAACACAAGTGATCGCTAAATTTAAGATCTTTAAAAGAATGAAAAATGATAAAAAGGAAATGTGTTTTTACTGGTTTTATCGAGGGACCAATGGAAGACTCCGCCCCAAAATGTTCCCCGCGGGAACATCCCCTCTTAACAGAGTGTCGGGAAAAATCATGCCGTGGGTAGGGAGAGCAGGCGGGTTTCTTCAAAATGCTTCTAAAATAAAATGCGCATAGAACCCGATAGTTTATGAGCTGCCGATACGATTTCGACACCAAAAAATTAAAAATTTTACGAAGTAAATTAATTATTCGAATTAACAAAATTAACTCCGAGGGTAAGATACAGTACGCTCCGCCTACCAACATTGGCTTAATCAGCAACTGACTTTTTATCTTCAGACTTTCACGGCAATTTTTTTATCGACATACTGGGTAAAAAATGGCCACCCCTGTGAAAGAAGATGTACTGTAATGAGAAGATGTACATTCATTTGCACAGCCCATGATGGTTTCCCGTGCTACTGTAATTTTTTTGAAAATCTTGCCTGAGAGTCTGTATCTTTTCTACCGTTTCTGTCAAAGTACTGTACTAGAGCTATACGGTTTTCGGTATTTTGATTGTGCGAACGGGCGATGTTTACGAACCAAGCACATCACTGCATTTAAAGCCGTGAAATACAGAACCGTAAATAAGGGGTTTAAATCGTGTCGTTAAGCATAGAAATGACCGCTAATTGATTTGCTCCCTTTGCCTAGGGAGAGCAGGCGGGTTTCTTCAAATGCTTCTAAAATAAAATGCGCATAGAATCCGATAGTTTATGAGCTGCCGATACGATTTCGACACCAAAAAATTAAAAAAATTATGAAGTAAATTAATTATTCGAATTAAAAAAATTTACGCCGAGGCTAGGATACAGTACGCTCCGCCCACCAACATTGGCTTCATCAGCAACTGACTTTTTATCTTCATACTTTTCATTATTTATTTTTCCTCATTTTTAAACTGAAATTATATGAAAATATGCTTTCGAATTGATATACATGTCATTCTGGGAATCACAGACCAAAAAATAGCTTCTCAATTAGCTTATCACTGTTTGTAAAAGGAACATCGCGTGTTCGGCTTTCAGATCTTGAAAGTAACATTCCGTTCGATGACACATGGCTTTACTACGCAAAAACACGTTCTTTAGGATCAGTAGATTGAATTGGAATACGAATATAAGGTGTGTCAAAGGACGGAAGTACATTATCGATCGAAGGAAAGTGGGCATCACAAAATGTTGCGGGTTTTCAGTCTAAAACTCTATGTAACTTCAATGCTCCCGCTGCCATATTAACGCACTTCGCCGTAACATGTACTATAGAGTCAATCAATTGTATTCGTAACGAAATATAAGGTATGGCAAAGGGAGCAAATCAATTATCGGCCGAGGAAAATTAAAGTCGGAAAAAACGAGTGTTTGGCGGCAAAAATTCGACGTATCTTCAATGCTCCCTCTGCCACATTAACGCAAATCGCGAGATTGTGTGCTCTAGAGTCCCTAAATTGTATGCGTAACGAAATATAAGGTGCGGCAGAGGGAGCAAATCAATAATCGGTCGATTGAGTGGAAATTAGAAATAAACTTTTCTAAATTTCACTATGAACCGCATTATACCGGCCTCACAGTGGTCAAAATGATCTGAGAATATAATTGAGATAGGGAGAATTCATTTGGAAAAGAAAAAAATAATCTGTATCAAAAATAAAATGTAGAAAACAACTGAAAAATGATTTCAAAAGTTCTCAAACGATTTGGAATCGTAAACTGAAAAGAAAATTGGTGCGTGGTCGACATTTCCCGTGTACTGTCAGTTGGAATTCTGAAATGACCATGCTCTGCGGTCCCTACCTTTGCCATATCTTATATTTCGTTACGAATACAATTGATGGACAATATAGTACATGTTACGGCGGTACGGTGGGTCAACTTTAGCTCGCTGGGTCACATTCATGACTCGAAAATGCAAAAATACAGTGACAATATCAACGGTACCGTGAGTCTTTCCCTAGGTCGAATTTGCGAAAGTTTCAATATTTTATCTTATTTTTTATTTATAATGCGCAAATTTGATTTGTATTTTAATAAATAAATATGTGTGCATTTTTGCCTGAACATTCACACTACTTCCACATACTTATAAATATCACGCCTCTCACGAAAGAATCGAGCTAGAATCGCCATTCCAGGGATTTGGAGAAAAATCGTGAAATTTGTTCTTGCATGGTTTGACCATCCCTGGGCAGGGCGACAATTTTTATAATTCAATCGGCCATAATTTTTTTCACAGATGAGCTAGCCCTTCACTCACAACAGGAACAATGCTTATCTCGTCGAGCTCTTCCAGAATAACTATAAATGTATGGAGTTTGGAAGTTTCAAAAACCGACCGCCCACTTCGGTGTACCACAGAGAATGAGAGGTCAGAGATACAGCTCTCTAAGGTCGATTTTCGTGATCTACGTGAAAAGTTGACCCTAAGCAGCTATTCAAATTGGAAATCTATTGTTGGCTGTACGGGTCATGGGTGAAATTGCTCGATTCTCTCAGATAGTCTCTCATATACCATTCGAATGAGCATGAAAAGTCGGATCGATCGGTTCTGGTCTCCATTCGGTTATTTAAACAAGTCAAAAAGTTGATTTTCTCGATAATGAGAAAAATTCATGACTAATGAAATACAGAGGTCGATTCTCCATGAAATTCTGCTCGGGTCGCGAGATTGCGTGCTTCTCTGCGTGTATTTGAAGAGTGATAATGCGAAAAACAAGATTTGACCGGAGAGGTACTACACCGACTTTCAATGAACGAATCATGCAAAATGAAGTGGACCACCATGCTCAGCATCAAAAACTACCCCTAGGAATATGTTTTCACCACTACTTACTTTTAGGATACCAAGGCCTAACTGCAAGTTGTTGAATCTATCACGGACGGTCTCATATGAGCATGAGTCACGCCTAAGAAACAGTATTTTTGGCGACAGTACGTCACTCGACAAATTTCACGATTTTTCTCCCATTCCCTGGAATGGCGAGTTAGCTCGATTCTTTCGTGAGAGGCGTGATATTTATAAGTATGTGGAAGTAGTGTGAATGTTCAGGCAAAAATGCACACATATTTATTAATTAAAATACAAATCAAATTTGCGCATTATAAATAAAAAATAAGATAAAATATTGAAACTTTCGCAAATTCGACCTAGGGAAAGACTCACGGTACCGTTGATATTGTCACTGTATTTTTGCATTTTCGAATCATGAATGTGACCCAGCGAGCTAAAGTTGACCCACCGTACCAGAGTACGGTAGGTGAAGTTACGGTACTTCCCTCTAACTTTTCAGAATTCTCCGAAGCTTGGAAAAGTGTTTTGTCACTGGTCGGATTCAAACCAGCAACCTTCGGCTTCCAAGGCAAGCACGTTAGCCACTCGGCCACGATTTATAGTTAAAAATCATACATAAATTTTGTTTCGAAAGTTAACCATAAAGCAACAAAGAACCGAATTTTAATAGTAATTTTTAAAATAAAGTCAGGTCGCGATAGTCTGCCAGGATTACTCTTGTGTGGATACTGTAGATGGATTACGGTATACATGTGGCAGGTCATGTATGCCTGTCCGTCCACTACTATAGACGTACGGGCTGTTTTTCCACATGTGGTGTGCCTACTGTATCTAAGTGAGGTTACTGTAGCCGACGAATGAGAGAGGGACTACCGTAGCTGGTGTGGGATACTGTAATTGGATTACTGTAGCTGGGGTACGGTATTTCGGTTGAGGTTCAACCATCCGTGTTTGCAAAATTTCGAACAATTTTTACACATTGTGGTGTGCCTACAACACTCAGATTACGGTAGTTCGGGATACGGTAGCCGACAAATACCATTTTAGCCGATGCATATAACGATGGTTATGGCACCTTCGGTCTACCTTCAAAGACTGAAGTTTCCGCGCCACCTGCTAAAAAATCCATGACCCGTGGTACATGGTTGCAAGGTCGCCGCTAGGGATGGCAACGGTGTTTACGAATGAACAAAATTATTCACAGAATGGTACACAACTGAAAGCTATACCTGCCCCATTCCGACTTTTCACTCTAGTTTTGTAAAAAAAATGTTGAATTAATTAGAAAAACATTAACGAATGATAAGCAAAAGGCCGACGCTTTCAGTCGAAGTGGAGCACATCGCAAGTCATGTTTTTTACTAAAATTATCGCAAACTGAAATTCTGTTGCGTTGTAAAACTTTATGAACGGGGTTCAGTAATTTTTTTCTCATGTTAACGGTACTCCGACAGCAATAAAACATCGCTTAAAAATGGAAAAAAAAGGTTTAATATAGGTAGAACTTCAGAATCACTTGGTTACGAAAGCGGGAACTTTAAAATTCATTTCCACGCAGGGCGACATTAGTATATTTCTGGTTTTTTGCAGAGCATGCGTGATGGGATGATGTACCAAATATCACAAAATCTCGAACATACTAATGTCGCGCTTCAAGAAAACGAAAAAAAAGACATTTTCACAACGGTAAAATGCTCAACTTTGACGGCCTCATCCTCCAACATTTTATATTTTTTATTTATTTTTATTGTGAAAACAATTTTTTGTGAATGATACTCAAACTGAGGAAATGAAGCCTCAACACTTAATTCTGAAAACCTGCTTATTTTCGATCGCTTCGTGCGCCTTCATTTCTACAGCATGCATCTTCTTGCCATGCTTATCGCACTTTCATTATATATTTATATTTATTCCAATCAATAAAATAGTTTGAAAATTACATTAAATACTTTTAAAAAATGTTTTAAAATATTGAAAGAATTTGGCTTGAAAATTACGGTAGTTTGAAAGCAAAAGCGTCGGAAGAATTTTTCCGTACTCAAAAATTCGGGCTGCCGTCCCTATTTAGGGAATTCCACCCAAATCTTCAACAATTTTCTAAAATTCTAAAATAGTGTGCAAGGGGTAATCGAGGGCGTTGAAAAAGGATAGCGTCACTAGAAATTCATTAAATGATAATTTTAGCGAGTATCAGGACGTTTCTCTAGGCCCCGCCCATCGTGGTGTGGTGCAAGCGACCAGCGGTTCGCTGGGTCGCACCAGTTCATCGTATAAATTTTTCAAGATTTCGAACTATTTTATTTTTAGTTTCTTTTGTTATATTCTATAGAACTCACACGTAGGACCAATAATTGATATAATTAAAAGTAATTTAGAGCAAGTGATACTAGATTTTCAGGACTATTAACAACGGTATACTGTAGCTTTGCAACATATTCTTAAATATGTAATTATTCCACCTTTTGAAAGCATAGTTTATTCTCTCTGTGCTCATTAGAGTGTGCAAAATTAAAGAAAACCTTAAAATCACTTAAATATTAGCTACTGAGCTCTAACTCTTCAAAAAGATCATCATGACTTTTCTATAATTCGGTAAATTGGATTTCTCCATTTTTTTGTTCAATTAAGTAATTGATGCCGTAGAACAGTTCAACCGAATTGGAGAGGGGCATCCCTTAGAACGATTGCTATCTAATTAATACAGAATATTACAATGTTCAAGGGAATAGAGAAATTTTTCGGTGAATTGGATTTTTTTGATTTTTTTTCAGAATCATCCTTGCAACCTGCTTTTCGCATTCCCTAAAAATTGGAAACACGGACGGGACTGATGAACAAAAAAGACGCGCTCCCGAAAGATCGGCAGGTGGTAGTGAAAAAATGTCACATCTCACTAAAATGCAGTCGCCGAGAGCCAGAAATACGGTAGTCTTGGGCAAATTCAACATGTTACCGCAATTTTGAGCACTTTATGGAAATCTGATACTACTCATGGGTAGGAACTAGAAATTCTATATGAATTTGTGAACTTTTGCAATAAAAATAATAATTTTATCTTAAATATTCACGGAAAATATGTCCGCATCTTTTTCGCAGTTTTTTCTCTGTTCCGACCATGCTGAAATCGTTACCTACTATGCGCTAAACGAGCCCTCTTCATATTTCTCGCGCCGCTCGCCACTTTCATGTGTGCATTTCAACGTTGTTTTGCTCATGTTAATTGATTAATTCGCTTGCGTTTTTATCTGTGCATTCCAGGGAATTAACAAGGATGACAATCAACGAAAGAAGAAAGAATCTATCGTCGGTTTTTCGAAATTGGAGTGGAGCAGATTCTCATCATCAAAAGACGGTGAGTGTCACGTTCGCTATCGTTAATTCAACTGGGTAATTGAGACTGCAATTGCATCCCGAGCAGACGTTCTTCCTCCTCGTGAACGAGAAGGCAATCGCCGCCAAGTTAATGGCTTTCTCCGCTTCACAATCACAGCAAGGCGATAGTTTCCTCTATCTCGTGTATACTTCCCAGCCAGCTTAACTTTCTAGTCATTTCCGTGTTTTGTACCTTTGTAAATACGTATTTACTTTCCCACTTACTACTAATCGAGCCACCCATTCGATTCTTCAATACCTCTCATTACAGTCTTTAAATTCTGTACCTGTTATTGTTCACCGTAATCATGCCCTGCATAAATGTACAAATGCATTGATGATGGTATACAAATTCATTCAATTCATTCACGAAAACGTTCTAAAACAATGCACAGGAACTTCGAAACCGTGGCTAGCCACGCCACCCAAGCTTTGCCCAAAACTACCGTAACCAATTTTGGTGCGTCGCGGCTGCGCGTCGCGACTAGCGCGTTTTCAAACACGTGCGTCGTCCGACCCGTCCGTGGAAAGGGGCACCTACCAGAAATATTTTTAAAGCGAAAAAACCAATTTTACCACACTAATTTAAATTGCCGGGCGATTAGGAAATGACGCTCCTTGCACAACCTTTTCCCCGTTTTAAGCTTTTTAATTTGCAGATGGTGGTCCCTAGGCCCTATTCGCCGCCACTGCTGGACAGCTATGATTACGGTACTTAGTGCATGTTCATGCAATTCGTGGTAAGGTATTGTTCAGGCACCAATTTAAAAATTTTGCACGGTTGTTGGGTAACTTTAAGCCAATGTTGGTAGGCGGAGCGTATTGTATCTTAGCCTCAGCGTTAATTTTGTTAATTCGAATAATTAATTTGTTTCGTAAAATTTTTAATTTTTTGGTGTCGAAATCGTATCGGCAGCTCATAAACTTTTTTTATTTTAGAAGAATTTTGAAGAAACCCCCCTGTGGTCCCTAACTATACCGGGGGCAAAAATACATTGCTACAGTATACCATTTCCATTCATCCTCAAATGCTAGTTCCCTTTTTTCACAAACAACTTTTAATTGGATCAATTCTTGGTTAAGTATGCGCGTTCTATAAAAAGAAACAAAAGAAACTGAAAATAGAATAGTTTGATTTTTTGCATAATTGGCATGCTGAACTGATGTGACCCAGCAAACCGTTGCAGCGCTTGCACCACACCACGATGGGCGGGGCTTATAGAAACAAGGTGATACTCGCTGAATTTAACATTCAACGAAATTCTAGTGACGCTATCCTTTTTCAACGTCCTCGATAACCACATTGCACACCATTTTAGCATTTTGGAAAATTGTTGAAGAATTGAGTGGAAGTCCCTAAAAGATTTGATAGGAAAAGGCTCCGCCCATATTGCTAAAAATTTGAAGTTTCCTGGTGAAGACTTCGCCCACCTCCTTGATAAATCAAGTAGCACGTGCACAGTGGTCCGAAAAAATCAAAAATTAAATTTTACCGCACAAAAACTCCCGCAAAAAGCCGTGATTTCAAACATCAGACATTCAAATTATCAATATTTAGGCGACTGATGTGCAGGTGATCCTGACGTTTAAATCCAACTGTGTATGAAATAGCTGCGTGTCAGCATACTTCTTTAGCCACGATGTCGGGGTGTGGGTCGGTTTTTAGCCCGCCGTGCGTATATGAATTGGTCATAAGTATTTCACTTGGACACCTTTGTGGCAATCAGGATTGCAATCCTGAGCCGGTTGTTCGAACCAACCTTATTGATCTTATGAATCTAGAATGGATATGGATTCGAGGACAACGTCTTCACAATCCGGGCCTTCAATGGAAGAGGCATCGACAAAACGAAAAGTAACCCATACTCTCACTAGTGGGTATTCAGGTAGAATATTCATTTTAGTTTCTCCTACATAAAATTAAAACCTGCAGATCATGTACGAGTTCCGAATGTGATTGTGATGGTTGGATTGCCTGCCCGAGGCAAAACATATATATCCAAGAAGTTATGTCGCTATCTCAATTGGGCTGGTATCAAAACTAGAGGTGGGAAGCTTTTGTAATATATAAGTTGACTGGAGGACCCTTTTTTTCCGTTTTGAGGACTAGTACAACAGTTTTGTAACGATTCAACTGTTATGTAACAATTGAACTTGAGAACAATTATTACTGTATAAAGAAATATCGTAACGTCTGTCTGTCTGTCCGTCTGTCTGTCACGCTTTTTCTACAAATCGCTCTAATTCGGCTCAAAATCATCCTATGTGCATGGGACCTTGACCATATGAACTCCCTTGACGAGCGCTTTCAAAAAAAAAGCATGGATGACCTTCGTCCGGAATACCGTAACCCACATACAATATCCTTGATACCGTACTCTAATTGAATATCATGAACTGAAAAAGGGCGCTAAAAATCAGTTCTTCGTTGTTTTAGGTATAACTCTTCGAGTATTTTTTTTAAAACGATTTAATCTTAATATCGTAGCCGATTCTCCATTCTCCATTCTCCATTCTAGCGCTCGTGATGGGCGGTCGTCCCTGACCCCGCTCTTTTCCGACCTAGTTTGGGGAATCCTCTCCCGTCAGCTTGGGCAACCCGGAGAGTATCGCCTACTTGGTACACTTCAAGAGGAGGAGCACGGACGGATTCCCATCGTCTCGAGTGATCTACCGTCAAGAAAGCCCCGCTGTCTGCGTTGTGAGTTCCTAACCGGCGCAAGTCAGGTGTTCGGCGGCAGGATGATCTACTTCGATGCTCAACGGAGATCCGTCACGATCGTCCCTACAGTTGACCAGAGAAGCCAAAGAAGATCCCATCCCTTGACCTAACGACGCTCTGAGACCGAAGATCCCCATTCCCTCCACAATGAAGTCACCCTCCTGCAGGACCATTGTGCCTGACGTCAGGATAAATATGATATGATATCGTAGCCGAGTGGTTAAAGCGCTTGTCTAGCAAACATGATGGCGTGGGTTCGAGTCCAGTCGGCGGTAAACACATTTGCCAAGCTTCGGGAAGTCAACTTCAGTGCCCTGGGTCACATGCATGATTGGATTACGTATTAGTATAACGATCAGACTACCAATATAATTTTTTTGAACCTTTCGCAGATTCATTTGTTGCGCTCTTTTCCATTTCTTTCGCAAATAAAACTTTTCCTACCAACATGCTTTTCGATGATAAAGTCATAATTATTCGTTTTTAAAACCTAACATGAACTACAAATTAAACAAATTAACAATGCGAAAGAAATATGTGCAACTAAGGAAAATGCAAGCCGGGCTATATAAATAATTTGGAACGTTTAAAAAATATTTACCGCATTTTGCTTTCCATTTTTAAAAATATATTGATCATAACTATGTTACTGGATTCGAAATCCGTGTTTTCGGTTTATTATGAAAAAATCACATTGAAATCAATAACATGACCTAGGGAACGACCCATGGTGCTGTCGGTGTGGTCACGATACTAATACGTAATCCAATCACATATGTGGCCCAGGGCACTGAAGTTGACCTAGCGAACCGGGATACTGTAGGCAATGTTACGGTAACACCACTTCACTTTCCAAACTTCCCGAAGCTTGGCAAATGTGTTTATCGCCGACCGGACTCGAACCCGCGAAATCATGTTTGCTAGAAAAGCGCTTTAAACACTCCGATATGATATTACAACGAAATTGTTTAAAAAAAATTGCTCCTAAAATATCAAAGAATTAATTTTTAGCGCCATTTAGAAATAAAGTCAGTTCATGATATTCAATTAGAACGGTATCAAGGATACTGTATGTGGGTTACGGTATTCCGACCAAAAGTCATCCATGCCTGAGCGGTCGAATACCTACTCGTTTGCTACCTCGTGGTGTGCATACCGTATCTGGGATACGTTAGGTCGGGTTACGGTATCAAGGATACTGTGCTTGGGTTACTGTATTCCGACCAAAAGTCATCCATGCCTGAGCGGTCGAGTACCTGCTCGTTTGCTACCTCGTGGTGTGAATACCGTATCTGGGATACTGTAGGTCGGGTTACGGTATCAAGGATACTGTACTTGGGTTACTGTATTCCGACCGAAGGTCATCCATGCCTGAGCGGTCTAGTTCCTGCTCGTTTGCTACTTCGTGGTGTGAATACCGTATCTGGGATACGGTAGATCGGGTTACGGTAGCCGACGAATGACAATGGAGTTACTGTAGATGGTGTTGGACACGGTACCTAGGGTCGATCGAACATCAACCCCCACCACTATTTTGGACCAAGACCCCCTATACGTCGTTGAGCACTGCCTGACAAAAAATCTGTCAGGCAGTGCTCATCCATGAAGGGGGTCATGGGGGTCGCCGGCGGCGTGGGCAACTATGATCGCCACCCTCCGGACACGATTCCTTAGGAATGAGATCCAGGCGGCCACATTGTATGTGTGTGGATCCCTTGTCCTCACACGTGGGCTCAGCCTAGTACAAAAAGTCTGGACAGCTTGGACCGTTCAAAAGTTTTTGCGGGAAAAAACCTATAATTTCTGCAAAGTTACTAGCACACCATTTACTAGAATAGTTCGCGATAAGTGGTGTGACTGCGTAGGTGGTTAGCACGGACGCGAGTCGATACTCAGGCAAGAGATTTATCACATTGTGATTTATCACTTTATGCATGACTAACTCGCGCAACGATTTTCATAACTATCAATTGCTGAAACGGTGGCCAATTTTCCCGCCCGAGGCCCGCTCTAGTTATACTTTTCTTGTTCAGTGGGATTTATTCTGAGCCCACGTGCCTCAATTATCACAGAGGACCATCAAATACCTGATTCGGTCTTTGAGGCATCAATTATTGGGTCGGAAAGTTCAAAAAACGAAAAATCAGATTTCCTAAACGCGATAAAATAGACTCAAAACCTCTTCAGTTTTACACTAGGTATTGCCAAAAACGAAAAATAAATCATTGAAGTCAATTCCAACTCGACTGTAAAATAGACTTCGTACGCAAAATTTTCGGTTTTTCTGCTCTCACTTTTGAATATTTCAATAGCGCACATTCTAACTATGCTTATTATGTAGCCCAGTGAATTCTGCTTCGAATGGTACCAAAGCGAATTCACACGGACGTTCCCGCCATTGTCTACCAAAGCGAAATTTGCATCGCTTTCCTATCGAAATTGAGTTATTGCCACAAAATACAGACTCAGATTAATGCAAATTGCGGAAAATGGTGCTACAAGAACGTATTTAATTAAGAACAAAAATCGAGGGATTGCTTTATTTTGAAAAACTCGATTTTCACACCTTCCAATGGTGCTCAATTTGCTCATTCAAAACTCGGAAATTTCAATTTCTCTGTGACCTGCACTACATGAATGTTGAAATGGGCTAGTCATAGGTTAAGATAATCCAAACCAGACATAGAGAAATTTGTTTGCCCGGCATATTTGCGCTCGAAAAATGAGAAATCGATGGTGGTGATGAATTTTTTTGATCAGATTTTCAAGTATTTGGACTATATTTAGTTAAGTTAGATCCAACTTATCCCAATCGTGCAAAAATGTTCATAAAAAGCTTTGTAAAAAAAATTTTGAAAAAAATGTGTTTCACATCTTCGATTTTAGCGTTTTTACATGCTGAAAATTTGCAAATATTACATTGCATATCCTCGCTGAGTTGGATATATGAGCCCGATTCTCAAAGAGTCAAGCAAAACGTGGCACAGCTTTTTTACGAAATGTGTAAGTAAGGGTTCTCGAGGGTGCTGAACACAATTGTCAACTTAATTTTGCATCATCTCGACCGGTTAGGCCAGGCTGTATGTAGGCACCACCTTCTTTATTGGTAATATCTCAGGAACCGATTTATGAGGCGAATCGCGAGAGAATCGACCACGCCGCGGCGGTAGGAATCAAGTTTGTCCGATCCCGCTAAAATTTTGGTTTTAAGTACTTCAAATGATGCTCTTTCAAACTGCGTCGTCAGAATTTTGGTAACTGTCCTCATCGTCGAGATTCAGAAGGCCAAATTTGGGACTATCACTTTTCGACAGTCAAATCGCGCGCACATAAACGATCATAACTTCGTTTAAAATAAAGATAGACGGCCGTTCTTTACTTCAACTGAAAGCTACCATCATGCTCTACAACTTTACTGTTGAGGCCATCATTCCTGGTCTACTCCCCAGTGCGGGGCGGTCGCGTGCACTAAAAATGGCGTAAATTTGTAAATCGGAAAAACGTATTGGGTTATCATGCTTAAGTTGTAGAGCATACATTTGCCTCACTTCTCGCCAAAAATTAGGCAAATCGGAGTTGGAACAAAAAAAGGGGCTCACTTTTGTCCGGCGACCCCAAAATGTGTTCAAGACAAGAGTACTTCCGTAACTTCAATTGCCCTCATTTTGGCTCAAAATAGTTCAAAAACATCCAAAACAACACTATAAGTGTTTTCCACCCATATTATAACACCTCCATTGGTCATAAATGGTCACCTGACCGAAAATGTGAAAATCGGTATTTTGACCAATTTCAGCATGCGCGATGGGCCCAAACGCGCTACATTGGTTGTATATAATGTAAATACATTCCTCGAAACAGCTCGAAGAAAAAGGGCTCCTGAAAAGAGGATATTTCGCCTGAAATATCCTAGGAAAGACGCACAACTGTGCCGCTGGTCAAAATAGACATACAGACTCAGCTCATAGATAGAAATGTAGAACACGATGAGATAAACATTTCATCTGAAGAAAGTGAGTCTTTATCTTTTCGTTGAAGCGTGCTACAGAGCTTGGAAGTTGGCCAGAAATAGGATATAATCCCCCAAGAGCGCGTGCTCTAACCGTCTGGCGCTCTCGCTCTCTGACCTCCCTCTCCCTCCCCTCCATTTAGCGCTCCCCCGCGCACGTTTCTCGTCGTTTCTGGCCAAATTCCAGGCTCTGTAGCACGCTTCAACGAAAAGATAAATACTCACTTTCTTCAGATGAAATGTTTAGCTCATCGTTTTCTACATTTCTATCCATGAGCTGAGTCTGTACGTCTATTTTGACCAGCGGCACAGTTGTGCGTCTTTCCTAGGATTCTTCAGGCGAAATATCCTCTTTTCAGGAGCCCTTTTTCTTCGAACTGTTTCGAGGAATGTATTTACATTATATACAAAAAATGTAGCGCGTTTGGGCCCATCGCGCATGCTGAAATTGGTCAAAATACCGATTTTCAAATTTTCGGTCAGGTGACCATTTATGACCAATGGAGGTGTTATAATATGGGGGGGAAGACACTTATAATTTTGTTTTGGATGTTTTTGAACTATTTTGAACCCAAATGAGGGCAATTGAAGTTACGGAAGTACTCTTGTCTTGAACACATTTTGGGGTCGCCGGAAAAAAGTGAGCCCCTTTTTTTGTTCCAACTCAGATTTCCCTAATTTTTGGCGAGAAGTGAGGCACATGTATGCTCTACAACTTAAGCATGATAACCCAATACGTTTTTCCGATTTACAAATTTACGCCATTTTTAGTGCACGCGACCGCCCGCACTGGGGAGTAGACCAGGAATGATGGCCTCAACAGTAAAGTTGTAGAGCATGATGGTAGCTTTCAGTTGAAGCAAAGAACGGTCGTCTATCTTTATTTTAAACGAAGTTATGATCGTTTATGTGCGCGCGATTTGACTATCGAAAAGTGATAGTCCCAACTTTGGCCTTCTGAATCTCGACGATGAGGAGAGTTATCAAAATTCTGACGACGTAGTTTGAAAGAGCATCATTTGAAGTGCTTATAGCCAAAATTTTAGCGGGATCGGACAAACTTGATTCTTACCGCCGCTAATCCCCTCAAATGGTAGATTCTCTCGCGATTCGCCTCTTATGAATCTTCTTCAAAATTTCACAGATGATACATTTGTTGGTCATGAATCCATTGCTGTATAATTTGCATACATTCAAATATTACAATTGCATGGAATTTGGGTTCTCCAATATAAGGCCGAAGCTAACACAACGAATTATATGGGCGGATGCGCCTTGCTCTGGCGATCATTTTTCGTATACAGGGTATGGTGTTTAAATTCTGCTCCTTAAAGTTACATTAATTTTTCTGACTCCTTTTGGCTCTTTGGCCGTGCAAATGGCGCCAGTGAGTGAGAAATGAGATGAACTTCCTTTGTTTGCACGACGCTGAAAGTGAAACTCATCTCATTTCTCACTCACTGGCGCCATTTGCACGGCCAAAGAGCCAAAAGGAGTCAGAAAAATTAATGTAACTTTAAGGAACAGAATTTAAACACCATACCCTGTATAAGAAATATAATCGCCAGAGCAAGGCTCATCTGCCCATATAATTCGTTGTGTTAGCTTCGGCCATATATTCGAGAACCCAAAACGCATGCCATTGTAATAATTTAATGTATGCCAATTATACAGCAATGGATTCATGACCAACAAATATAATTCGTTGTGTTAGATAGCTTCGGCCTTATATTCGAGAACCCAAATTTCATGCGATTGTACTATTTTAATGTATGCAAATTATACATATATGGATTCATGACCAACTAAAGTATCATCTGTAAAATTTTGAAGAAGATTCATAAATCTGTTCCTGAGATATTACCAATAAAGAAGGTAGTGCCTGCATGCAGCCTAGCCTAACCGGTCGAGATGATGCAAAATGAAGTTGGCCATTGTGTTCAGCAGTAGGTGAGAGATGGAAGCATGAGAATCTTAGATATATTCATGTATATATATCACGCCTCTCACGAGAAAATCGAGCTGAGACAGGGAATGAAGGAAAAATCGTGAAATTGGTTCTAGCCGAATTTAGGCATCCTGAGGGATGTCTGACACTCCCCCAAAGTCTCATTGTCCAGATTTCATTTTGGACTTCATTGCACCGGGTAGGATCTTGGCACCTCCCACTTTGAGTGCTAATATCCCGGTTACAGTGACAGATTGAAAAAAATTGACATCTGAACGCCCCCTGCTCATTTTTCGAGCTCTATCGATCTATTTAAATCAGATCCTGAGAATGTTAATTTAAACCATGCTACATACAAGGTCAATTTTCTCGAAAACTAATGGAAAGGTGCAGCTCAAATTTTAAGAGCATGCATCTGCACGAAAGCTGTCGAATGAGGTGCTGGCGTCGAAAATGCGGACACAGTTGTGAAACTTTCGCCATTTAAACTTTTCCTGATCGTTTGAACTTTCTTTTCCACAGTCAATTGTCACTTACACCGCTCTCTTCTGAGCGCGCGTCCAAGAATGGTCGGCGTTCCTTCGAATTGTCTGTGGAAAAGAAAGTTCAAACGGTCGGGAAAAGTTTAAATGACGAAAGTTTCACAGCCGTGTCCGCATTTTCGACGCCAGCACCTCATTCGACAGCTCTCGTTCAGATGCATGCGCTCTTAAAATTTGAGCTGCACCTTTCCATTACTTTTCGAGAAACTTGGCCTTGAATATAGCATGGTTTAAATTAAAGTTCTGAGGATCTGATTTGAATAGATCGATAGAGCTCGAAAAATGAGCCGGGGTCGCTGAGAGGTCAATTTTTCTCAATCTATCACTGTAGCAGGGATATTAGCACTCAAAGTGGGAGGTGCCAAGACCGTGCAATGAAGTAAAAAAATTAAATATGGACAACGAAACTTTGGGGGAATGTCAGACATCCCTCAGGATGCCTAAATTCGGATAGAACCCATTTCACGATTTTCCCTCCATTCCCAAGAATGGCGATTTTAGCTCGATTCTCTCGTGAATGGCGTGATATAACAATTGGTCGATTTATAATGAAATTTGATTGCGCGCTTCCTGAAATTCCTATAACAATCACCTACCACTACAATTTGTCAACTTTCAAAATAATTGTTTTCGAGTATTTAGATAATTTCAATTTTCAAAATTAAGAAGAATATACATTGCCTTTTTGCATTTAAATGGTTTGAATGGTTCATGCTCGCAAATTCATAATGAAATAAGTTTGATTTGCAGGAATATATCTAAGATTCTCATGCTTCCATCTCTCACCTATCCTCATTTCTCCAAGATTCGAAATAACGAATCAGCGGAATCTAGTGATACTCTGAAGAGTCTTACTTTTAAAAAAGTTCATACGAAGCTCTACTTTCGATATGTCCAACTCAGCATGGACATGCGATGTAACATTTGCATATTTTCACCATGTAAAAACGCTAAAATCGAAGATGTGAACCACATTTTTTTTCAAAAATTTTTACAAAGCTTTTTTATGTGTCAAGAGTATAATACTCTTGTAGTCGGTAGGTCAAAGATCATTCACCCTGGCTCGCTATTCCCGTCCCCTTATCTCAGATATCATCTCTCTCCCCCGCTCTCCCTTTCCCTCACCGTCTGCTCTATCCGCTCTCCCCGCTGTCTCTCTCGCTGTTCTACTGGCGCAATGCGCCGAGCCGTGGGTATAAGAACCCAGGCGATTTCTCATTCATCGCACTGATTGCCCTGTCCTCTTTCTGATAAAGTCACTTTGACGTTGACTTTGACCTTGTCGAGAGAGTCTGACAGTACACCGACTGACTGAGTGGGATACTCAGTTTATGGTGCATCGGCCGTGCCGATCTTCCCCGCGCCCTCGTTACGGCTCTACCGTTCGCCGTCGTTACGGCTCTACCGCTCGCCGTCGTTACGGCTCTACTCTACGCCGTCGTTACGGCTCTTCCCGACGCCTTCGTTACGGCTCTATCAACTGGCGACAGGTGCAACTCCCTGGCTCGCAGTGTGAACCGAAGGCCGAACAGGTAGATATCCTGAAGGCACTTCCGAACCAGGTGTGACATCCTGGCTCGCAGTGTGATCCGAAGTCCCGCGTGGCAGCAACCGACGCTCTCTTGTGATCGCTATCACACACTGTTCCTCGACCTCCTCTCACCCTGCTTCCGTTCGGCCCGTGTACCGATGCAGTGAGTACGGTGGTCTCGAATCCGAGTCTTGCGACTATTCGACCAGAGTGCCTCGATGGAGGTTCCCTTTCTCTCACTTCCGGCTCTATCGCTGCCGAAGTTCGATGGAGGTTCGGGATTCAATGACTTCTGGGAGGCATTTTCCGCTCTGATCGACTCGAGATCAATCAGTTACGAACTGAAGCGGAGATACCTGGAGCGTTGCCTCGAAGGCAAAGCTCTCGATTCGTACCGATTCGATACCAGAGCGAGCTACCCAGTGATCGTCGACCATCTCACTCGAATGTATACCGAGGATGCCCGACTTCTCCGCCACCGAATCTGCGAACAAATGGCTACGCTCCAGCATATTTTATAATTATATATCTAGGGACGGAGGCGATGTCAATGAACTATACCAATAAATTATGATTTTGTTACCAATAGATAGCTCACGATGTCGAGTTTTCTCAAATATAATTAGTTTTTCATAAAAATAAATCACAAAGCAACAAAATGCGATGGAAGGTAAGAAAGATGTGCGAACTTTTTTTGTTAGCCATTCTTGCTGGAGCGCGTCGTGGGTCAGACTTTAACTGAGATTGCGAATTGATGTCTCACATAATATTTTTTGATTTATTGATTTGATTGATTTATGAGATCAACGCGAAATATCAGCACTAAATAATCAACAAAAAGCTCAAAACACTGGTTAAACGACCTGATTGGGATCAGAAAAGTTTGAACTCTCGCTCTTACAGTGATAGCTCCATGTGGAACACCTGGTCACATACGTGATTTCAATGTTTAAAATTATAATTAAGGTAATTGGGCGGCTTCAAAAATTGTATTTCGTTCAATATAACATGATCAGGATGCATACAATTTATCCTGAAAAGGAAAAATCCAGATACGCCGTTTCGTGGTTGTAGGAACTCCAAGTGCTGATTCTCCTCAGTTTACCGTTGAAAAATAGCGATTTTCGGAGCCCATAAAAACTACTTTGGGCGGGTTTATTTTTCATAATTTTGACATATTCTTGTTCTCCGAGACCTAATTTAACTCTGATTATAATATAAATAGCTGATATGCATTTTCGATGTGCTCGAGTTTGTGAAGGACTCCATTGAATGCTTTTGAAGCATTTGCTTTCTTCTTTTGTCTCGATCAATTCTTTATACTTCTCTTCATATGTTTCTCTCAAAATAATTGTAAATAATATCGCATTTCAATTGAAAATCAACTAGAACTATTGCCTTTCAAAAGTACGGTAGCGAGTTCGCAGGTAGGAGCCCGAAAAAGCGTACTAGAAAATTGGGACTTTCCTACGTCCGTACTAGGCCACACCCCTTGACTCCGCCCACTGGGGGGCGAAGGGGGGAGGAGCCCGCCCCCTCGCTCCAACCCCCTCGGGGTGGAGAGGCGGGGGGGGGGGGGGCAGAGCATCCCCGCCCACGGGGTCGGGGGCTTGCTCCTATCCAAAAATTGCCAAGAGGTTCCCTCCCGGTCGCGACGGCTGAACCGTGAGGAAGGGAGGAGAGCGCGTGACCCTAGGGATACGCGCTCTCTAGTCGCTGCGGGTTAGACAGAGCGGAGAGGGCGCACGCGCTCTCTCCATTTCGCGTGCTCTCTCGCTCGCCTCGTCGAGAGGGGAAACAGTGCAATCGTTCTAATTACCCCCCCCCCCCCCCCCCCCGTCTCTCTCTCTCTTTCAAATACAGGTGATCATGGGTGGCGATGCCCTCGTTGTGTGACAACGTACTTGGCCCTCAGACTCGTGGTTTGCGCGCGTCCGTCTTGACATCCGCCCATTCCTTCGCATGCTCTATGCCTTCGGCTGGGAGCAGGCTTCTCTCCGATCTCTTGTGTGAGACTGCTTGGAGATGATGAACCCATCCGGTAGTCTCAGCTCGTGCTGAAGAGATCGGAGAGATGCCTGCTCCCAGCCGAAGGCATAGAGCATGCGAAGGAGTGGGCGGATGTCAAGACGGACGCGCGCAAACCACGAGTCTTTGAGTGCCGAGTACGTTGTCACACAACGAGGGCAGCGCCACCCGCATCCGGGCCACTTGGGCGCTTTCTTCTCGTACTCGCGACGGGCACGTGACACTTGGGGCAGTCGAGACGAGAACGAATGAGCTTGCAAGCTCGGAGTTGAGCGAGGATATCTGGGAGGAGGCGATCCAGAAAGAGCTCTAACTTCGTTCTGGTGATCTTGTGGAAGCAGTCCATAGGATTGCGGGGACATGACCAGGACAGTGTAGAGATAACTGGTCAGTGAACCTAATGCGTTCCCTAAAATCTAGTGAATATTGTATCGTGATACCGTAATACCACTGGTTTCATTTCGCTTTAGAGTGGGATGCGTTCGAATTAACTCCCTCTGTGCCGAGAAGGGGAGGAGCTAAGAAGGGAGAGACGGGGGAGCGCGCGCGAGGTGGGGCGGAACGATGGGAGGAGAGGGGCGGGGGGAGGGACAGAGGGGCGCGCCCCCACTCCCTCGGAGGGAAAGAGGGCGGGGCCTAGTACGGAAGTAGGAAAGAGCCAGAAAATTCGCGCCTCCGTCCCTACATATATCGATTTTTAATTGATGCGCCTTTCCAATTTTCAGTGAATGGATAGAACTGGTTTCAAGGAAGCTACTGTAAAAAAACAAGGAAAATCTACTTCGACACACCTCTCGAAAATCAGACTCATAATAAGATCTCCAAGCTTTTAATTGGCCAGAAAACGATTCAGGGCATGCGCCTTTCCAATTTTGCACTTCAGATGTTCTACATACTCGATAGGTGCATTAGGAAAAAATTCAGCAAAATTCACTTCGACACACCTTGTCAAATCTTATGATGAAGTTTCCGACAACTTCATGAATCGGAAGCTTTGTCATGCATATTTATTTATTTTTGATATTACTGGTGGTATAAATAATTGTGTAGAGATTATTCAGGTTGTATATGTCGTGATAAGCTATCTAATTCAAACTGGATAACAGTTTTTGACATGGCTACAGTATACCATTAGTGTTTATACTTGATTACAATCGTCACAATCATAGAAATGCATCTAACTAGATCAATTATTGTGAAGGCATAAGTGATATATAAACGTAGATAAAGAAAAAATATATAAAAATGATTTGAAATTTTGCACACTTGACTCATTGAACTGATATGACCCAGCGAACCACTGGAGAGCTTGCACTACACCACGATGGGCGGGGCTTAGAGAAATAGACTGATGCTCGTTAAAAGTGGAATTTAATGCAATTCTAGTGACGCTATCCTTTTTCCGCATCGTCGATAACCCCATATTACACAAATTCAGAATTTTTGAAAATAATTGAAATTTTGAGTGGAAATCCCTAGTCGGCAACGGGAATTTTTGAGTACGGAATATTGGTTGCTTACTTCCGACGCTTTTGCTTTCAAACTACCGTACTTTCCAAGCTAAATTCTTTCAATATTTTAAAACATTTTTTAAAAATATTTAATGTGATTTTAAAACTATTTTATTAATTGGAATGAATATGAACACATATTGAAAGAACACCAAGCATGGCACGAAGAGATATATTGCAAAACTGGAGAAGCACGACGCGATCGAAAATATATGTGTTTTCAGAATTAAGTGATGAAGCTTCATCTCCTGAGTTTAAGCAGATTATCATTCACAAAAAAAATATGCTCAAAATAAAAATAAATATAAATATAAGATATTAGAGAATGAGGCCGTCAAAGTTGAGAATTTTACCGTTGTAAATTTGGTTAATTCAGAATATCTCTAAATGGGGGAACTGTTCATGCGATCTTTTTTAGTATGTTGTTCATATAATAGTATTGGATTGTTCAGATGAAAACAAGGCGTGAACAGTTCCCCCATTTACAGATATTGATTTAAAACTGATTATTGTGAATTTGACGCGGCGAACTACCGTAGTTTGAGTAGAAGCAGAGATCGAATTTGTCTTCTTGGTCGATTAAAGTTTGTATTCTTCTTCGGTTACGTCAGTCAGATTTTCCAGAGTTCGCTATACATTGAATAATTAAATACAAAACCGTTTCGACGTTAGTCATGTAACTACAAGTCTTTCAGTTTGCGATAGGTAGGAGTAAAGGAATGACTTGAGATGCGCTCCACTCGGACTGAAAGAGTCGGCCTTTTGACTTATGTTTATTATTGTTTTTCTCTTTAATTGATTATTATTTTTTTTAAACTAAAGTGAAAAGTCGAAATGGGGTAGGCGTAGCTTTCAATTGCATACTCTTTTGTGAATTGTTTTGCTCGTTCGTTAACACCGTTGCAGTCCCTATTAAATTCGCACAGCAGAATCGCTGCACTGTTCGCTCTCGTCATTTTTATGCGTTGCGCTACAGTATCTCATGCGTCGCGGCAGCCGGTGTTTTTGCATGAAAATCCCAAACTATATTTAAAATATTTTCTGAGTGTTTTCAGATTCTTAGGCATGCCCCGTTCACTGAAATCAATATAAAATTTACCGAACAATGGTCAATTTATCAATAATAAAATGGTGTGTAAAAATTAAGGGGGTCGATCTTCCCAAAGAATGGCAGTGTTTTGACACTATTTATTTATTGCATGAAATTTGTTACGGTCTAAATCGCAAGAAAGATCATTGTTGCTAAGGAAAACACCACAAATAAAAATACAGCAGCTCATTTTATGAAACAAGCCGTTGAAAAATTACGGTAGTCCGGAAATAAAGTCAGTTCCTGTTTTTTTAATTTACTAGGCTCCTGGCACGGCATGCCTTAGGCTTTTTTACGGAAGTCATCTCGTGATAGCATTTTCCGGAAGTGCGTTATTACGGTCTTGATGTTGCTGTGATTCATTTAGGAACGGCAGCCCGAATATTTGAGTACGGAATAATGGGTGCCTCCTTCCGTAGGAAGCGCAGCGTGCCATACAAAAACGATTTTGATGGATTTTCTTTGTGTAAAATCGATAGATCTAGCACCTCTAATCCTTCAAATATTAAAAGGTTTGGCAGAAAAAAATAATCCAGCCAACATGAATGCTCGGAAAATAAGTCCTGGAAAACGGCCTACCGTAACACTGAAATCGCATGCGTTTGAGCACATCTTAGGTCAGCTTTATAAATCAAAAACTTTAAAACTGTATTGACAAATCTGTATTCATTGTCATTATGTTTAATATAAACAATATTTAGTGGAATTCTGCCAACTATCGAGTAGGCATAGGGACAGTTCTTTCTCGTTGAAATCACGAGGAAAAAACAAAATTCACCATCAAGTAATTTCAATCACCTTCCTTCGCTCCAAAGTGTCATTAGATCATCAGGCGCCAATTTAAAAATTTTGCACGGTTGTTGGGTTACTTTAAGCGGGATCTTCATATATGGAAAAACAGAAACCACCATAGTCAAACGAAATATTGGATAAGTGCATTGAGAGTTAATAAAATGTGTAAAAAAGAAGCGGATCCCCGCTTGTTGTATCTTGAAAAAAAGTAAATTGTAAAATACTTACCAGTTACTTAATTAGTTGCCAAAAAAGTATGCCAAAAGAAACTAACCAGTAAATTTGAAATGAGCTGCTTTCGCGACAATGCAAAAGTAAGTTACCAGCGAATTGGATCATAATTTTCACATTTTTGGGTAATGAAAAAGTAAGTTGCCAGTAAATTGCGCAAATGGTCTTAGTTGAAACAATATTACTTTGCAATCACAGAGTTGGTAATCATAAAATATGAGTGCAGCCGAAGTTTCGTGAAGATAGGGAGAGCAGGCGGGTTTCTTCAAAATGCTTCTAAAATAAAATGCGCATAGAACCCGATAGTTTATGAGCTGCCGATACGATTTCGACACCAAAAAATTAAAAATTTTACGAAGTAAATTAATTATTCGAATTAACAAAATTAACTCCGAGGCTAAGATACAGTACGCTCCGCCTACCAACATTGGCTTAATCAGCAACTGACTTTTTATCTTCATACTTTTCATTATTTATTCACGGCATTTCGCGGTCCGAATTGCAGGTTGACGAAAAGACTTACAGACCCCCAAACGCACCCGCCGACTTTTGTTCACACCACCGAGGGAATAATTAAAATTTTGAATGCTACCGTATCCATTAACATTGCACAAGGGATGTCGGCATAGGACCAAAAATCAATCGATAATTTCAATCGATATCAGGGTTTCTGCGATGACTTTTTCCCGTCTCCGGTTTTGTGTACGGCGGCCAGGTGCGCGCACCATGCCGCAACATGGCGGTGGTGTAGTGGGCGGAGTCTTGGTTTTGTGTGTACGCAAAATGCCGTGTTATTTTTCTTCATTTTTAAACTGAAATTGTATGAAAATATGTTTTCGAATTGATATACATGTCATTCTGGGAATCACAGACCAAGAAAATACCTTATCACTGTTTGTCAAAGGAATATCGCGTGTTCGGCTTTCAGATCTTGAAAATAACGTTCCGTTCGTTGAGACATGGCTTTACTACGCAAAAAGACGTTCTTTAGGATGACTAGATTGAATTGGCATACGACTATAAGGTGTGTCAAAGGACGGAAGTACATTATCGATCAAAGGAAAGTGGGCATCACAAAACGTCGCGGGTTTTCAGTCTAAAACTCTATGTAACTTCAATGCTCCCGCTGCCATATTAACGCACTTCGCAGTAACATGTACTATAGAGTCCATCAATTGCATTCGTAACGAAATATAAGGTATGGTAAAGGGAGCAAATCAATTATCGGCCGAGGAAAATGAAAGTCGGAAAAAAACGCATATTTGGCGGCAAAAATTCGACGTATCTTCAATGCTCCCTCTGCCACATTAACGCAAATCGCGGGATTGTGTGCTCTAGAGTCCCCAAATTGTATGCGTAACGAAATTTAAGGTGTGGCAGAGGGAGCAAATCAATAATCGGTCGATTGAATCGAAATTAGAAATAAACTTTTCTAAATTTCACTGTGAACCGCATTATACGGGCCTCACAGTGGTCAAAATGATCTGAGAATATAATTGAGGTAGGGAGAATTCATTTGGAAAAGAAAAAAATTATCTGTATCAAAAATAAAATGTAGAAAACAACTGAAAAACAGATTTCAAAAGTTCTCAAACGATTTGGAATCGTAAACTGAAAAGAAAATTGGTTCGTGGTCGACATTTCCCGTGTACTGCCAGTTGGAATTTCTGAAATGACCATGCACGGCAATTTTTTCATCAACACACCAGAGAAAAATGGTCCGCTAAAAATTGCCAATCAGGGTAGTGCGGTGCATTATACGTTCCTGCACGATGGTAACTTTTCAAATTAAATGTACCGTATCTCAGGCAACCTATGCCTAGCTATTTATCAGGTAGCAATATATACTGTAGAGATACTGTATGTTTACTGTAGAAAATCTATGTATTCCTATTTTTAGCAAGTCTTTCTGTGTTTAAAAATGTTCGCGAAAGGGACCATTTCTTTCAACAGTGTGTTGATAAAAAATTGCCGTGTCATGCTCTGCGGTCCCTACGTGAAGATCGAAAAATGTTGAGGCAAGATAATCTTGAAAAACCCGAAGGCGATAAAATTTTGCTCGCTACTGTAGATTGAAAAGATAAGGGTGATTTGAATGGTGCTAGAATCCGCGTGGTTGTAGTGTTCAACGTGGGCGAATATCGACGAAAGGAGGAAACTGCTTGTGATGCCATCCACGGAGCTAACGCCTACTTCTTCTCGGCAGACAATGAAGAAGCATTGAGAGTGAGAGAGTCAGTTGCACACGCCTCTTCCTCCTCCCTCACATCTCACTATATCGTACCTTAGGGAATCTGCTCGTAGAGCAATGGAAGATCTTTGCGAATACCTCGATACCTCCAAGGGGACCGTTGCTATTCTCGATGCTACGAATACTACGAAGAAACGACGAAAAATGGTCATCAATTTCTGCCAAGAGAAAGGGCACGTACTTTTTTCTCTCTCAAGATAAATGAATTCGAACTCAATTTAGTTTTCGCTGTTTCTTCATCGAATCCCTTTGCGACGATCCTAACATCATTAATGCCAATGTGACTGATGTGAAGGTAAAATTAATTATATTAATTAAGTAAAATTAAATTTATCAGAATAGAGAAAGGTAGGATTGAGTGTTGATCCTGTGAGTTGATAGGTCGATAATTGACGCTCTCACTTTCAGGTCAACTCTCCAGATTACAAAGGTGTTATGAGTGCAGAACAGGCTAAGGATGATTTCATGAAAAGGATTGAAAACTATGCGAAGCAGTACGAACCGCTCGATATGGACAAGGAATGCCATCTCAGCTTCATTAAGGTAGGTATGATGGAGCAGTTGATAGAAGGTTAAAGATGATTTTTAAGGTGATCAATGCTGGTCGATCCTTCTACGTGAATAGAGTGAATGGACACGCACAATCTCGAGTGATATACTATCTCATGAACATACATCTTCTGCCTCGAGTCATTTATTTCACTCGACATGGAGAGAGTGGATACAATAGAATGGCCAGGATGGGGGGAGATTCGCCTCTTACTTCCGATGGAGATGCATATGCTGAGGCACTCGAACTATTCTTCAAGGAAGAAAGGGTGCAGGTAAGAGTGATCGGGGGGGGGGGGGGGGGCCAATGGATGATTGGAGGATCTGCGAGTGTGGTGCAGCCAGAAGATCAGAGCAGTGCAGACTGCGAAGGGACTCAAGGGAGTGGCTGCCCATGTCGAGTACTGGAAGGTGAGAGAAATGAGGAAATAGGGAGGAAGACAGAGATTGATGGTAGGCCCTCGATGAGTTGGATGCAGGCATCTGTGAAGGACTCACATATGAAGATATCGAGAATAGGTGGAGAGAAATAGAGAGGAAGGATGAAGGAGTCCATTTGCAGATATCCCAAACAGACAGAGGATCGAAGGCGTGATAAATATCACTACAGGTAAATAAATCAGTGTTGAAATTTATTTATTTTAAGTTCCAGGTTCCCAGCGGGTCAGTTATATTTCCACCTAAATGGCAAATAAGAAACGGGTTTGAGGAGAATCGTATGAAGATGTAGTCGCCCGATTGGAACCAGTGATGATGGAATTGGAAAGACAAGTCTATCTCTCTCTCTCTCTTTCTCTCCACATTTCATCGAACCTCCTTCAGGGCAATGTGCTGGTTGTCTCTCATCAAGCCGTTCTCAGATGCATTCTAGCCTATTTTACGGATAGGGCTCTAGACGAATTACCATACATCGACGTGCCTCTTCACACTCTCATCAAGGTGCTCGTCGTTTCAGTCAATCCATGACTCGAGTAATCCACTGCAGTTGGTGCCCCGTGCTTATTCGTGCCATCTCATCTTCTACACGTATGATGCTACTCGAGGAATTGTGAGTTGTTTCCATTTGTCTAGATCACTCTCTCAATTCACACTAAACATCCATGTATTCAGTGGAGTGCGCGTGAGGGAACCCTGAACCTCTGCCAATCTCCTCAACCTTCCACGCCTACAAATACCCCGTGATATCAATGCTGCTGATTTGTGATTAGCAGCGTTGTTCATTCCTACTATATACTTAGCAAGGGCAGAGCATGTCGTACACCACGGAGGTGCACACAATCGTACGCTATTTCACAAATCTCGCCTCGTTTCACACCACCATTGTCCAATGTTCTTTATCGATTTCTTGTTTGTATTTTCGATAAAATGTATATTTTTCCAACCTCGTTTCCTCTTTGTTAGTGTATCTGCCCAGAATTTTACTTTTCCGTTCGACTAGCGATGTATTTCATGTAATTATGGCTTGTCAAATAGGTGCACTTTTCTAAATTTCTTTGACCTATTTTTCCCGGATAGGGCTTTCCCACCTAACCAAACCACTTTGGCAGTGTCCGCCAGGACTATGCGCTTCAGAATTTGTATAGTACGCGCCAGTTGAGCCGTTCGGAAATATCGATATTATCGCTAGACTGCCGTAAACTCGCTGACAACGATGTTTTCGTATTTTGACAACAGTGTTTTCGTGATAGTGCTCCTTGTGTTGGCCTTCCCACCTAACTAAACCACCTTGACATTGTCGGCCATGTCTCTACGCATCATATTTTGTATAGCACGTGCCAGTTGAGTTGTTCGGAAATATCGATATTATTGATTGATCACGGCAGTTTAGCGTTGGCTGTCAACTCAACTCGTCAATGTTTTTCTCTTGCATCCACAATATTGATATTTGCATATAACTAAGCATTTGCGAATGGATTCCAGATGACCTCTAACTCTCTCATTCACCATCCATGGCAATCTCGTCTTTCCGCGTTCAAAGACCCTCCTCTCTCTAGCACTGAGATTAGAGTAGGGCATGTTCTCTTCCTGTCCCACTCGGAACCAAGCAAGGCCAGAGCATCAATAACATCGATGTACCCGGAGCAAGTACGATTCACATAAATTACAGTTTTCTATAAAAATAACCTCGAAAATTGCGAATATTTATTCTAAAATAAATAAACAAAAATATTGAAACAATGAATGAAAAATCTGACCCACGCGAACTCGTTACCGTCATACTGTAGAACGCCATTCCCGAACAAAATTTGTAAAAAACGCTGTATTTTCGTTATTTTGAATATTTTGAACTTTTTCTTTGTTGCGCTAGAATCAGCATCGCCGACTCCATAGGTTAGACTCGTTGAATAATTTATTTACTGTTTTTATAAAATACTCATTGCCCTTGCTATATATACTGTGAGAATATAAAGCGTAGCAAATTGGTGTGTATCGGTGCACAAAGGAATCAGCAGAACAGAACGGAACGTTAAATGTACGGTAGCTGCCTGTCGTGCTGTGCCTGCACACAACACAAGGCACAGCACGACAGGCAGCTACCGTACATTTAACGTTCCGTTCCGTTCTGCTGATTCCTTTGTGCACCGGGGCACACCAACTTGCTACGCTTTCTATTCTCACAGTAACACGAGTATCACGAGTTACTGGAGGAAGAATGTAGGGACCACCGAACCGGAAATTACAAAATGAAAAGCGTCAAAAAGGTTGTTATCAAATTAGTAAACATCGTCACGTTGAAATTCGATTTTTCTCGATTTCCTTGCGTTCTAAAGAGTGCTCATTTTAGCGATTGAGGCAGCGAATAAATAGGAATGAGTCAACAAAAAAAAATTAGAAGATTCTATCATTGAGATTTTTCGTAAACGCCTTTCGAAATTCCAGGAAATTTCGTTTTCTTGACACAATAATTATTTGCGAATGAACAAGAGAGTGCTCATTCATGACCTTCTTGAATAACGAAGATTGCAAGGCGCCTGATCTATATTCATAAAACGAGAAGAATTTATCATTGAGATTTTTCATAATATCCGTCAAAACACAGAGCCGTTACGTAGAGCCGGAAAACTACCGAAGTTTAAAATGAGTATAATAAATAGGAACCGCGGAGGCACAGCAGAATCGAAACACTGTTCGCTCTCGTCATTTTTATGCGTTGCGCTACAGTATCTCATGCGTCGCGGCAGCCGGTGTTTTTGCATCAAAATCCCAAACTAAATTTTAAAATATTTTCTGAGTGTTTTCAGATTCTTAGGCATGCCCAGTTTACTGAAATCAATACAAAATTGACTAAACAATGCTCAATTTATCAATAAAAAGATGGTGTGTAAAAATTAAGGGGGTCGATCTTCCCAAAGAATGACAGTGTTTTGACACTATTTATTTATTGCATAAAATTACTTACGGTCTGAAACGCAAGAAAGATCATTGTTCCTAATGAAAACGCCATAAATAAAAATACAGAAGCTCATTTTGCAAAACAAGCCGTTGAAAAATTACGGTAAGCCAGAAATAAAGTCAGTTCCAGTTTTTTTGAATTTACAAGGCTCCTGGCACGGCATGATTGAGACTTTTTTATGGAAATCATCTCGTGATAGCATTCTCCGGAAGTGCATTATTACGGTCTTGATGTTGCTGTGGGAGGGGTGTTTGAAAATGCACTGTATATTACAGAAATAAAATGGTTCGAACAATTACACCACATCCACCCTTAACACCGAAATGCGCAATAGCTAGATAGATGCGCGATAGTTTTGCTCCAACTCACTAATTCCCGGAGCTGGCGGTCACGCCCACAATTTTTACACGCAGTTGTCAGCCGGGGCCGTTAGGTCGCACCAGAATTTTAAATTGTGGTGCGGTCCGCGTGCGCGCGCGCATTCCTCATTTCATTAAAACAGATTGTACACGTAGTGAGAAATTTGATGGTGTATGCCAACTTGTTGTAATTCAATGATATCAATTCCGCGATTCTTATTTTATGAAATCGAGATTGCGGAATCGATTATAAACAAAAATAGTCATCGAAAAAATTATATCAATAATAAAACTATTTCTAAAAAATACACATTTTACCAGAGATCTACCGTAATTTTGTGGTAGAGTTGGGGCGAATTTGGTACTTCTGAGACAAGGTTGTTTTCAAAAATTAATTAATGCGTTATATGACATTTTAATTTTTAATTTTTGCTCTTTTATTTTGATAATATATGCGAACGATGGGCTCAAGGTCAATTTATCGCACTCTACTGCTGTAGAGTCCGAGAATCGAACATTCGTTCATTTTGACTTTCACTGCTATGAACAAGGTCTCCGAACGACGAACCGGCATTTTCTGTACATGTTTAGTGCGGAGGGAAGGTGGCTGCATGTGACTAAACGTTCAAATTATACTGTGCACTCAGAAAAATGGAGAAAATCAAGATTAACCGAGAAAAATGGCGACATTATCTCAAAAATAGGTCCTAAACCATGCTTCTGAACGAAACCCGAGCATGACCAGTACCTTCACAGAGTACAGGGATGGTTAGAACAATCAACTGAATAGAGCACTAAAACTGTGCACTCCGATTTAGAGAGAAAAATACAAATCATTAGAAAAATGAGAAGTGCAATTTTCTTACAATGCATTTATTTATGTTTTACAACCACTAAATTACTTAATTTAGTTAAGATTTCGTTTCTTCAGATGATCCTCTATCGATTAAGCGCAAAAGGTAATTAATTAAAATAAATTAAACCTGAGAAAATAAATAAATAAAATTGTGGTGTGATGGTGTGTGGGTTTTCCCAATGCAAAAATGGTGAACGGCAGAAACGACGGAGCTCCGCGGTCCCTATATAATAAATTAAGTATAAATGCAATTAAGTTGTAATTTGTTGTTTCCTGATACTTATATTTTTCTTTGGTAAATGATAGATATGAAATAAAATGAAATTAAAGTTAAGATGTCGGCTAATAAGGAACTTGACATACTGAAAATTAGTTGACACGATGATCTAGTAACTACACCAAAGGGGCGGAGCCAATGCATGCAAACTAAATGTACTGTTTACAAGGCGAATTGGAAATTTCATGCAATTTTATATACACATGAATTCTGTATCCTCAATTGCCCCAGTGTTGACAAAAACAAAAATTCAGAAGCCCGATCCGTGTTCACATGTTGGTCCCTAGGAAGAATGACCTCTTCGGGAACAATTTTGCAAAAAGTTGGCACTATCTAGTCATCATTATGGTGGGTACATACCCTGGGGAAAACAAATTGAAATTTATGGACCATTTGTCCCAGAACCGGCATTTAGGAGATTTTCGGTTTTCAAAAAGGTATTTTTGTATATCAGCTCCCAGATGAGCTAGAGAGGTGGCAAAGAGCTTAAAACGACCGGAAAATGATTTCAAGCAACTTTTCTGTTCAAACCAAAAATGTGGTCTGAAATAAATTCTGTAAAGTCATAGTTCGGAAAGCCAGCATAATTCAAAATTTTTGCTTCAAACCGATTTCGTACTGTGAGAACAGAACTCGTAGTCCGTTGTGTCATGTTGCATGCGCCCTAACATATGACCCTGTTCAGTTCTTGGACAACACAAATGGAACGATTTATTCGGTTGTAGTTTGTAGTTTTCGCGTTCATTTTCGCTCTTTTACTTTTATTTTTTTTTCACGCCTTTGTTTCATTTCGAGTTACTTCCAGCCATCATCTAGCCGTGCTAAAAGTAAATAAAAGTAAAAGAGCGAAAATGAACGCGAAAACTACAAACTACAACCGAATAAATCGTTCCATTTGTGTTGTCCAAAATCGCACAGGACCGTATTATAGGGCACACGCAGCATGACACAACTGACTACGAGTTCCGTTCTCATAGTACAAAAAATTGGCATACACCATAAAATTTCTCACTACGTGTACAATCTGTTTGAATGAAATGAGGAATGCGCGCGCGCGCGGACCGCACCAAAATTTAAAATTCTGATGCGACCTTAAGGCCCCGGCTGTCACCTGCGTGTGCTCCGGTTTTTCAGCGCAGGAAGCGCGCCACTTTTGCGAAGCGGCGCGGCCACGCACTCCTCGTTTCACATACTCTCTCGTCCTGGATACTCAGAGAGAAAGAGTGTGGAAACGAGGAGTGCGTGGCCGCGCCACTTCGCAAAAGTGGCGCTCTTCCTGCGCTGAAAAACCGGAGTAAAAATGGTCCGCCAGCTCCGGGATTAGCGAGCTGGAGCAAAACTATCGCGCATTTATCTAACTATTGCGCATTTCGGTGTTAAGGGTGGACGTGGTGTAATTGTTCGAACCATTTTATTTCTGTAATACCATAAGTTCAGACTATACTCTCCCCCGTTGTCTCGAGTTGTTCACTCGCTTCCCTTCTTCTCCCTATTCCCAGGGCGGGTGATCATTGACCCCTCCGCCCTCTCTCCCTCGAGTGTTATTGATTTCCTCTCACCCTCTTCCCTTCAATTCTATTCAGTCTTGTCTCGTTTCGGAGTTGTGGAGCGGTGCTCACGTTTTCTCTCTCGAAGATAAAGCTTCTCCCTGAATTCTCTTAGAATTGGGACAGGCCAGATATACAACAAAAATATCGTAGTCTGTCTTTTATTTCGTTTGCATGTCTTTCACACTTTTTCCCAAAACGCTGTAACTCGCGTCGAAATGGTCGGATACTCATTTCAAGTACCAAACGGACCCCCAAGCGCGGCACTTCAAAAGTCGATGGTCATTGCATCATCATTTTGCATTATTACGTCATCACAAAAAATTCACACACCACGCGGAACAAAAAAATAACCGAACGTGGAAACTACAGATGGTGCACTCCTAATACACCCCAATTTAAATTAGGAGAGTTGACTACTGTAAAGCGTTCCCTATGAAGGAACCAGTACTAATATAATACCTTCAACTTTCAACGGTCGCATGATCACGAGTGCCAAAGCGTTCCCTATGAAGGAACCAGTACTAATATAATACCTTCAACTTTCAACGGTCGCATGATCACGAGTGCCACGCCGCAGTGTGAGGCTCATGCGTCGCGTGACGCGTCGCGGTCATTGCCTATGTTTCTCAAACTCGTCTAAATTGATGTTCCTTTTGGCTTAGGGTAGTTCAGCATGCCCGATTTCATGAAAGCAAATTAGAATTATTTAAAAAAAATATATAATAGAAGTTTCGGTAGGTCAGATTTCTAAAAATTAAAAGTGAACGCGTTTATAAAAAGGCGCACACAAGGTTCCTGGCCATTTTTGGGTTTATTTTTTAGATGATAAATAAGCTTATGGCATGCCATTTGTGCGAAAGGCTGCAGAATGTAAAAATATTTAAAAATATGGATGCTAGGGCGGTTTGAAATTTGAATTCCACGTTAAAAATTTATTGGCGGGAAGACGTAGGTTTCGGTCGCTTGGGACTCCTACCGCGTATATCCTTACTGATAAGGTTCACTCTTACAAGTTCTTGACTCTGCGTTTCCTTAAGGCTGTGATTGCCGTGTACGCTCTATCAAATAGCACGTCTCTCTACGAGGCTCGCGCCTCCAACTCAAAAATCCTTGACGCCACGAAACCGACAAAAAGTGGAGTCAGCCTGAGGCACTTCCGGTTGTTATAGAAACTTGAAATTTCGGATTTAGCATATCTCATGTTCCGGCAGAAGATCCCCAAAAGCTGGATACTTGGATTTGAGTTTGAAGGGATGTCGATACCCTACCTTCTCAGGAACCTTTCCAACTGTGAGAATCTCTCGTTTCCCGGCCAAAATTGCGAATGACGATCTAAATATTTTTCTGTTTGCAGGATTGACTGCCAAACAGCTCGAATCGACGCGGGCAATGACGAATGAGAGGGCGCTCTCTCATTTCATTCTGCTCTCTATCTATTAGATAGTAGCTATCGTTCGCTGTGCTGCAGGGTCAACTTTGAATTCCTAAAACCAACCATCACTCGGTTCCTAACAGAGATATACAACCCGAAATTTCTTCACTGTTTACGATTGTCTCAAAACTGTGATGTCACTTTGGGCTATATTTGCTGTTAGTCCTCCTTTAAAGCGAGAGAGCGTCAAATGGAGGGGACACATCTATGTAGCACGGAAATTGAAGAGCACCGATTGCCCAACTCAATGCTATGTACTATTACTCAGTAAGATTCATCGCTTCAAAGAAAGAAATTTTCAAAAAAATATATACGAAATAATGGGACACCCCAATATCTACACAACGTACACAATGAGCACCAAAAACGGCACAAGTAAGACCTCATAACTTGATATAGAATAAAAGTCTGATTTGACATATGAGGCACGGCCCCTTATTCGTCGACATTAGAAAACCTAATCCGCCTAATGTTTCTCGAACGGAAATCGTTCAAACGTGCCTAACTTGACTAGGAACCGCAGCGTGTCGCATGAAAACGAATTTGATGGATTTTCTTTGTGTGCAATCGAAAGACCTGACAACTCTAATCGTTCAAATATGCATAGGGTTAACTGAAAAAAATAATCCAGCTATCTTGAACGCTCTGAAAATATGTTAACTTGAGCAAGATTACCGTAACACTGAAATCGTATGAGTTTGAGCACATCTTAGGTCAGATTTATGATTCTATAACTTTAAAGTTGTTTTGAAAAATCCATATTCATTGCCATTCTTTTTATTGAATATAATATTCAATGGCAGTGTCTCAACTTGCGAGTAGGCATACACATATTTTTATCTATATGAGGCCGTCCGCGATAGATTCAACAAGGCCTCGGCACAGCCAAAAAAGTGGAACCCACGAAAACATGTTTTCTGGGGTAGTTTTCGATGCTGATCATCGTGGTCCACTTCATTTTGCATGAATCGGTCATTGAATGTCGGTGTGGTGCCATATCACTTCCGGACAAAACTGCTTTTTCGCATTCTGTACGCTCAAAATACGTGGTGGAATGTCGAAATCTCGCGTTCCCGACCAGAATTTCACGGCAAATCGAATGGTGTGTTTCATTGGTCATGAATTTTCCATGTTTTCGAGAAAAATCAACTTTTTGACTCAATCATGTGTGCGAGTGGAAACCATAACCATTGGTTTTCCAGCGCTTTTCACTGTGTGATCGACGAATGAGAGGGATGAAAATGATTTTCCTTATCATTTTTCGTCCTCTCATTTCTCGATTACACAGTTAAATGCGCTGGAAAAGCAGAAAAAGGGGCATAAGTGGTCTTCGGGTACCTCGGATCCCCACACATATGCATACCATTCGAATCAGCGTGAAACGGCGGATCGAATGGTTATGGTCTCCACTCGCACACATGATTGAGTCAAAAAGTCGATTTTTCTCGAAAACATGGAAAATTCATGACCAATGAAATACACCATTCGATTTGCCGTGAAATTCTGGTCGGGAACGCGAGATTTCGACCTTCCACCACGTATTTTGAGCGTACAGAATGCGAAAAAGCAGTTTTGTCCAGAAGTGATATGGCACCACACCAACATTCAATGATCGATTCATGCAAAATGAAGTGGACCACGATGATCAGCATCGAAAACTACCCCAGAAAACATGTTTTCGTGGGTTCCACTTTTTTGGCTGTGCCGAGGCCCCGTTGTGAGTTGTTGAATCTATCGCGGACGGCCTCATATAAAAAGCAATGAAAAACAATATTTATGAAGACGCCTTTCCGAACGTCTCCCTGCGCTCCATTACGTGATGAGGCCTGTAGAGATTACGTTCGACGCCTAGTTCACTGATGATATGTTGCATGTAACAACAAACTGCGAGAAGTCATTCGATAGTTGTCGAAGGATATCAAGATTCTACAAACTACCGTATACTATCTAAAATAAGAACGAGATTTTGGAACAACTATAGGAGTAATTCGCTCATATCATATCATTCTATCACGTCCATACTCTCCTCCGCATAGTTCGATCGATAATCCAACGATCAGTTCGCATGTGCCATTTTCTGTGAATTGCTTTTCTTTTCGTGCTACAAAAGCAAGTTAAATGGAAATTTTGTGTAGGAGATTTACATGACTTTCTGATAACTGTCCATTACTATTCTAGTTAAACACAAACAATAGGCGCTTGTAGGACATTAAAATTTGGTTGATGCCACAGGAACGGGTGGACAGTTTTAGACCTAGAAAATTTTGGAGGAATTCGGCGCGTTCCAATCTTTCATAGAATTAAAGCTCAATGTGGACGCATAGTTGTTTCGTAAAAATTGAAAGAAAACCTCGCGAAACCAAAATCGAAAAACTAGATTTAAGAGGTCGACACACAACCTGTTTTTGGAAGAACTCTTGCGAACGCAATACAGATTGAGCCAGTAAGTGGTAAGCTGAGATTGTAGAATAACTATCACACTACAATTGCAAATAAAATAATATCAGAAAAATTTACTCAAAATACGAAAAAAATAAATTCGCGAGTAGCCATGTTTTATCAGTTCACGATTGATATTTTGTGTGGAACCTTGGTGTACGGTAGGATGGTTTTTCCCGAATGACAGAATCCGGGCGGGGCCTGCGGTCCCTAAACTTGACCCTGCCTCAGGAAAGCAGGAAATTTCGGGTCATTTAAGCTTCAAATTTTACAGTATTCACACTTCTCCTCTGCGTCTTTTGCCAAATTTCAGTTTGCAATTCACTGCTAAATAGAGAAATGGTGAAAAGGGTCAAGTGGGCGGAGTTAGGCGGTCCGATTTTCCTAATGTCGACCGTGAGGGGAGGGAAAGGAGAGTTTAGGAGGCGATAGCGCACGAGACGGTTAGAGCACGCGTTTCTTTTATCATTATTCTTGGTATATTGTTTCGCGAACTTATAAGCGCTGTAGCGCGCATAAATGAAAAATAGAACCATACCTTCAACAGGTAAAATGTTTAGCTCATCATTCTATACATTTTCGAGCAAGGGCCAAGTCGGTAGGTCCATTTTTTCAGAAGTCGGTCGACCGGTATCAATTCCTACTTCATAGGTATGTCCCCCATGTAGAAAAATGCGGACCCACGAAAAAAATTTGAAAGATTTTGCCGCCCTTACCGTAAAGAAAAAAAAAATGGCGATCGAATGGCGATAAATGGCGATCGCACTACACTGAATGCCGGCTCAACAGCCGGTCCCCACACGACAACCAGACCGCACGCGAGCCCTTGCTTCGCAGTCGGCTCCGGTTTGGTGTACGGAAGTCCGGCTGTGTAGGGGTATCTATTCCACTTAATTTGTACTTTGCACAGCTGGCACGCGTCCCTCGCCTGGAGAACTTTATTTGTCTTGCGGAAAATATTTTGAGCCCCCGTGGGGTTAAGATTCCTTAAAAACTTACTATATTTATCATTACAAAAATAGAATGCAGAAGTAGCAAGAAAGGTAGCCCATACGCAATGAGATCAGCCTCCAAAAATGCTCGATATGGGTACAGTTTAAATTAATGGAATTAAAATCGAACATTTTTTGGAAGGGAAATATCACTGTATCGAGCGACAAATTCTATTCAGAGGAAGCAATGCTGTTTTAAAAAATCTGTCAAATAGTACAATTTTAAAGAATTTCATATCCTGCTAATGTAGGAGGGTCAGTTTCCAATCAAAATAGTATAGATGTACTAGCTAAAACAAATACAAATTCAGGACAACTCGTGAGAATTTTGTGAACTGTTCCTTAAAAATTAAGATAAAACATAACCACAAAACTTCACACTTTGAAATGAAGCATGGCTATGTTTAAAAGGGTAAGTTTACAGATTTTAAAAAATCACAACTAGCAGATTATCAAAATGTAAACGGCTAAAGGCCTATACAAATCGGGATCATCGTTTCGGTGCGAAGCACGATACCGATGACGGGAGAAATTTCAAACGAGAAGATAGGAAACAATACAATAGAAGAATGTGTCCAGCGAAGGAAAATGAGATGGGTCAAATGGTCGAGTCGAAAACCTCACACAATATGATTTAAGGGGACAGACGAAAATATTTATGAATCTTCATTATTCTTAACGAAATAATGTATGTCAGTTTAGTTGCTTGAATGCTGGAATCCCCCCCTACCTCCACGTTGGGCGCCTCGAGGTACAAAAGCACCTCTTCCTCCTCCACCAATTGGACCTCCACGACGGAATCCCGGGCGGGGGCCATTGGAAAGTTTGGGCTCAGAAACTGAGACTGACACTTCGCCTTCGAATCCGAAAGCAGGGATCGACGCCTTGAGCACGCTTGCCTTAGAGTCCTGCAAAGCAAACCCAATGAATTAAAATTAATTCACTTAAACTTACATCCTTTCTGCACGCATTGAACACTTTCTGAGCTTCTGCAACATCTTTCATGGAAACAAATGCGAATGCAGTGCCAGGTCTGGCTGTATTAAGTGGGGCTTCGTAGCACTTGCGCGGAACTTGCACTCCCTCAACTTCGCCATACGCTGAAAATAGCAACTAAAACTGATTAGTCATGTGATCAAGCACCTTCTGTGAGATTGCACGATACTAAGGTATGGTACGAAAAAAATCATTGCATAACTCAGCCGGAGAACATACCGGAGAACACGCCAAAGATTTGTGCGATAACGGTGCTCTCATCCGCGTGATCGGGAATCTTGTTGCGAACGATTCCACCAATGTACAGCTTAGCACCTCGCTCTTCTTCTGTTAATTGAACATACGAAAACTTAGCAAAGTATAGCTTACTCTTTACTTCTTTAGCATCCTTTTCATCTGTTCTTTCGAGAGCTTTCTTCTTATCCTCCTTCTGTACACTGGCTTGCTTGACCTCAGACTTCTCTGGAAGTGCGTCTCTCTTGGGAGGAGTGCTCTTTGGATGGGATGCAGTGGAGACGGCAGCATTGCTTCCTCCTCCAACCAATCTCGCCCATGTTTTGGGTTCCTCTTTCACAGGAACAAGAGCAGGCGGAAGTGGGGCTTCGATGGAGGCAGCAGAAACCTTCGAGTCAGCGGGAGTAGCTGCTTGAAGCACCTATTATTTTCTTAAATATTTATTATTACTATAGAGACTTTCTTGCTCTCGCTTAACATCGTTTTAATTTCATAATTAAAAACAAAAACTCACGACCGCCTCAAGAACGGAAGCCGGAATTTTAGATGGAGATACATCTTCTTTTTTCTCAACTTTAGGAGATTTGTTCTCTCGTTCTTTGCTCACGGTGTTATCAGACTTTTCTGCAATTGCTTCTACAAATATATGAGGCCGGTTGCCGAAGAGTCAAACAAAGGTTGGCACATCAAAATTTCCAAAATTTGACGAAAGGGGTTTTCGAGGGTGCTGATCAAAGTGCTATGCTTCATTTTGCACCAATCCGACCGGTTCAGCCGTGCTGCTCATTGCTCCGTTTTCGATTTTCCTTAATAGCTCAAAAACTAAAAATCCGATTGACTTGCAATTTTTATATGTGGTAAATATGCTAAATATAAATAAAAAATATATGTATGCAAATTCATCGAAAAATCAGATCTCGAACACTAGGGAGAAGCGGAGGCTGAATTTTAGATAGAAAGATGGGCGATCATTTTTCGAACTCTATGTACGGGGTTTGCATCGTCCGCTTTTTCGATATGCGCCGTTATCTGAGTCATTCTTCACATTGCTCCGCTCGCCGATGAGTGGGAATTGCAGAATTGAAATGAGTTTCACTTCCCATTGAAAATCATGAGATTGATTTGTCAAAAAGTAGTAAATGAACGATGAAACTCATTTCAATTTTGCAATTCCCACTCGTCGGCGAGCGGAGCAATGTGAAAAATGACTCAGATAACGGCGCATAGCGAAAAAGCGGAGCATTTATTCATTAAATAAGTCACGCCTGGGCTTTGATGAGTACTACATTTACAGTGTATTTACACCAATTTTCGAGGATTTCGATTTTTTAAACTGATTCCCGCAAAATTTGTTGAGCTTGGAATCAGTTCAGGATTAGTTTCCCCTGTTGTACATGCATGGTGCCTACAAATCTCAATATGGTTTTATATATATTAGTGCCCTCTAATGAATTATAGCCCGAATGTTAGCGTCATCTACGAAACTATTGAAAGGGCGTGCAGAGCATCCTCATATTAATTTTTTTCTGTTGGCTCACCTTTTACCGTCTTCTCAACGGTTGACCCGTGTCCATTCACCTTCGGAGTAGGCTAAATTGGCTTATAAGATATTTTAAAAAATGTATAATAAAACGAAAAATATCGATGAAAACCCAATATAAAATTTACTTTCTGCATCTTAGGTGCTACTTGAGGAACAGGCTTCTCATTTTCGAGGGCATTGAAGCACGAATCAGAGAACTGCAACAATACTAAATGACACAATAAACAAGTCACGATACCTGAAAGATATTGTTCTGCACAAAAAACTTCTTAGGCGTCTGCTGGCAGAGAACAATGGTCTGGATGAAACAGCGAGGCTCACAACGCTCGTTTTCCTGCATCTCTCCGCACACTTGAAGAGCGATTCCTTGTCCGAGAGTGTGAGAACCCTGTTTTATATGGCATGGAACGAATTAAAAATTTCATGTTTCACCGAAAATTAAGAATATTCGGGACTTTCCTACTTCCGTACTAGGCTCCGCCCCTATGCACACTTGTCCATTACCTAACCTAAGCAGACAAAGTCTAAGCCTATGCAGATCACTAAGGAAGTAAAATCTGTGCCTAAGTGGGTGAAGCAAAACCCTAAGCAATCTTATGATGAGGGAGGGGCGGAGGGGGTGGAGCCTAGTACGGAACTAGGAAAGTGCCGAATATTCAAAAATAGAAACGACGAAAATCATTTGAAAAAAGTATACCTTGATCGTGTGGATGCGGACCTTGCATTCATCAAAACCAAGTGAATCGATTGCTTGTTCAATCTTCTGCACGAATAAACAGCGTTATAACAGGTTTTATGATAAATGATAAAACCTGCTGCCCTATGGCTTCGAGGTCACCATGAATGAAGACAGATTCGTGCGAATAGAATCTATGAACGTCCTGAGGTCTCTCCGATAGAAGAGTGTAATACTGGCGAACGAATTCGCGTCCGATTTCAGTTGCTGAAAAAAACCGGCATCACAATGGAAAATTTTGAAGAAAAAAAAATCACGCCTTTCATGAGAGAATTGAGAAACGCCAGGTAATCGAGACTAAAATGGCAAAATAGTTTTAGCCATTTTGAGAAATCATACGGCATATCACAGGTCTTCTGTAAGAATGCAGGAACGTCTGCCACCAGAAAAACCTCATAGTCATGGATTTCGACAAAACTTAGTTTATGGATGCTATGAGGGGTCCGAAGAAGGTGCATCCACTTGTTTTTGTCAATTTCGGTCATTACCGATTTTTTTGATCTACCCTTCGGGATACTGTAAATCGGTCAATTTTTATCGTACAGCCTACTTTTTTCCCAATTTACACGAAATTTCGAGATCTACATTTTTCTCTTCACTCCCCTTAACCGGCATCGACGTCTTTTGGCCAAAAAACATGTTTTTTGAACCCCTTTTATCGATTTTTTTCGTATTCGATTTCACGGATGAAATTAGTGGGGGTCCCTGTTGAACATTTTTTCACATCTCGCGTACTGTAATGTCGAAATAGTAAGTGGAGTCTCGGACTTCGTCGATTTTTTTCGAAATTTTTGATTTTTGATCATATCCCAGTTCAAAATGATCAAATCAGGCATTTCAACAGTGCATTCGAAAGCTCTCGACAAGTCCCATAAAATGTTCGAAGTCGATCATAACGTTAAAATTGCTCGTTCTCAAGTTATTTGACGAAATTTGTGAATGGGAAATTTTGATGACTCACTCCTCATATAAATACATCAAATAACTTGAGAATGAGCAATTTTAACGTTATGATCGACTCAGAACATTTTATGGCGCTTGTCGAGAGCTTTCGAATGCACTGTTGAGATGCCTGATTTGATCGTTTTGAACTGAGATATGATCAAAAATCAAAATTTCGAAAAAATCGACGAAGTCCGGGACTCCACTTACTATTTCGACATTACAGTACGCGAGATGTGAAAAATGTTCAACAGGGACCCCCACTAATTTCATCCGTGAAATCGAAAATAATATCGAAGGGGAAAGAAGAAAAAAATCGATAAAAGTGGTCAAAAAACATTGCCGATGCCGGCCTTGCCGGTTAAGGGGAGTGAAGAAAAAATTGTAGATCTCGAAATTTCGCGTAAATTGGAAAAAAAGTAGGCTGTACGATAAAAATTGACCGATTTACAGTATACCGAAGGGGTAGATCAAAAAATCGATAATGACCGAAATTGACCAAAACAAGTGGATGTACCTTCTTCGGACCCCTCATAGTATCCATAAACTAAGTTTCGTCGAAATCCATGGCTATGAAGTTTTTCTGGTGGCAAAAGGGGCTCATTTTCCTACGTTCTTACAGAAGACCCGTGATATATGGAACTTCCCGAAAGCTCATTATAAATGTTTCATTTAAAGGAGTGCTCCGGGGAATGAATGTGAGTGAATCCCACCACGAAAGTTCTGCGCTCTCAATGGGAAACTGTAGCGAAATTTACCTGAGAAAGAGCCGAATATGAAGTAGAGCAAGTGAAACATAAAAGGATAAGTCACGTCCCTGCGCTATCTATTAACTTTGAGCGTCTGTAAATAGCCTCAGAGTCGTCTGTGGGACTTCGGGCAAAGTGATTTCTGATCGGGTTAGTGGCCTCTACAATATCCGCACGGTCACTATGGGTGACTGAACATTCCCCGGAGCACCCCTTTAACATAAACTTACACCGGTTCGGATACCTGGAACACAAGCGATTTTCTCGATTATTGAGCTAGATTAGCGAAAATGTGAGAGTAATCTAATCTTTTTGCGTCATAGGACTAATTGTAAGATTCTTTTCTAAATCCAAATATGAACAAAGCTACATTCCAAGAAAATCATCTCAAGAATGTAGATGCACGATCAGCTCAAAAGCAGCAAAAAAATAGCACTTGGATTAGTGTTGTCCTGTAAACTTTATTCTCGTTATACGATTCCGTCTCACACAGCACTATAGCACTATTCAGAGCGTGCGATCAGAAACGCACATTTTCACTCAAACGGTCGATTGCCTCATCAATTCTCTGTTGAAAATAAACTTCAAATACTCGAAGAACAGTTTAAAGGATGCAAATCTTGCCGTTCGCATTCGTTCACAAGCAGCTCAGATGATCTTTGTGAGCTGCACAGATTGAGAAAATGTTAGCAGCGCGTTCACTTACATTTTTGCACGGGTGCTTGTCTTGAGCAATCACTTACTGAGAAAATTACCCTTGAATATAGCATGTTTCGAATTTGGATTGTGCCTTATATAGATCGATTAGGCTCGGAAAATTGTTTGGCTTCATTCAGGTGAACATGTTCGCCTATCTAGCCCGATAAGGAAGCAATCGATGACCAAGTTCATTTTTAATGATCCGACCCGGTGTAGGCAGCATGGCAGCATTAAAATGAAGTATCAAAACCTAAATTACGTCAGAGCGTCGCTTCGCTCCGCTCTGTGAATAATGCGACTGAGTGAATCTCAGTGGTGCCTTAGGGTGGCTAAATCTGGCTAGCACAATTTGATGCTTTTCTCAGAATTCTCAATAATGGCAATTCTAGCTCGATTTCTCGTTAAAGGCGTGATATACAGATAGAAACCTATTTCGAAATTTCTCAAAAAATACATACCACAGGGCAACACACTGTCCGGAGACAGAGGGGATCCGTTGAGGCCAGAGATCATATCCATTGTCATCACGGAGACAGCAGAATCTATATTTGAATAATAATCACAAAAACAGAAAAATGATTGAATTCCCTGGAATTTAATGAAAATAGCGGGAATGGAGGATACTGTACATTGTGATGTTTACTAAGCTATTTAATTGGGAAATGAATTTTTTCATGTTTCGTTTTTGTTTCCTTTTCCGGTTCCTGAATAACATGAGGTGCTGACTACTAGAACATATTAGTACATTTGTTAAAGGTATAAGCTATGCTATCCCCGAGTGATGCATTCATTTGATCGCAACCGCCGTCCGACTTTTACTATATCCGCAAGAAGCAAATTACGGATCTGAGCGATTGATCGCTTCTCGCGTGTTATTCGAATTCATATTTCTATCAGTGCCAGATAGCAGTATATATTTTTTTTCTTACTGGATAAAATATGTTGCCGGATAAACATAGGTCTCAGAGATTTTTCTCTTCTAGGCTTGAATACATCACTTTGTATTTGTTTATTAGCTCTGTCTTCTTCGATACTTGCAAGTGCATGCGTGCAGCATTCTTAACGATTGATAAACACGGCGAAACGCCTTATATATAGCATTATTTTATGTATATATATTTGTTTTTTTATTTCAGATGAGCAGACCTGGGTATGAAGGAATGACCGACCAACGCTTAACAATGGAAGCGTTGCCAGAACAGGCCGCTGGGCAACCTTTCCAACTTGGTTCACAAGGACAAGAATTAACGATCTCGAAGATCGAGAACACTATGGCTACAATGGAGGAACATGGTCTACAGAATGATCCGCGGTACTTCAAGACGGCCCAGTTAAAGGCGAAGCTCCAAGGTATTTAACTTAAAATAGTAATATATTCGTCTTTTCGACGTAAATGATCGATGTTAGTGATATCTCTATGAATCTTATTCAGACGGTCCCTTGCCCTCTGTGCCAGCTCATTCGCCTCTTCCTCCACAGACTCAGTTCAGTGCAGCACAAATCTCTCAACTGAAAGCACAGGTATTGCGCCAATTATTCGTATGGCTTTTATAAAGTACTTATATATGACGGCGGTCGCGTAAGAATCGAGCAAGGCCTGGCACAGCGATTTTTCGAAAATTTGTGGAAAGGGGTTCTCGAGGGTGCTGATCATCGTGGTCCACTTCATTTTGCACCAACTCGGCCGGTTGAGCCAGGCTGCATGTAGGCTACATGTACATTTCTGTTCATACCTCCGAAACAGATTGCGCTATCACCTTCAAATTTGTGCAGAGGTACAATAAGCTGCCTGTGAGCCTGTCGAAGCAAAACTTGCATAATTTTAAAAATGCTACTGTAAGAAAATAAACCATTCCGCGCATTTCTCAAGATTACGCATCGTGAAAATGGGCGGAGCCTGAATTCAATAATCGCGCGTGTGAATGCGATTTGTGCGCGGCAGTGCAAACTGCGCCAAACTCCCTCTTTCCTGTTGTGTTGACACATTTGAAAGTCGTCTTACATCGATTTCGATACTACTTTACACAATAGCTTAATAAATGGCGTAAATTGCTCGATAGAAAAAAAATCGCTCGTCGAAATCGTAAACGCGACCCATTGATAAAGCGTTCCGATAATTAACCATTTGGGCCGATTAGAGGCGGAGCATGCTAAACAGAGAATTGCAAAAGCTGTGCATTTGAATCTTACAATAATTATATGAAATTTTGGATCTCGAATACAAGGCAGAAACTAACGACGAGAATTGTATGAGAAGATGCGCCTTGTTCAGTTGATCATTTTTCGTATGCAGAGTATGGGGTTTGATGTCGTCGTTTTTCTGCTACGAATTATTTTCTGTCCCATTTATCACCTCTGCGCGGCGCTCTTTGAGCGAAGAGCGAGGAATGAGAATGAGAATGAGTTTCACTCTCACTTTCAATTACATTTCCATTCCTCACTCTCCGGGCAATAATTGAAATGGAGTGAGAGTGAAACTCATTCTCATTCCTCGCTCTTCGCGCAAAGAGCGCGGCGCAGAGGTGATAAATGGGACAGAAAATAATTCGTAGCAGAAAAACGACGACATCAAACCCCATACTCTGCATACGAAAAATGATCCACTGAACAAGGCGCATCTTCTCATACAATTCTCGTCGTTAATTTCTGCCTTGTATTCGAGATCCAAAATTTCATATAATTAGCATTTTTAAAAATATGCAAGTTTTGCTTCGACAGGCTCACAGGCAGCTTATTGTACCTCTGCACAAATTTGAAGGTGATAGCGCAATCGGTTTCGGAGATATGAACAGAAATGTACATGTAGCCTATATGCAGCCTGGCTCAACCGGCCGAGTTGGTGCAAAAAGAAGTGGGCCACGATCATCAGCACCCTCGAGAACCCCTTTCCACAAATTTTCGAAAAATCGCTGTGCCAGGTCCTTCAGATCGTTGTTCGATTCTTACGCGACCGCCTTCATATGAGAGGAATCGCGAGAGAATCGACCATTTGAGCGGGGTGAGCGGCGGTAGGAATCAAATTTGGTGACAAGTACTTCAAATGATGCTTTTTCAAAAGGCGTCAGCATTTCGATAGCTGTCGTCATCGTCGAGATTCAGAAGGCCAAAGATGGTACCATCAATTTTCGACAGTCAAATCGCGTTCACTTAAATGAGCATAATTCCCTTTAAAATAAAGATAGAAGGCCGTTCTTTTTTTTTCCAAAGAAAGCTACCATCATGCACTACAACTTTTATGACGACGTCATCATTCCTGGATCTCACCCTGGTGCGGGGCGGTCGGGAGAACCAAAACTTTTGTAACTTTGGAAATCGGAAAAACGTTCTGTTTTCATGCTTAAGTTGTAGTCCATATATGTGTCTAACATTTCGCCAAAAATGAAGGAAATCGGAGTATACACAAAAAAAAAGCTCTCACATATGTACTGCGGCATGAAAATGACTTCCGGAGAAGCGACCTTCCGTGCCGTCAATTGCCCTTATTTGTGCTAAAAATCGTTCAAAAACATCCAGAAGAACATTTAAAATTGTTTCCGCCCATAATATTAGGCTGGAAAGAAAGTAATTGTAGATTTGGACCATGATGTTTGAACCCTCATAAAATCATTTTCGTTAAAGATCTCAAATTAGCTCGGTTGCACATGGTAGGGGTGTACTTGGTCAATATATGCATATGTTCGAATCGCGTCTTGATTTTTAAAGTATCCGGAAAATCCAAGTTTTATCAAACGTGAGATTTTCACACTTTTTAAAAACAGTTTCTGCTTCTCGGATTTTGCAGGATAAAATATCCATATATTTTCATATACTGGATTGAGAAGCCCATTGGGAGTTCTTTCGCAAAATACGTCTGAGATCCTGTCTGCCTCAACCTAGCAGGATTTACACACCATTTAATTCAACTCCTACCGAGTTAACACTTCTCAAGCGATAATGTTTCCTGTTTCGACGATTATTCAGACTGTCTTCTACATAAGTGCGCTTACATGATGCACTATGGAGCTACCTATTACTGAGAAACATTTGAACTCTCGCCTTTTATACCTTTAGATAAGATGAATTTTTATTTTAGTATTGTTGATAAAAGGTCAACATAGCCAAAATTTCGATTTTTGGTGAACGGTCAATGAATAGGTTTCCTCAAAAAGGAGCTATCCCCTGATTTTGTCCAGCCGAATACTGGTAGATAGAGAGTAGCTCTAACATTTAACCACAAAATTCGGGACTTTTCACCGATGCTGTAAACAGGAAGATATCATATAGTCGAATTTAAACGTTCAAATTTCAGAGTCAGGATGGTGAACGCTGCATGTTTTGACAAAAGTATTGACAACACACATAGCTATCATTTTAAGCTGACCATGAAAGGTGCTTTTTAGATTGCTGCATTTGGTATCCATAAGTATATTGTTACGGGTACAAGCTAAGTTCAAACATCTATGATGACGTTCCGTAAGGGGCTAGTTCACAAATGGCTGAATTTTCAAACAGGCCTTTCGTTACGGACCAGATTGAAATGTTGTATTATGGTGTGTGTATGTCATACGTTTCACACATTACATAAAATTTTCATTATCATAGCTCTCCATGAATTGCCGGGCCAAAACGTAATCAGTTGAACTCTCTATTGTTATAACTTTGACTTCGTCCTGTGGCTTCAATACCAATAGAATTGGATTGAACTAATGTGCTATGGAAAGAGTATCCAAGCACTCAACGAACATATATAACAATTTGATAATTAGGCTGCAACAAAGTACGGGGGTATAACAGAATGGAAAATTTGAAAATCTACAATTACTTTCTTTCCAGCCTGATATAACACTGTCATGGGCCATCAATGCTCACATTAGCCAAAACTTTAAAATCGATATGTTGACCTATTCCAACTTGGGGGTGGGCCCTAATGCACTAAATGGATTTCACATAATGTAGAAATATCCCTCAAAACTAGTCAAAGAAAGGGGGTACCTATAAATATGATTGTTCATCTGAGGAATTCAGGGGAAAGCGCTAACCTGCACTTTAGGTCAAAGTAGTCATAACGATACGAGCCATGGCTAGAAATGTAGAGCACGATGAGCTGAACATTTCATCTGTTGAAAGTAAGTCTCTATCTTTTCGTTGAAGAGTGCTACAGAGCCTAGAAGTTGGTAGAAAACGACGAAAGAGGCGCGCGGAGGAGCAGTAAATAGAGGGGAGGGAGAGGGAGGTCAGGCGGCGAGAGCGCGCGCTCTAGGGGGATTCTAGCCCGTTTCTTCTCAACTTCTAGGCTCTGTAGCACTCTTCAACGAAAAGATAGAGACTTACTTTCAACAGATGAAATGTTCAGCTCATCGTGCTCTACATTTCTAGCCATGGCTCGTATCGTTATGACTACTTTGACCTAAAGTGCAGGTTAGCGCTTTCCCCTGAATTCCTCAGATGAACAATCATATTTATAGGTACCCCCTTTCTTTGACTAGTTTTGAGGGATATTTCTACATTATGTGAAATCCATTTAGTGCATTAGGGCCCACCCCCAAGTTGGAATAGGTCAACATATCGATTTTAAAGTTTTGGCTAATGTGAGCATTGATGGCCCATGACAGTGTTATATTATGGGCGGAAACAATTTTAAATGTTCTTCTGGATGTTTTTGAACAATTTTGTGCACAAATAAGGGCAATTGAAGGTACGGAAGTTCTCTTCTCCGGAAGTCATTTTCATGCCGCAGTACATAAGTGAGAGCTTTTTTTTGTGTATACTCCGATTTCCTTCATTTTTGGCGAAATGTTAGACACATATATGGACTACAACTTAAGCATGAAAACAGAACGTTTTTCCGATTTCCAAAGTTACAAAAGTTTTGGTTCTCCCGACCGCCCCGCACCAGGGTGAGATCCAGGAATGATGACGTCGTCATAAAAGTTGTAGTGCATGATGGTAGCTTTCTTTGGAAAAAAAAAGAACGGCCTTCTATCTTTATTTTAAAGGGAATTATGCTCATTTAAGTGAACGCGATTTGACTGTCGAAAATTGATGGTACCATCTTTGGCCTTCTGAATCTCGACGATGACGACAGCTATCGAAATGCTGACGACGCCTTTTGAAAGAGCATCATTTGAAGTACTTGTCACCAAATTTGATTCAGGATAGGACAAACTTGATTCCTACCGCCGCGGCGTGGTCGATTCTCTCGCGATTCCTCTCATATGTTGTACGTAATAGGCAATTTAATGTTTTTTCTTCATCTCAGGTGGCAGTGTACAAATTACTAGCTCGAAATGAGTCGATTCCCTCGGAACTGGCTGCGACAGCCATGCCTCCCAAGCCGAAGCCCACATCACTTCTTCCGGAACCATATGAGATTTCAAATGAATTGGAGGACGGAGAGAAGCTTCCGTATGATCTCATGAAGGTCCAGATTATTTTCTTCATAATATCAAATATTCTGTAACGTTGAGTAGTTCATTCCATATCGATTTAACGTTGTGAATAATCATATTTAAGTATGTAGATTTCAGGTGCTAGCAATTCATCAACAGAGGGCAGCTCGTTCGACCCATGTCAATGTACCTACAGGCATTGACCCTGCTTCTGTGATGAAGGAGAGAGAGAACAGGTATTACTCACTATTTCACTCATAGTATCTACTTTTTGATGTTACTACATTAGTCCGGCTGCCTTGGGCGGGGGGCCCGTCCTAGCGGACCCATTTCAATCTGGACTGACGGCGGAACACTGAGCTTTATATATAGTATAGACATAACTAAAATAATGACTTGTGTAGAATCTCAAACCGGATCGGTCTCCGTATCGAAGCACTCTCAAATCTCCCCGCGGACATTCCTCCTCATCTACGAGTGAAAGCTGAGATTGAGTTGAGAGCTCTGAGACTTGTCAACTTCCAAGCGCAGGTTTGTTTTCTACTACATTATTTTCACGATTAATTGGACATAGTCAATTGATTTTTTTCCAGGTTCGTAACGAAGTAATGGGTGCGCTCAAGAGGGATACGACTCTCGAAACTGCTCTCAATCCATACGCATATAGAAGAACAAAACGGTATGTTTCAAATATGTGAACTGTATTGTAATTGGGATGTACAGTCAATCTCTGCGTGAGGCCAGAGTGACGGAGAAGCTGGAGAAGCAACAGAAGATGGAACAGGAGAAGAAGAGGAGACAAAGACACGCCGATATGCTTTCTGCCATCATGCAGCATGCTAAACTATTCAAGGAATTCCATAGGTACTTTAGTGACGAATTATTGTTGTGTTATATGTGGAGGATTGGATTGCAGGAACAATGTGATCTCGATGGGGAAGGCGAGAAAGGCAGTTGTTACTTGGCATCAGAATAATGATAGAGAGAGGAAGAAAGAAGAGGCGAAGAATGAGAAACTGAGAATGCAGAGATTGATGCAGGAAGATGAAGAGGGATACAGGCAACTTCTCGATGAGAAGAAGGTAAGGGTTAGTGCGAGAGAGAGGGAAAACTCACTCGGTGACAGGATAAAAGACTGGTGTATCTACTGGAGCAGACTGATGAGTTCATACGATCACTCACTGGATTGGTGAAAGCTCATCAAGCAGCAGAGAAAAAAAAGAAGAAAGAAGAGAAGAAAATGGCGAAGAATGAACTTCAGACGGGTCAGTTTGATGGGATAAGTATGGGATAGTGGAATAGGAAAGAGTTGAAGAATCAAATGATGCCGTTCAAGGAGAAATGCACGTTCACGTTCGAGAGATCGCCACTGGAAAATTCCTTGCTCCCGAAGAAACTCCTGGCCCTGAAGAGTTGGAGGTTATCCATACAATAATATAATGTTCTATTGAAAGTAGTATATGAGAATGATTTGGGGTGGGCACTAAATGGTGGATGGCAGACGTGGTTGGAGTCTCATCCCGAGTACGAAGCCGCGCCCAGAGATGACGTGTCCGATGACAGTGACAGTGAGGAAGAACACGAGGTATACCACGAACAACATCATTGTCTCCAACCTTTTAGGATACTTTTCTGCACAAACGCCCAATTGGCTACCTTTCCCCGACGCCAATTCCGTTAACTTGACCTCAATTCCTCTCCACTCTCTAACTCGGCGCGATTGGTGTGCGGCGAGGATAAGAGTGATGGGAGAGCGCACACTAGAAACAAGCGGCATAGGAGCAATAGTCTGACTCTCCTCATATCACACACTCTTGGAGAGAGTCAGACGAGCACTCCGGCATAGCTACCTCCCCCACTCCCCTATGAGAGAGGTAGCCATATGACGCTGGTTGTGTAAGAATCGAACAAGCTCCTGATGGGTCTGGCACATCAATTTTTCGAAAACTTTAGGAAAGGGGTTCTCGATGGTGCTAATCATCATGGTCAACTTCATTTTGCTCCAACTCGGCCGGTTGACCCTGGCTACATGTAGGCTGCATGTACATTTTTGTTAATAGCTCCGAAACCGATTGCGATATCACCTTCAAATTTGTACAGTGGTATTATAAGCTACCTGTGATCCCGACGAAGCAAAATTGTCATATTTTGAAATATGAAAAATTTATGAAATTTTGGATCTCGAATATAAGGCCTCAACTAACAGCGAGAATAGGTTAGGGAGATGTGCCATGATCTGGGGATCATTTTTCGTATGCTATGTATGGAATTATAACTAGGCACTTTTTTGCTACACTAATTTTTATGAATAATTTTTCAAGTCTGTTTCGCGGAAGCCGCTCGGCGAACGAGAAATGATATTGAATTACTTTGTTCGGATTGATTAGATCATCGATATGAATGAAACACATTCTAATTCTACATTGGCCTCACATAAAGCGTGAAAATAATGTCAGAAAAATCAATGTAGCAAAAAAGTGCCTAGTTATAATTCCATACATAGAATACTAAAAATGATCCCCAGATCATGGCGCATCTCTCTAATCTATTCGCGCTGTTAGTTGAGGCCTTATAGTCGAGATCCAAAATTTCATAAATTTTTCATATTTCAAAATATGACAATTTTGCTTCGTCGGGATCACAGGTAGCTTATAATACCACTGTACAAATTTGACGGTGATATCGCAATCGGTTTCAGAGCTATTAACAAAAATGTACATGCAGCCTACATGCAGCTTGGCTCAACCGGCCGAGTTGGAGCAAAATGAACTTGACCATGATGATCAGCACCTTCGAGAACCCCTTTCCACAAGTTTTTGAAAAATTGATGTGCCAGACCTTGTTCGAGTCTTAGGCAACCGGCGTCATATCGTTGTCCCACAACCCAGGATAGTCAATCACCAAGCTCGTTTAGCCAACCCTAGTATGAATGTACCGTTCAACGTGCATTGAGACACTAAAAATGGTAGTAATAGACTCTCGATGGGTTTTAATGTGAGTACAAGATTGATGTTGTTGAGGTGCGTAAAGAGGACGAAGACGATGAATTCGAAGGACTTACTGAAGAACAGAAAGCGAAGAAGATTCTCGAGAAGGTGAGTAGTGTGTTCGTGCCACGTAATGTTTAGCACATCTGTAGGATATATTATATATCATATTGATTCATATGAAGGCGGTCGCGTAAGAATCGAACAACGATCTGAAGGACCTGGCACAGCGATTTTTCGAAAATTTGTGGAAAGGGGTTCTCGAGGGTGCTGATCATCGTGGCCCACTTCTTTTTGCACCAACTCGGCCGGTTGAGCCAGGCTGCATATAGGCTACATGTACATTTCTGTTCATATCTCCGAAACCGATTGCGCTATCACCTTCAAATTTGTGCAGAGGTACAATAAGCTGCCTGTGAGCCTGTCGAAGCAAAACTTGCATATTTTTAAAAATGCTAATTATATGAAATTTTGGATCTCGAATACAAGGCAGAAATTAACGACGAGAATTGTATGAGAAGATGCGCCTTGTTCAGTGGATCATTTTTCGTATGCAGAGTATGGGGTTTGATGTCGTCGTTTTTCTGCTACGAATTATTTTCTGTCCCATTTATCACCTCTGCGCCGCGCTCTTTGCGCGAAGAGCGAGGAATGAGAATGAGTTTCACTCTCACTCCATTTCAATTATTGCCCGGAGAGTGAGGAATGGAAATGTAATTGAAAGTGAGAGTGAAACTCATTCTCATTCTCATTCCTCGCTCTTCGCTCAAAGAGCGCCGCGCAGAGGTGATAAATGGGACAGAAAATAATTCGTAGCAGAAAAACGACGACATCAAACCCCATACTCTGCATACGAAAAATGATCAACTGAACAAGGCGCATCTTCTCATACAATTCTCGTCGTTAGTTTCTGCCTTGTATTCGAGATCCAAAATTTCATATAATTATTGTAAGATTCAAATGCACAGCTTTTGCAATTCTCTGTTTAGCATGCTCCGCCTCTAATCGGCCCAAATGGTTAATTATCGGAACGCTTTATCAATGGGTCGCGTTTACGATTTCGACGAGCGATTTTTTTTCTATCGAGCAATTTACGCCATTTATTAAGCTATTGTGTAAAGTAGTATCGAAATCGATGTAAGACGACTTTCAAATGTGTCAACACAACAGGAAAGAGGGAGTTTGGCGCAGTTTGCACTGCCGCGCACAAATCGCATTCACACGCGCGATTATTGAATTCAGGCTCCGCCCATTTTCACGATGCGTAATCTTGAGAAATGCGCGGAATGGTTTATTTTCTTACAGTAGCATTTTTAAAATTATGCAAGTTTTGCTTCGACAGGCTCACAGGCAGCTTATTGTACCTCTGCACAAATTTGAAGGTGATAGCGCAATCTGTTTCGGAGGTATGAACAGAAATGTACATGTAGCCTACATGCAGCCTGGCTCAACCGGCCGAGTTGGTGCAAAATGAAGTGAACCACGATGATCAGCACCCTCGAGAACCCCTTTCCACAAATTTTCGAAAAATCGCTGTGCCAGGCCTTGCTCGATTCTTACGCGACCGCCGTCATATATAGTTTTTTTGTTTCGATTCGACATTCACAATATACTAATGATTAAGAGTCCCAAAATTCAGCCCAAGATGCGTGAATTTTGATGAACTTTGTGAAGGTCAGTGATATGCTGGGAAAGGGTGCGCCCCGAAATTTTCCTAAGCCCGCAGGAGAACTTGCGTATCCACGGGCCCCCGGAGCATCGACGTAAGGAAAGGAAAAACGTCCAGGAGCATTCTCGAGCTGTATCGTAATCTTGCTTGATATTCAGAGTCGCAAATCAACTTTGCAGCTCGGATAGTGATAAATCAGGCAATCTGGCTGTATCTTTTGAAAATTCCCACAATTTTTCCTTGATGCCTGCGGACGTTTTATTTTTCCGATGCTCCAGGGGCCGTACGTATCCCCGCTGTGCCCGGTGCACCAGGAGTGTGCTCGCCAGCTGTACAAACTGTAAGGGCCTGCGGGCCTGCTCCCTAAAACCCGTGCTCCGGTCGCCCTAAAACGCACCCCCCCCCCCCCCCCCCCCCCACGGCGGGCTAAAAACCGACCCGCACCCCGACATCGTGGCTAAAAAAGTATGGCTAACGCGCAGCTATTTCATACACAGTTGAATTTAAACGAAAGGAGATTTTTTAGCCGGGTCGGTTTCCAGTCCGCCGTGCCCCCCCCCTCCCCCTTCGGCCGCCATACCCAGCGGGCTTACACAAGTCCATATTTTTAGTAAGCCCGCCGTAAATTTTTCGTAACACCCCCTTCCCCACCCCTTCGAGCACAAAAAAATTCTATTATAGGAGTAATATCAAATCCAAAACGACAGACCTATTACTTCTGTGGGTTTTGGAATTTGCTCCAGCTGGCTCCGAAAAATGCCGTTGTTTACCCGACTCTCGTGCCCTTCTTTCACAGGGGTCCACCGTCGAAAGATGAAGGGAATAGGAATGATAGTGGAACTCATAGGTGGGCACGCGCGGCGCGGGGGGACCCTGTTGTAACAGGGTCCCCCCCTCGACGTATAGGGGGTCATGGTGAAAATCGATAAAAGGTCATTGGTAGATCAAGACTAAGTACCATAACCAATCGATAGTACATTATCGACTGATACCGTATACCACTACCGTAACCCTCAATTATCGCAAACTAACTTTTTTTCTCCAAAAAGTCAAATTACCATGACCAATCGATAGTACAGTACCCCCTGATACCGTATACCGCTACCGTAACCCGATTATCGCGAACTGACTTTTTTTCAAAATTCTTCCAAAACCTATTCAATTTAGTTCGATAATATTCTATACCGTACCCAAAGTACAGTACACCTTGTTACCGTAATCCGCACCACGGCGGTCAATCGCCAACTGACTTTTTTTCCAAAATTCTTCCAAAACCTATTCAGTTTAGTTCGATAATATTCCATACCGTACCCAAAGTACAGTACACCTTGTTACCGTAATCCACACCACGGCGGTCAATCGCCAACCGACTTTTTCCCCAAAATTCTTCCAAAACCTATTCAGTTTAGTTCGATAATATTCCATACCGTACCCAAAGTACAGTACACCTTGTTACCGTAATCCACACCACGGCGGTCAATCGCCAACTGACTTTTTTCCTGGAATGATTTTTTTAAAAATCGGTTCTTTGCTCGATTATGAGCAACTATGCGAGCAATATTTATTTTATTATTTTACAATGCAATATCATCTCCGAGGGGCTATGATTGCGTTTACCGTGGAAACATGATACCGTGTGTTCGATTTCCAACGGAGTCTAAGAATGGTTTTCGAGAGCACACTCTATTATCCTCCCATACACTTTCCTATCATAGCCAGATGTGGTGAACTTTTTAAAAGTGTCTTTTTGCTTATTCACAATGGTAGTCATGTACATTCATTCCATGTTCATTATTTCAAAGTCGAAAGTTGTGTTAAAAGCGAGTGATGTGTTTATGAACGATAATGATTAAAAGCATGGATGGATTCGATTGAAGCCTCATTAGTGGTCTCGGTGGAGTCGTATTCTGAAAATGAGAAACTTTGTTATTTTTGCGGATCATTTCCTTACCATAGAAACACCTCAGTAAATGAAGTGTGTGTTGAAAGATTAAGATGAATGAGGAGAAACGATTAATATGAATGAGCAAAGGAAACTATAAAAATATTAAATTGCTGGAATTATTGAAAATCTCAGAACCCACCAGAATTGAGAAATAGTAATAGAACTGCAACTGTGAGATAATTGTATAGGAGGTGATCTGAAATGGATTGCATTTTCAGGCAATTTTTTAAAATTTACGATTAAGTTACAAAATTGAGCGAAGAAATAGTACGGAGAGTGCGCCTGAAATGGAAATGTTGTTTGTGGGATTGAAGAAAACTACCTTATTTATCAAATATAGTGATGCGTGGGACTTTCTTGTCACTTGCCAATGCATTTATCCATACGGGGTGGTTGCCATCCTCCTCCTCTTCCTCCTCATTATCTGTCATCTGCTGACTGGACAAGAGCTCCGTAGGTTTATGATTGAGAGCGAGCCATTCATCGACGTACGGGCCGTGGACGAAAGAAGCGGGATCTGGCCCATTGACGTGAATGAATAGAAAGTCCTCGACGTGGGTATGGTGAGTCTAGAGCGGCGTTTACTAATGAAATGATTGAAAAGGCTGTAGCCTCTCTCGACTGAACTAGAGCTGATCGATAAGATTATTAGTCTCTCAATCATCATTCCCAGTTGCTTTCCATAACAGGCCTTGTCCTTCAATGCAGTGTGGAAGAGGGTTATATCCGTTTGCGCGCTTCTCAATTCATTCTTCGTCTCCTCGGAGACTTCTGCATCGAAATCTTTGCGCAACACATCGATGTCCAACTCTACGAAGTCTGCATTCATGTTGAACGTCTCGATGAGTTGCTTTCTGCTAGCTTTGTTGTTCGCTTCTTCCTGTGCGTCAGTGGGACGATCGAAGAGAAGTTTCCGAACAGTGAAAAGTTCGGCCTGAACTAGGATCTCGTCGTGGATTTTTGATTTCATCTGATTGATGATGGCGGTTCCCAGAGCTTTACGAGTTGATTTGTGGAGTAGTGCTAGTTTCGAATTCAACACTTTCTTGTACAGTGTCGAGTCGAGAGCCTTGTTCGTGTCCAATTCTGCCTGCGCTTCTGCTGCTTGTCGATCCTGCTCTCGCTGATAGGCTGCTGCATCCTTGTTTTTGTCGGGAGTGGGCGTTCTACTACGAGAAGCAGGTAAAGGATGCAAGTAGTCGAAGAATGTGTCCTTTGCTAACGACACAGTTGTTGACGCTGGATTCGGATCCTTAGTGAAGTCAAGTCGAAATCGGAGTGAGTGTAGGGATGGTGAAGGGTTTCCGTATATTGCGAGGATTCCATTTTTGTGCTTGTGAAGAGGAACAGCGCTGGTTGAACCGTCGACGACTAATACATTTCTCATGAATGGAATTTCTTGTGCAGGTTTCGATTTCTTCTCTTTTTTCGATTCGCGAATTTGGGGAATATAGCGTTTAAACGGGTCTTCCGTGACCGCATTTATACACTTCTCAAATTCAGAGAATGGTCGAGGAAAGTCGATAACAGTTCCATCGACTCGCTGAGTTTCCAGAGACAAGAACTCGACGCATTCAAGTATTTGAATCTCGAATGTGAGGTATGCATAAAACTTGATGTCCTTGAATATAAGCAAGAAAGTTTTTGCTCTGAAGGCGAGATTTCGCTGGGCTTTTTGGGAGATGGAAGTGAGTTGTGTGAGGTCGTTGTCGTACTCCATAAGATTATCCCAGATAATCTTCAGCATCCTTGTGAAGGCCTTTCGCGTTTTCAAAGAGGATGCGACCCAACGTGCTTCGAAGTTGCGAGAGATACGAAGGACAGCATCGAGGGATCCACTTAATTGCTGATCTTCCGCCGTCTTTCGGAGACTTTCCAGTCTCTTTGATGCCTTATTGGAATAGAATGCTGCTACTTGGTTAATCACAGCAGTTATCGCCTCATTCCATCCAACATGCATATTGTTCTTTTCTGCGAGCTCCTCAAATGCTTCTGCCAGAGCAAGTTCGACCTTCAATAGATTGATGCAAATATGTTCTGTTTTTTCTGATATATTCTCTTACTCTGTGTGAGGTGCAATGAAGATGAGGTATCGTGATTGGAATTCCAGGTCTAGTTCCAATTTCCTTGCGATATTGTGCGATTCTTTTCACTAGTCTTCCACCCGCTCCGACATCTGAGGAGAATACTACAAATTCAAAAAATATCGCGCTCTCACCGGGCGAAATCATTGCGGGAGCGCCATCCGAGGTGATTGAAGTGAGGTAATTGTCAAGATGAGAAATCCACTTGTCCTTAGTGAAGCGATCGATTATTGCCTTGTAGATTGATCCTCCAGACTAAATGACGCGTTCTGTATGTTTTGCTCGGGTCTAATATACACGGAATCAAGACTTGGATGCATGTCGGTGAATGGGAATGTTTGAGGGTTTTACCTCTCCAGTTTGAAGGTAGATTGCTGCATAAAATAAGTGTCGCGGATATTCGTTGATTATAGTGGATATATATAGCATCAACACAACGCGCCCCTAGAATGCAAAAAATTAGATGTTTAAAAAGTGATATCGAGTGGTTGATCTATTTTGTATGAAGCGGACTATCTCGCATTGCCTCTTCTGAAAATCCGCTTGATCCCAACTTGGAAGCCGAGGAGAGAGAGAGTGAGAGAAAAAGGGAAAAAAAAGAGACCATGGGAAATGGAGAGATCAGAGCGATTTCCAAGTGGCGCCCAAGCTTGGTCGCCACTTGGAGCTTCATTTTAGCGCTTGATCCCAACTTGGGCGCAAACACCATGCGGGGGTCGAGGGAAGCCTACCCCGTGGGGGGGAATCCCATGGCCACCACCATGCGGGGGTCGAGGGAAGCCCACCCCGTGGGGGGAATCCCATGGCCACCACCATGAGGAGGATGAGGGAAGCCCACCCCGTGGGGGTGAATCCCGAGGCCACCACCATGAGGAGGATGAGGGAAGCCCACCCCGTGGGGGTGAATCCCGTGGCCACCACCATGAGGAGGATGAGGGAAGCCCACCCCGTGGGGGTGAATCCCGAGGCCACCACCATGAGGAGGATGAGGGAAGCCCACCCCGTGGGGGTGAATCCCGTGGCCACCACCATGAGGAGGATGAGGGAAGCCTACCCCGTGGGGGGAATCCCGTGGCCACCACCATGGGGAGGATGAGGGAAGCTGGTCCCGTGAGGGGGCGCACTGTGTCCGCAACCGTAAGGAGGGAGTTCAGGATCAGTGGTGCTGGGTGGGCCCGAGGGATTGCTGCGGTGTAATCTGAAAGAAAATATCATTCTATAATAAAACACAGATGGTGAATGGAGTGAAAAAGGTCCAACCAATTAGAGATACGTCTATAAAATAAAAGCACAAACACTCACTTGCATAGAATCCGACATAGAAGAATTGTTGGCGCTGTAGCCCCGATCTCCTCTAACGCGGCGTGGTGAAGAATGTTCGTTCCATTGTTGAAGAGAACCGGCTCCAGGCCCGGGGTATTCTTGATTCTCAATCTTCCCGATTCGGAGAAGTGGCATGCCGAGCACTAAATACATATGCAATCACAATGACCATTGCACAATGCTTTTTTACCGCTCCTCGTTTTGCACCAAGGATGAAAAATTAAAATACTCATTTACACGAAAAAAAATAGAAAAACTTACCGCCTTCTCCTCTTTCGTGTTGTATGCTGCGCATTCGACGATTGCTGTGGAGAGTATGAGCAGCATGTTGACTCTCATCTGAAAAAGCAGAATGCAGCGGCAGATAATGTGAACAGTACTTTGAAAAAAATGCATAGAGGACAGCCAGTAAGAATAAAATCACTTGGGCACCGGATGAATCCCTTTTATCATGTTTCTGACTTGTTTTTCGGTAGGAATGATAAGAGGGCGCACAGCTGAAAATATCTGTCTCTTGCCTTGCCGACTCCGGAAGCGATAAGATGCACAATTATGGTACGATTGTACGAATTATGTGGAGACAGAAAAGACTTTCTCTCGTCCATCCCTCAATGCACTCTCTCTCTCTCGCTTTCTCTGACGGTTAGAGAAAAGCGAGAGAAATTCGAGGCGAATTGTTTTGAGCATAGACTTGTCCAGTATGCCTACCTCAACAAACGCTGTAAATATGAGTGACATGCGCTCATTAGTATTTTGAACTTATTTTGAGAAATACAAAAACGTGTTTACTGTGCCGTCCTTTACATCAAGAACTTGGAGCACAGTATCTCAGTCAGAATGACAGGCTAGAATGAGAATCGGATAGCTGTCGAAATCAGTTCTTCTTACAAACAAGGGAAAATTATAATTTTATCAGAAAATAAGCAAGATGAAGATGACAATTATGGTGATTGTGATGGACACTCGCGACGTTGATTTCACCGGCGAGTAATGGAATGGTTCGTAGTACAACTCGTCGATCGCGTTATCGTACCATGTGGGTCCTGCGATCGTCGGCTCGTAATTCTCGTGGTAGAATTCATCGAGCGCGTCATTGTACCAGGTGGGTCCTGCGATCGTCGGCTCGTAATTCTCATGATAGAATTCGTCGATCGCGTCATCGAACCATTGGGGTCCTGTAATGTGTGAGGTAAGCAACGAGCAACGCTTCAAGGACAGTTCTGACAAATGGAGATGTTTGCTCATTGCAAAACTCACTGCTGGGCAATGAGAGCTAAAAAATGTTTAGACAGTCTCTTCTTATCAGATAACGAGTATGCTCACGGTCTCTTACTTTTACACGCTATCTCGCATTGTCTGACTCGCCTACTCTAGCAGGTGACCTGTGTATTATCTGACCTGCATATCCTCCATCTTCATAAGCAACAGGTCCATACAACTCATGATCGTACCCCAGTTGCGCTGGTTCCTCTGTTTCGATTAATGGTTCTGCAATCATTCTTTTTCAGACGATCAACATATTCCAGATATATTCTTCAAAAAATAAACAGAGAAATGAAATACCATATACTGGTAGAACTTGAGATTCTGCTGGTGCTGGTGAGCAGCACCACTGGGTAAACAATCCCACGATGAGGTCGATCACAGCGTAAATGCCCCCTATGACAGCCGCTTGGGTGATTGGCCCGGCTGCGCTCACTACTCCCATTGCAACTAGTATAATGACGAAGAGAATGCGCATATTACCTAAAAATAATCAGTTGGTTCAAAGAGAAAATGAAGAAGTGGCGTGAGAACGCGAGATCATGCCAACCCATTCGTTCTTATTGTTATCATGAACGTCCTCGTCTACTTGATATGTTGACCAATCGCTTTAGTCTATAGCAGAAAACACAAAACAAAGAGAAGAGAAAAGAGAATGGGTTTCGAAGAAAATATTTTAAATTTTCGATTGTGAAACAATAGAAAAGTAATGTCCACGACGAGCCGGCAGTGGCTGAACAAAGGGGTTTAAAAAATGTCAAAAAGGGTGACTTCATAACCAAACAGGCGACGAAGACAGGGGAATAATAGAGTGTGCTCCCGGAAGCTGTGGTTAGGCTCTACCGGGTACCGAACACACGGTATCATGTTTCCACGGTAATGGCAATCATAGCTCCTCGGAGATGATATTGCATTGAAAAATAATAAAATAAATATTGTTCGCATAGTTGCTCATAATTGAGCAAAGAATCGATTTTAAAAAATCATTCCAGGAAAAAAGTCAGTTGGCGATGGACCGCCATGGTGTGGATTACGATAGCAAAGTTTACTGTAGTTTGGGTACGGTATAGACCATGAATGAATTAAAATGAAAAAAGTCAGTTGGCGATTGACCGCCGTGGTGTGGATTACGGTAACTAGGTGTACTGTACTTTGGGTACGGTATAGAATATTATCGAACTAAATTGAATAGGTTTTGGAAGAATTTTGAAAAAAAAGTCAGTTGGCGATTGACCGCCGTGGTGTGGATTACGGTAACAGGGTGTACTGTACTTTTGGTACGGTATAGAATATTATCGAACTAAATTGAATAGGTTTTGGAAGAATTTTGAAAAAAGTCAGTTCGCGATAATCGGGTTACGGTAGCGGTATACGGTATCAGGGGGTACTGTACTATCGATTGGTCACGGTAATTTGACTTTTTGGAAAAAAGTTAGTTTGCGATAATTGAGGGTTACGGTAGTGGTATACGGTATCAGTCGGTAATGTACTATCGATTGGTTATGGTACTTAGTCTTGATCTACCAATGACCTTTTATCGATTTTCACCATGACCCCCTATACGTCGAGGGGGGAACCCTGTTACAACAGGGTCCCCCCCGCGCCGCGCGTTGCCCACCTATGGTGGAACTGTTGGGGTGTTCTCTCTGGGAGGGAGTTGACTACTGGAGAGAGATGATTGCAGGCTCGAAACGAGGAGGATGAATACGATCCGAAGACTAAGAAGCAGATGGCAGACTATTACTCGACTGCCCATAGAGTAAAGGAGAGAATAGTGCAGCAACACTCGACTATGGGAGGAGGAAACTCCGAGTTGCAGCTCAAGCCATACCAGGTTTATCCTCGCCACTTAATTCACTCTCCATTCCCACCTTTCGCATGATTAAACTATGTTTGAAGCTACGTGGATTGGAATGGATGGTTTCTTTGTACAACAACAACCTCAACGGAATTCTGGCCGACGAGATGGGACTGGGGAAGACGATTCAGTCGGTGGCCCTAGTGACCTACCTGATGGAAGTGAAGCAGAACAATGGACCCTATCTGGTCATCGTACCCCTCTCCACTGTCTCCAATTGGCAATTGGAGTTTGAGAAATGGGCTCCCAATGTTGTCAAGATTGTATACAAGGGAAATAAGGCAAGTTTGCATTATATGTATATTCTTACTGCTTGGTCCATTGCTTTCCTACACATATATGTGTTTGGATTGGAGGAGCAACGACGAATGCTGGATCAGCAAGTGAAGAGAGGACAATTCAACGTCCTTCTCACTACCTACGACTACGTACTCAAGGAGAAGGCTCTGCTAGGAAAGGTATAAATCGAGGCTGAGAGATTGTATTTGATTGGAGGCGGCTTAGATCCGATGGAAGTACATGATCATCGATGAGGGACATCGTCTCAAGAACCACAACTGCAAGCTGACTCTCATGTTGAACTCCTTCTTCCGTGCGCAACATCGGCTCCTTCTCACTGGAACTCCCCTACAGAATAAACTGCCTGAATTGTGGGCACTCCTAAATTTCCTCCTTCCTTCGATCTTCTCATCGTGTGGCACATTCGACTCGTGGTTCAATGCTCCATTCGCAACGACGGGAGAGAAAGTGGAATTGAGTCAGGAAGAGACAATGCTCATTATCAGACGACTCCATAAGGTAATAGGAATGGAGAGTGGGAGATGTCTCTCGGCTCTCTCAGGTACTCCGTCCCTTCCTCCTTCGGCGACTGAAGAAGGAAGTCGAGTCGCAGCTGCCTGATAAGACCGAATACGTAGTGAAGTGCGATATGAGTGCACTGCAGAGGGTACTCTACAAGCACATGCAGAAGGGTCTTCTGATCGACACGAAAGCACAGGTGAGTCCCTGCCCCTCCTCGTATTCAAGGAGTGTTGCAGCAAGGAGGACGTGCTCTGATGAACACGGTGATCCATCTGCGTAAGCTGTGCAACCATCCCTTCCTCTTCCACTCAGTGGAAGACTCGTGTCGTGCAGCGTGGAATCTGCCCGAATACGTGGGGTCAGTTACTGACCACCTCATTCTTCCTTCTCAACATCTCAACAGGGTCCCACTAATTATTTTAATTGTAGGGATGAAATATATCGCGTGGCAGGGAAGTTCGAATTGCTTGACAAGATTCTCCCCAAGGTTATTTTACACCGTTTCAATTTCGAATGCTGCAAGATGCCTAGGAGTATAAGATTGATCCTTTGCGAGTCCCTTCCCTATTGTACCTTCCCATTCCGATTGCAGCTTCAAGCGACAGGCCATCGTATCCTTATATTCTGCCAAATGACTCAGTGCATGTCTATTCTTGGAGATTACTTCGAGTACCGGCGTAAGTGCACTCTCGTGATCAATTTAGTTTCAATATCACGCGTGACACATAAAATTCGAATAGAATCGTGAAGAGCCTGGCATATTTTCTGAACCCTAACCCAATTTTCTGAACCCCTAGCGTCGAACTTTGTTGCAAATATTCACTTTTTCATTTCAAGTGATATTATCTTTAAAACTGAGCGATTACAAGAATATCTGGAAGAATAAAGTAAATCGTCCAGTATGGGGCAAAAAAAGCCATTGTAAAGACTCATACTCTCACAAAAAATGTGCAAAAGATTGTTCAGTTTTGGGGAATCGAACATCTGACATCCCAAAGGGATTTGATTGATAGTCAAAACTGCTTCCCCATGAACCGCGGGATCCCATAATATTGGATTAGAAATATATGTCCTACACCACGCCGCGCACGGCAATTTATTTCTCGACATCCCATTGAAAGTCATGGTCCCTTTTCCGATCAAAAAAAATGGTGCGGCACGTTCGGTCATTTCTATGCTTAACGTCACTGTTTACACCCCTTATTTTCGGTTCTGTATTTCACGGCTATAAATGTAGTGATGTGCTTGGTTCGTAAACATCGCACGTTTACACAAATCAATCAAAACACCGAAAACCATATAGCTCTAGTACAGTACTTTGAAAGAAACGGTAGAAAAGCTACATACTCTCAGGCAAAATTTTCAAATAATTACAGTACCACAGGAAACCATCATGGGCTATGCAAATGAATTTGCAGTACATCGTCCTTCACAGGGGTGGCCATTTTTTACCTAGTATGTCTAGGGAGAGCAGACCACCGTCATTTCAGCTTTTACAAGTATAGTATCCGGTTTTTTGTCAGTTTGCGATCCGTAATCACATTTTCACTTTTTTCTAAAATTTTTTTTCTGTTTTCAACACTTTTCCTTTTAATAAAATTATTTTTTTGTTTGATGTATGAGTTCACCCAGTCTCAATTACCCCTCCGCAAGAGTTTGACCTCTTTTGACGCCCATATGTTGCACTCGTAGCCATTTAGAAAAAGTGCTTTTCTAATTTCCATTACTTCGATGGATAATGTACTTCCATCCTTTGACACCCCTTATATTTCTATGCCAATTCAATCTACTGACCCTAAAGCACTTTTTTTCGCGTAGCAAGGCCAGGTGTCATCGAACGGAATGTTACTTTTGTCGATCTGAAAGCCGAACAGGCGACTTGTGTGATTTCTTTCGATGGATAATGTACTTCCATCCTTTGACACCCCTTATATTTCTATGCCAATTCAATCTACTGACCCTAAAGCACTTTTTTTCGCGTAGCAAGGCCAGGTGTCATCGAACGGAATGTTACTTTTGTCGATCTGAAAGCCGAACAGGCGACTTGTGTGATTTCTTTCGATCGATAATGTACTTCCGTCGTTTGACACCCCTTATATTCGTATGCCAATTCAATCTACTGACCCTAAAGCACATTTTTTCGCGTAGCAAGGCCAGGTGTCATCGAACGGAATGTTACTTTTGCCGATCTGAAAGCAGAACGGGCGACTTGTGTGATTTCTTTCGATCGATAATGTACTTCCGTCCTTTGACACCCCTTATATTCGTATGCCAATTCAATCTACTGTCTCTAAAGCACATTTTTTCGCGTAGCAAGGCCAGGTGTCATCGAACGGTATGTTACTTTCTCGGTCTGAAAGCAGGACACATGGCAAAGGTGTCCAAGTTTCCATTAAATCTCAGTGATAAAATATTTGCCCGGTCTATGATTCCCAGAATGACATTTGTATCAATTTGAAAACATATTTTCATATAATTGTAATTTAAAAATGATGAAAAATAAATAATGAAAATATGAATATAAAAAATCAGTCACTGATTAGTTCAATGGGGGGGGGGCAGACGGAGGGGTACGGTACCTTGTCCTCGGCGTTGATTTTGTTAATTCGCATAATTAAGTTATTTCGCAAAATTGTTAATTTTTTGTTGTCGAAATCGTATCGGCAGCTCATAAACCATTGGATTCTATGCGCATTTTATTTTAGAATCATTTTGAAGAAACCCGCCTGCTCTCCCTAAGGATGTCGATGAAAAAATTGCCTTGGCCGCGGAACAATAAATTACGCGTCACACCTCATAATTTCAAACCAATTTCCTAAGTTATTATTTCGTTTTTCATATTGTTAATGTTAAAACAAGGCGTATGCACACTAACTTAATTCAAATTGCAAAAGAATTAAGCAAAATTTATTATTTTACGCGTTTGATGCGCGGTTAAATTTCTAGGCTCCACCCATATTTCTGCGCGCCGTGTCTCATTCGTCAATTCTAAAATTACGGAACGTTTTAATATTGCTATATCAGGGCGCGACGAAAACGTGTACTTGAGACTTGTAAGATCCGTTTGCTGAGGATTGACAATTCGACCGCAATAGCTCGAAATTCCCATTTGCATTTTTGAGTACTTTCTCACTTCGGTAGGTATTGTGTTCTCTCTTGGTTTTCGCTGCTATTCCTTTTCGTTTTTGAAAGCTCGTGTTCGACGCCGCGCCTTTACAAAATGTTTTTGCAGATTTTTGGTATTGATTTCAACAAAGTTTCGATTCGAAATGCCAGTTAGCTATGAATTGCCTATTCGATGTTCTTGTTGCTCAAATGCCACGGGTTTGGAAAAAATCATGCAGATGCGAATCCTTCAAATGAGATTTTATCATAATTTTCGCTCCAAGACTTTTCTATAATTTACTCGCTTGTGGTTCACCTCTGTTCAGGACTACTTTGGCATTATTTGAGTGACAATAGGTGCACACGAATTATTTGTTTTATGTGAATCTATCTCACTTCATTCTGCAGTAAAAAAATTTTTTTCAAAAAAGTGACGAATTGTACGGTTTTTTGATTGTTTGGTTCAAGCCGTCCCTAAAACAATACAACAGTGATACAATCGCTGTACGTTTGTGAAGTGACTAAGTAAGGGTCAGTGTTTCCAAGAAACACTTGAAAACATAATTTCAGACTCTCTCGAAAAGCGCGCATAGTGAAAAATAGCGAAACTTATCAAATTTCGAATTTTCGGTTATTCTAACCGTGAATTTTGAAAGGAATGCGGAACATCCCCAATTCTTCTAGGGTTGCATCAACACCACATGCTTCCTCACATCTGATAAATTATAGACAACTAGCTCGTTAATCAGAAATACCACAGCTCCAAGACACAAATTCCGCAAGATTCAAGAACTCAGAAGTATGAAATTCTTGCTTATCTTAAAGTTACCGGACGAGGACAAAATTGACCACCTATTTTTTGTCCTCCATCGCATAGCCGATGACTGAATTAGTCGAGAATGTATATTTAAAAATGCTAAAAATAGCCTCAAGGGAAGGCCGGAAATGATCAGCGTAATCCCGCGCCCTCTCACTTTTGCATATTCTCTCGTACACGCGACGAGATCAGGGTTTCGTCCTCGTCCGGTAACTTTAACACACAGTTTCGAGGCTGATCCGGCGCACGTCTATTATAAGAAAGCCCATTCCAAATACTTTACGAAAATGTTGTTTTTGTGGCGCTATCATGATTTCGCAATGAGTAAGATTCCATCAAAATGTCTGCGACAAATTACACATTTGTGGCATTTCGGTCCTTGGCATTCCAGTAGAACCATTGACCATGTATGCGTATAGGTGCGCTATGGAGCGCGCACATGCAATAATATCATGCAAAAAGAAATGGGAGAATTGATAAAGTCTGAAGCAAATTATAGTTCAAAAACATCAGGTGTGAAAACGGAGCGAAAAATATGAATCAACCTAATACAACATTCTGCATACCATTCGATTCCTCTTTCCGAGAACCATCATTTCAGCTCAAAACATTTTCTGGGAAGGATATGTGATGATTATGAAATATAATAATCGATTTATGAAAATGCTAATCACTTAAATAAATCACTGATCACCTACGCATATTCTCCAGACAATTTGGAGTATATTATGCAAGTTATAGACAATTCGAATGACTAAACGTAGAATTAAAGGGTTTGAAAGTAGGTACATTTCAGCATATATCAGGTTGTCAGGAAAGTAATTGTAGATTTTCAAATTTTCGATTCTGAGAAACCCCGTCCTTTGTTTCCTCCTGATTATCATATTGATGTTTATACTCGTTGAGTCCTTTGGTTACTCTTTCTATCGCACATTGGTTTAAGAATTTCCATTTGGTATTGAGGATACATGTTTAAGTCAAAAATATATCAATGCAAAGTTGCACTGATATCATGTTGGCCCAGCAATCCATGGAGAACTAAGATGGCAAATTTTATGTCATGTGCGATAAGTACGACATACGCACATCGCAATACCACATATCAATCTGATCCGTAATGAAAGGCCTGTCTGAGAATTCAGTCATTTTTGATCTTGCTCCTTACGGAATCTCATCATAAATGCTTGAACTTAGCTTGTACCCGTAACAATAAACTTATATAAACCAAATTATGTAAAACGAAAAGCACCTTTCGTGGTCAGCTCAAAATTTTATTTATATGTGTTTGTAATACTTCTGTCAAAACATGCAGCTTTCACCACCTTGAAGCTGATATTTGAACGTCCAAATTCGACTATATGACAAATGATTCCAGCATTGGTGAAAAGTCCCAACTTTTGTGGTTACATGTTAGTACTACTCTATCTACCAGTATTCGGCCGGGCTAAGTCAGGGGATAGCTCACGTATGAGGAAATGTACTCATTCACCGTACACCAAATGCCGAAATTTTGCCTATGTTGACCTTTATTCAACAATACTGAAAATCCATGTTTTCTATAAGTAGAAAAGGCGAGTGTTCACATTTTTCTCAGTAATTGGTAACTCAATAGTGTATCATGGAAGCGCACTTATGTAGAAGACAGTCTGAATAATCGTCGATGCAGGAAACATTATCGCTTGAGAAGTGTTAACTCGGTAGGAGTTGAATTAAATGGTGTGTAAATCGTGCTATGTTGAGGCAAGAACGGTCTTAGACCTATATTTCGAAAGCACCGCGAATGGGCTTATCGCTACACTATATGAAAAGTTGCAGCCCTTATTCCGTTCAAAATACGATAGGCGAAAAATATTTTCAGAAAATAGAGAAAATGTCACATATGGCAAAACTTGAATTTTTCGGAAAACCAAAAAGCATGAAGCGATTTTAACATATGCATATATTGGCCAAGTCAATCTCTACTATGCACTATAGGGCTAGCTTGGGGTCATTAACGAAAAGGATTTTAGGATGGTTCAAACATCAAGGTCCAAATCTACAATTACTTTCCTGACAACCTAATTCAAAAGTTTGACATCGTCTCAAATCGTTAAAAGTGAATATTTGCAACAAAATTCGACGCTATCTTGTGAGGGACCCGGTTCGGATCTTGAAATGAAACTACTGTAATCGCTTTAAATTGTTCGCATCGCTTTCGCTGCGTTCCTTATTTCGGGGAGTTTTCCGATCAGATTCCATTGAAAGCCGGAAATCGATAATTTCACATTTAATTCAGATATTTATGCAATTCCCAAAAAAATTTAAGAATCTAAATTTTATTGGAATTTTAGCTCCTGCTTGTACAAGTATATATATATATATATATATATATATATATATATATATATATATATTTAAAATTTTCCCTGATTGTGAGTAGTGAATCGTTTTGAGAGTGGAAATATCTTCGTCTGGATGGCTCTACTAAGCCTGACGAGAGAGGAGAATTACTCAAGCAATACAATGCTCCTGGATCTGAGTACTGGCTGTTCATGCTGTCCACCAGAGCTGGAGGTGATTATCTTCCTTTTAAAATCCTTCTCATAGAGCCCGGAAGAGGGTTGATGGAGTATGGTGTAATGAGTTATGCACAGGACTCGGCCTGAATCTCCAGACTGCCGACACTGTGATAATATTCGATTCTGATTGGAATCCCCATCAGGACATGCAAGCACAGGATAGAGCGCATAGAATTGGACAGAAGAAGGAGGTACGAAGGGGGGGGGGGGGAGGCGGAGGAATGAAAGTATGCAGGTGCGAGTGCTACGGCTAATCACTGCTAATTCTGTGGAGGAGAAAATTCTGGCAGCTGCACGATACAAATTGAACATCGACGAAAAGGTTATACAAGCTGGAAAATTCGACCAAAGATCAACTGGAGCTGAAAGAAGGCAGATGCTAGAGCAGATTATCAGGTGAGGAAGGGGGAGGAGATTGCAATAAGGGTGGAGGGAAGAAGGGAGAGATTGGAATAAGGATGGAGGGAGGAAGGGAGAAATTGGAATAAGGATGGAGGGAGGAAGGGAGAGATTGGAATAAGGATGGAGGGAGGAAGGGAGAGATTGGAATAAGGATGGAGGGAGGAGGAGATTGCAGTGCCGACGGGGATGATGAGGAGGAAGACGACATCCATGACGACGAGGCGATTAATCAGCTAATCGCACGATCGGAAGAAGAGTTCAACACTTTCCAATCAATGGATATTGATAGAAGAAGAGAGGAAGCATCTCAACTTCATCGAAAACCTCGTCTTGTGGAGGAGAATGAGATACCTGCTGATATAACGAAGTGAGTGGAGGAAGGAGAGGGAGAGGGGGAGATGAGTATTGAAGGGCGTCGGAAGAGTTCGCAGCTATGGAAAGAGCTGCGGAAGATGATGAGAGTGGTATGGGAGGATTCAAGCATGAAGTGGCAGGAAGAAGAAAGAGGAAGGAAGTGAGTCGTTCCCTCTCTTCCCACACAACGTCCAAATTGAAGGTTGATTATTCGACTGACTTGATGAGTGACAAAGACTGGCTCAAGTCGATAGATGAGGGTGACGAAGAAGAGGATGAAGAAGAGGAGAGAACTAAGAGAGGAAGCAAGACTCCGAGGGGCAAGAAGAAACGGTGAGAGGAATGGAGTCGGAGTTGGAACTCCAATGTTAATTATGTATATCTTAGATTATTTCTAACAATGGTTTTCAATGGTTTCTCCAAGATTCGAGCAATGACCGAAACATCAAAAAATCTTTATTCTCTGTGACCGTTTGTTTTGGGGTAATCGATGATGCTGAAAACGGTTGACATTTTTTTTTGTATTTTTTTTTGTACCCAGTGCCTCAGTTGGCTCCAGACGACGTTACATCTAAAACCAGTTTTAAGATATATCTTTTAATCCAAAAGCGATATAATTACTCGGGTTAGTTTACCGAGATAGGATTCGATGCTGATGACGCCTGCCTACTTCACATGTCATGAATTATTAAAATAAATTTCATAAGTTCAACATTTCGCAGACTCAATTTCGTGCTTAATAAGTTACAAGGATGGGTCCGGCATGACGAAAAGGCGATTAATCGAAATTAGAGATTCTGAATCCTCTCGTCATGCCGGTCAGAACCTTTTAAAATATTAGAGTTACCCAACAATCCCGAAAATTACTTTAAATATAATTTCAGCGCATGGTAGAATCGGATTTAATTTGTTGAACTGGAATAATCAATAAATGGAAATCGATATTAGAACCATGAGAGCTCTTATCACGGGTCTTCCGTAAGAATGCAGGAACGTCTGCCACCAGAAAAAAAAGTCATAGTCAAGGATTTCGATGAAACTTAGTTTATGGGTACTATTGGGGGTCCAACGAAGATATGTCCACTTGGTTTGGTCAATTTCGGACATTATCGATTTTTTGTGATCTACCCTTTGGGAGATCATAAGTCGGTCAATTTTTATCAAACAGCCTACAGTTTTTTTTTCCTTTTTACGCAGATTTTCGAGATCTACAAATTCTTCTTCACTCCCCTCAACCGAGAAGGCCGTCTTCGGCGACTTTTGGCCAAAAAACTTGTTTTTGGACCATATTTATCGATTTTTTCTTCATTTCCCTTCGATATTATTATTGCATTCGATTCTACAATCAAAATTAGTAGGGGTCGATGTTGACCATATTTCATATGACGAGGACTGTTATGTCGAAATAGTAAGTGGAGTCCCGGACTAGGTCGATTTTTTCAAAATTTCACTTTTTTGGTCGTATTTCAGTTCAAAATGGCCCAATCAGACATTTAAAAAAATGAAATCGATAGATCTCGACGAGTAGAATAACTTCCATGAAGGTGGTCGAAACTCTAAAATGATTGGTTTTCGATATATTTGAGAAATAATCCCAGAAAAGCTGGAAATGTCAAGTTTTAAATGGGCATGAGAGCCGCAAGGTTGAATGGGCATGAGAGCCGCAAAAAGAGCTCTCTCCATTTTGCACACACTATCAGCCGTTTCGTCGTATTCAGGACATGCCCGCCAATTCAAATTAGACCATCGTTTACCCTAAAACACACAGTCACAGAGAATCGAGATTTTTGGTTGTGCTTGAACAATGCAGATCCACGGTGAAATTACGCGCACAACGAAAGCGAGAAAACCCCCTCTGCGTCTCACTCAAAATACCGTATATTTAGTAAACAAACATCGACCGAACCAGTGTGCATTACCGTACTTTCGGAGATCTGAATCGCGTAATTAGGAAGCAGTTCTAGGGGTTATCGTGGTAGGATATTTCAAATCCAAATTTTTGGAATTTTGTCAAGAATATTTCGTAAATTTTACCGATTTACGAGGTTTATTTTATTGTTTTTATCGTTATATTTTAGTTCTTTTTTCGTTTGTTAATAGCTTCAGGCTTATACTGTGGGCCGGAGTCCAAGATGGATGCGAAAGAATACTTTGGGCCATAGGCAAAGATTGATGATCTACCTTGAAAGAAAGGTTTTTGCCGAAGGCCGGTTAAATGCATGCATTTTTCAAGGGTAAATGCATGCATCAGGTTAACTTCTTTTATTTCACTCGACTTTTCACTGTTCCTGGACTCGCTTTCGTGATAACCTCGTTTCCGCCAATTCCCGAGACAAATAGCATCAACTCCTAGCTAGGCAAGTTGTTTGTTTAACTGATGGTCTTCGTATTCGCTTTCGCTCTCGAGATCTTCCACTTCGCAGTCTCCAGTTGGGTAAGTGTATCGCTTTTTCGAAGTAAAACACTGGTCTTCAACTGCCCCTTCTTCTTTTCGCATGCATGTAGAGGAGCGCACAGATCTCTTTCGAACGCTTTTTCTAGTCATCGATGAACACTGCTCTATTATTCTGTATAATTTGATTCTCTGTGGAATAAATGAATCGTGCTAATTCCCTCGTACACATCATACATCACAAGTAAAACTAATCATTTTTGTTTGTATGTTCATGAACGAAATGTTTCAGAGTATATATGGAATATTCATTCATAAAAATTATATATTATTACGTCAGAATAACGAAATTATCAAAATATTAGAAAAATGACTATTCCCGCGATTTTGTGATTCCAAAATCAGGAAATTGCAATAAAATATTACTGTCATATCAGGGAAATGTTTTGAAAACCCTACAAAAATCAGGGTGGCGAGAGTGTCAGACGGCGAGAGTTTCGTGTCCGAACTGGCGTGGTGTACTGAAATTTTCCCTTAGCGAGTTTCACCGTGAGATCTGCTCGTTATTTACTCAGATGGACTCGTGTATGAGACCGTTCGCGATCGATTTAACTCGTATCGAGGCCTCGGTAAAACCCAAAATATATACCACGTAAAAACGTTTCCTGGGGTAGTTTTTTTCATGAGTGACTCTGAGAGAATTGAGCAATTCTACCTATGAACCGTACAGTGAAAACTAAAGTGTTGATTTTAAGATGCGCCTAGGGCTAACTTTTCGAAAATCGACTTTACGAAGCCGAATCTCTGACCCCTCATTTCGTGTAATGCGCTGATGCTGGGTTGTCGATTTTGTATCTTTTGAAAGGCTCATCCAAACCTCATGCATGTATAATACTTCTGAAAGAACTCGACGAGATAAGCATTTTTACTGTTGGGAATGAAAGGCTAGCTCGTACTTGAAAGAAATTGCAGCCGTTTGAACTCTAGAAGTTCCGTCCTGAAAATTTTTTTTGTGGGCTGTAGTTTTTTAATTAGGCGCATTAAAATCGCCATGAAAAAGGGTCCTCAATGCCAACTTTCCATCTTTCCAATCTTTCTTTCCATCTTTCTTTCCATCTTTCCAAAAGAGTCCATCGAAAAAATCGATCCCCGGTGATGTTTCCCTGCTTCTCGCAAAATGCCACAGCGCAGATTTTCTGATCTTTCAAATCAACAACGTTCAATTGGTCAGCTAGCAGCAGTGGTGCCCACGTTTGGTGCGTTTTGAGGGTGAGAAATTCGAAAAACAAGTGGTCGCCGGGAGTGTCATGGAATCAAAAAAATACAGCCTCTAATGAGCGATTCATGCAAAATGGAGTAGCCCACGTCGTTCAGCGTCAAAAAAAATTTACTGCAGGAAACATGTTTTGACGCGTTTCATTATTTGGGCTGCACCTAGGGTTTGTCGAATCTATCGCGAACGGTCTCATATTTGAGTGACTCGGACGAGGATGAGGAGGGAACTCCAAGAAAGAGGAAGAAAGCGTCTCCGGAATTGGTTGATAGTCTAAATAAAATGTACGAAACGATGGTCAACTATCGGACCCGAGAAGGATTGGAATTGTGCGAAGCATTCATTCACCTGCCAACAAGGAGAGAATTGCCAGAATATTATCAGGTGATGAGAAGAGGGGAAGGAGGATTGCGAAAGAGAAGAGTTGTAGACTATCTCTAATCCGATGGACTTCGCAAAGATCAGGAAGAAGATTGGAGCAGGAAGGTATTCGAGTGTTTCTGAGATGGGAGAAGACGTCCAATTACTTTGCGACAATGCAAAGGTGAGGAGTCCTCACTGAGGATGACCATTTGTTTGGTTCTCATCTCTGTTCTGAACTTACTTATATATTTTCTTTTTGAAAATTACATTAATATTGAGACGTACAACATCGAGGGCAGTGACATCTACAATAACGCGATTCTGATCGAGACCATTTGGAAGGCAATGATCGGAATGGAAGCGAAGAAAGAAAAGAAGGAAGAGAAGATGGAGATGGATGATGAGAGCACTCGAATGAGCAGATTAAGTGATGACCCTGTGGGTGGAAGCGATTTCTCTCCTCCACAAGTTTTCCTTCAGGATACTCCTTCATCTTCCTCTCGTCGAGGTCGTCTATCGGGCAACAACAGTGTGAGGAAGGACGAATCCGATGAAGAAGTAGACTAAGACAATTACTTCACCCTTTGATCTCGCATCATGTATCTCCTTATCAATGTCGTTCCACATTTCCCAGATTTTTAATTATTTATCGATTATCCGTTTATAATATTTGCATTAATTGTTCCATAGAAGTCTCCGTCTCAGCTTCTAAGCTGATAATCTGTACAGTTCAATAAATAATCAACAACAATATGAAAACATGAATCTTGAAGTGAGTTGAAGTGAGACTTCAAAATGGTTGTTGGATGATCTTTCTTCTCCTCGAATCCCCTGGACCCTTCCCCCTTTCAATAACTGCATCGAGAAATCGCGAAATAGTCATTGCCTGACTACTCCCTGCTGATATTTCTTTCCTGCAGTCCATATTGACTCGTGGTGCTCCCGAGAATGGAAGGGACTGCTATAATCGCTTCCATCATTAGTTTCATTTCTCCCTCTCACCGCATTTCCTCTATGTGGAGCCTGGTCGAGTCTCGTCCCCACAATGATAATAGGAATCTGTGTTCTCTCAATATCAGCCATGAGAGTGCTAAATGTGTGCACATTCGTGCTTCTTCTGTCCCCATTCACAATAGCCAACCATCTGCGACTTCCTTCTCTCTTCTTTTCCTTTCATCTCTCACTCACTGTCCAAGATTGGTCTCACTCTTCCGATTTGTAAGATCGTGCACTAGGACGATTCCACTGGCTCCATCAAGGAATACGGTGGATGCAGGTCGATGGGCGGAGCTTCCTCCGATATCCCACACTTCTATCATCTCGGCCCGTTGTTCAGATAGACCAGCACTGCAATCAACACTTAGTCTGACCACATTAACCATTCCTCCTTTAAATGTACACAAGGAATACCAACTATCTCATACCGATAATCATGCCAGAGGATGGAAACTTGCGCCCCTACTGTAGACTCGAGTTGCGCGGAGAAACTGGAAAGTGGAGGGAATGGGAAAGATCCAAAATGATGGGATCACAAACTTCTTGCAAAGAGCATTCACAAATGATGTCTTCCCAACTCCACTCTCTCCCAGAACTACGATCTTGGTCCACCCATTCATTATGATCTGTAATAATAAACATTAAGTTTTAAAAATACCATAACAGTAAAGAATTACGATGTCACAAATAGGTACTGCAGCCCGAATATTTGTGTACGAAATAATGGGTGCCTCCTTCCGCCGCTTTTGCTTTCAAACTATAAGAAAAATTCTTTCAATAATTTAGCATAGGCATCGTGGGTTGCACGGTGCCGAGCGTGTAATAAACTTTCCGTGTTTTCAGATACTGCTCTCTCTTCACTCACTGCTCTTATCGATTTATTTCTTTAATCGTTGAAAAATTATATATTTTCTCTTCGGGAATGTTATAGCTATGTTATAGTCCATGTTATAGCTACCCCCCACGAACATTCATTTATGGTTGAACAGCTGAAATAATCGACGTTTAGCGTCTTCTAACATCACATTCTCTTTTCACATTATCGACTAGCCCTATCCTTAACTGCTGTTCCCGTTAAAATTGACTATGTTTTCGGTGTCCCCCTTGCTCTTACCAACCTGTACGTGTATACTATGCCCAATTTTTGTCACTCGGAAGTACTGAAAATGTCGATTGAAACACGAACAACGACCGATTTCGACGTTTTTCCTTTGGGGCTTCTCGTAATCCTTTTCCCGTTCAAATTGATTATGTTGTCGGTCTTCTCAATTTTGCATAAACTAATAAACTAAAATAAACACAAATGATTTGTTCTAAAAAAATATAGAAAATATAGAATTATTGGATGAAAAACTAGCACACTTGAACTCGACCAGTCATACGGTAGATCTTCATTCCCGATCTCAATTTGCAAAATCGCTATATTTTTGTTATTTTGAATATTTCTAACGTTTTCTTTGTCGCGCTAGAATCAGCATCGCCAATTCCATAGGTTTGATACATTGTACAATTTATTTATTGATTTAAAAAAATACCCATTGCCATTGCTACAATAATTTAAAATATTTTTAAAAAATAGTTAATGCGATTTTTCGACAATTTTATTGATTGGAAAGAATACAAACACATGATGAAAGAACACCAAACATGAGAACACAGGACATGTTTCAGAACTGGAGAAGCACGAAGCGATCGAAAATGTACGTGTTTTCAGAACTAAGTGTTGAAGCTTCGTTTTCTCAGTATTTGTAGATTATGAAGCACACAAATGGTTTTAATAAAAAAAAAAATAAATATGTCAGATATTAGAGAATGATGCAGTCAAAGTTGAGCGTTTTACCGTTACGAAAATAAACTTTCAATGTTTCCCCGGAGGACGACATTCGTATATCTGAGATTTTTAAGTACGTTTTTTCAGGACATCGATGCGCATCTTATATTACAAAATTAGAAATATACGAATGTCGTCCTCAGAGAAAATCAACGTCGAATTTGCAACTACCGTAATCTGTGCTTGTCAGTGTAGCTCCAAGGTGCCTAGAATAATTTTTTTCCGAATTTGCAATTATAACTGATAATTAGTGGCTGTTAGAGTGCTATTCACAAGTAAAACCCATACACTAAATAGTTTTGCGTGACTTCAATAAAAATAAGCTACTCCAGTTTGCAATAATTCGGAGTGAAGGGGTGACTTGAGATTCGCTCCACTTCGACTGAAAGCGTCGGCATTTTGACTTATGTTTATTATTGTTTTTCTCTCTAGATGATCATTATTTTTTAAAACTAAAGTGATAAGTCGGAATGGGGTAGGCATACTATTCGATTGGGTACCCATTTGTGAATTGTTTTGTTCATTCGTTAACACCGTTGCCGTCCCTAAATTTGAAATTGCCTGGATTCTGTACTTTCTAGCTTGAAATCTCCTGATTTCGGTATGTCGTTCAAATTTATTTGTTAGCTATACGGTTCCCGATCACAGATGATGCCAGTTATTGATTTTCCCAGAGTCATTGATTTATGTTCCAATTTAATTAATATATTTTTCCTATATTACATTATTTTATATTATATTCAGAATTCAGAAGGCAAAACTTGTAAAAAATCCACAGTATTATGACTTCAGCAGAAAACCCGGAAAAGTAAGACGGCCCGGAATCAATACGCGAACGACGAAAAATATCTGGTTGTTGTCTTGCCCTTTTGCCGTCGAAAAAAGCAAAAGTACTGTAGACCTTACTTTCATATTTTTTTATTTTTAAAAATGAATGTTACTGTGAGAACAGAATGCGTAGTCCGTGGTGTGGTGTGCGAGAGTTATCACATTTTGTTGTATTACTCGCGGAACGCGGGAGAAAAAAGTTCCGTGAGTAATATAACAAAATGTGATAGCTCTCGAACACCACACCACGGACTACGCATTCTGTTCTCACGGTATTTTGGGAATAAGCTAGCCGGCTATGCAGGCTTTATTAAATGCTGTCTGATTCTAATAATATTTCGATATTCGTTGAGAAATAGACTTGAAATGTAGACTGGAAATGCCGTGTCCTGTGTGTGTCCACTCCAGGGATGGCTAAACGGTTGCGGTATTGCCGATCCCGCAACCCGCTACAATTTACAAACTCTGTCCCTCTCTCACCCGCCTTCTCCGCTCTCTCTCTAACCCGGCGCGGTTAGAGCGCGCGCGCAAGAGAAGATGGGAGGGCTGGCGAGGGAGAGGGACGCGTTGCGGAGCCCGCAACGTTTTTGCGGGTCCCACAACCCTCCCCCTCTCCTCTATTAGAGATTGTGGGCACCGCAACCTCACAATGGATATATCACGGGCCCGCAACGCCCGAATAGCCAACACCATGACGGCATAGAGTGCGCTCTTCAATTGCACTGAGAATAATACTGTGAATCTCATTTGCCTTGTTCTAACTATCCTTAGCAATTTTACAATCATTTTGGCAACTCTCTCTCTTTCTTTGTTAATCATTCGCAATGGGCGTCGTACTGATGAGGTCCCCCAATTGTGGGACGGGGCGGGTGTATACGTCCCAACGACCGAAACACCCACCCGTTCCTCTTAGGAAGTGTTCTTTTCTTTCGTTAATCAACCAGGCAATTATCTTACATGATAATTCACTATCGGACACAATATAATTACTCCGTCTTCCTGAGTACTTGGAGACAGAGAGAACAGCTTGGGCACTCAAATACTCCAATGTCCACTACTTGCAGTAACTAAAATGTAACAAATAGGCAAAATCTGATATGAGTCATCTCGGAACCTGCTCTCGATCGATATCGTATTCGTCTCCACACCTACAGTACTCTACGAGATGGTGGATCTCCTCTTGACGAACTTCAATCGATTCAACGATGGTCCCTCGTGCTGCTCGTAGTCTCTGCTCACGAAGCCACCTCGAACACAAGAATGAGAAAACACTTGATTGTATGACGAGTCTTCAGAGACTGCCCTTCTTTTTCTGGGCACTTCTCCGGGAAATACAATGCGACTCTCTATTCGCATTTTTTCACGAGAACTATTAAGCGGGGATGTTCTCAAGAGGACCATTTTGGGGGCGGTCTTCCATTCGTGCCTCGATAAACTAGTAAAAACATATTTTCTTTTTTCACATGTTTCATTCTTTTAAGGAGTAGAAATTTAGCGATCGCTGTTGTTACACGGCGTTTCAGCCATGAAGAAAAATCCCGGTTCGTGAAGTGGTCGGCAACGAAACTTGGCAAAATTCCAAATGATGAACTTCCATTGTTTAGTGTGCTGCTCAGGGATTTACCCGCATTATTTAAATTACTTTTACATACAGTATTTGGTCAACCATAACGCCATTTCTTTTATTATATTTATTTACGTTTTCAGGTGGCAACTGCTAACTGGAAATGATGTTGTATATTAATATCATTAGCATGGAACGACGGAAAAGACGGAAATAATTCTTCATTTTTATTCCTTATTTCTACTCAACCAAAAGAGTGGTTGTTTCTGTTTTACTATCCTAAAATATAGGAAAATAACATTTTTTGTATATCAGTTGCATGCATACGTGCCCAGCTATGGCGGCGCCTCTGACTAACCCTGACATAAGGGTGGGGGTCGTGGATTTTGGCCAACCCTGCGGGTCTGGTGTAATGTCGGACAAAGCTCACATATGATACCCCACGTTATCTACAGTAACCCATCATACATCATTCGACTACCGTAACCGAAATTACCGTAATCTGGTTATTGCAGCTTTGCAAAATGAGGAATTTGAGCTTTTTATTGCACGATAGAGATCGAACAGTTGTCATCGAGGATGAATGGCCTTACGGTAGCCCACCTACAGTATCTACAGTACAAATGAGGGCATGATTTGTAGCTCTTTCGATTACGGCCTACAGGATATAACCAATTTTATTGCTGTCAAAGGCCCCACAGTAGTTTCTGATGGTCAACGTTCCTCAGAAAATTCTGACGGACTTCAGGAAATTCTAACATCCTTTATAGAAATCCGATGACTCTCAGAAAATTCCGATTGGTCTCTGAAATTTCTGAGGCTCTCAAAAAATCTGAGAGGCCTTCAAAAAACTGTGATTGTCCACAGAGACAGTCGAACGCCACCATAAAATTTTAACTACCCTAAAAATGTGACTGCACTAAAAAAATTCTGAAAGTATACAGAGAGAGTGAACGTTCCTCAAAATATTCCGACGACCCTCAGAAAATTCAAATGGGCTTTTGAAAATTCTAACGGGCATCCAAATATTCCGGAGACCCTCACAAAATTATGATGGAATTTTTATACCTCAGACGGCCCTCAGGGGTATCGTCGAAATTTTCTGAGGGCCCTCTGAAGTCTCTAAGAGCTGTCAGAATTTTTTGAGGGCCGTAGGAATTTTCTGACTCTACTATGGGCCCTTTGGCAACAATTAAATAGATCGTGGGCCGTCGGGCCAATTTTTTATGTTCGAAGGGCCCTCGGCTGTGCCCACATTTGAGGGACACATCCGCAGGGTTGGTCAGGATCCGCAAGGTTGGTCAAGATCCGCAAGCTTGACCAAGATCCACAGGGTTGGTCAAAATCCGCATGGTTGGTCAGACCCAGCAGGTTAGTCAAAAAAGCAAGACTAACGGAATAACATTTTGCAAAAAGAAATAAATTTTAGAATCGATTTAGGGACCACCGAACCGGGAATTACAAAATGAGAACCGGCAAATGCCTGGTAGTCAAATTAGGAAACATCGTCACGTTGAAATTTTGTTTTTCTCGTTTTTTCTCGTGTTCTATAGAGTGCTCATCTTAGCGTTTCAAGCATCCTATAAAGAAGAGTGAGGCGCTACAGCTATAGACAAATGGCACGAAATTCTCCGTGGGATTTTTTACAAGTGAGTTCAAAATCGGGAATTTGTCGTTTTCATGACACTATATTTAATTACGAGTGAACGAGAGAGTGCTCAGTGATAACATGTCAGGTATATGAAGATCGGTTGATGCCTGACTACAGTTCAGAAATGTAGAAGAAAGTCTCCGTGGGATCTCAATCAATATAGGTCAAAACATAGAGCCGTATTTCCGAGCCGGAAAATTGAAAAACTTTGAATATACTTTTAAAAAATAAACGAATGTGAAATTAGGTTTTAATTTATCTTTTCATGGAATTTATATTTTTCTTCAGTATAAGATATGAAAGAAATAAACTGAAAATAAAGATTAGATGTCAGCTCATAAGGAAGTTGACCCTCCGAAAATTTGTTGACACGATGAACTGGCTACTACACCAAAGGGGCGGAGCCAATTTCTTCAAAAGAAATTCAGTGTTTACAAGGTTAATTTATAATTTCATGTGATTATTTATATTACAGACAAATTCTGCATTCTCAATTATCCAGAATTATACAATAAAAAAATTTAGAAGAACAATCTTGTTTTACGCGGTGGTGCCTAGAATCGATTTTCAGTTCAGTTAAAAAATCAGTTGTCGATATCACTATTGAAATCGTCCTCATTGGCACTGTAAATAATGTAGGTGGGCACCATAGCTGTGCAGGAACCGTTCCGTGGGGGGCCTTTCCGGGAAGGCCCCCCCCTACCATGTATGGGGGGTCATGGTGAAAATCGATAGTAGGTCATGGGGAGGTCAAGACTAAGTACCATAACCAATCGATAGTACATTATCGATTGATACCGTATATGGCTACCGTAACCCTCAATTATCGCGAACTGTTTTTTTTCTAAAAAGTCAAATTACCATAGTCAATCGATAGTACAGTACCCCCTAGGGTGGCGAAAATGACTCTCGGATATCCGAACTTGTTTACCCCTTCCCTCGGATGAGTCAAGGGGAGGGAGTTTACGACCCCTCGCTCGTCGGATGACTCCCCTCCCTCTCTCTCCCTCTCGGATGAGTCGTTTTTTGCCTGATCTGTTTCTTATCCGACAGGTTTTTTCAGCTCTCCGTGGGCCAAATGTGCTGAATCCGGCACCATTGAAATCAGCTCGTCGAGTACTCGCGAAAATATGTAAATTTGTCAAAAAAATATTTTGATTCTTTTTTCGAGTTTTGGGCACATCAGATATCGAGAATTCATTATTACTATGTGATGATTACATACATGGCAAGGGAACAAATTTAATATTCATAGTTATCTTTTTCATCATCAGGCGCATCTTCTTCCAAGTCATTTTCATAGGACTGACAGGTCTGACTTTGTTGGTTGGTGGGGGAACAGTGGCATTGAATTCTGACACGACAACAAAAATTGAGATTTTTACAAAATTATATATTTTCGCGAGTACTCGACGAGCTGATTTCAATGGTGCCGGATTTAGCTCATTTGGTCCACGGAGACCTGAGAAAAGCTGTCGGCTAAGAAACGGATCGGAGAGAAAAACGACTCATCCGCTCTCTCGGGGGGTCGTAAACGAGGGAGTCGCTTTTATCCGATCTATCCGAGTCTGATCCGAGGTCACAAGTCTAAAAGGCGATACGAAGAGTCATTTTCGCCACCCTAGTACCCCCCTGATACCGTATATGGCTACCGTAACCCCGAATATCGCGAACTGACTTTATTTTTAAAGTCCTGAAACCGTGTTCAATCGATTCTACAGTACCCAAGTAACTACCGTAACCCAGTTCCTTGGGACAGATCCAGTTCCTTGGGTCAAACATTTTTCTATAAAAATTTATATATTTTTCTAAAAATCCTAAACCTGACGCAAAATTACTCAACAATAATTAGAGAAACGGTATGATACTTTAAAATATTTGTCTGCTCAATTTTGGATTTTTAGAAAAATGTTTGACCCAAGGAACTGGATCTGACCCAAGGAACTGGGTTACGGTAGTTACTTGGGTTCTGTAGAATCGATTGAACACGGTTTCAGGACTTTTTAAAAATAAAGTCAGTTCGCGATATTCGGGGTTACGGTAGTGATATACGGTATCTGAGGGTACTGTACTATCGATTGGTTATGGTACTTTGACTTTTTAACAAAAAAGTCAGTTCGCGATAATTGAGGGTTACGGTAGCCATCACTAATGTACTATCGATTGGTTATGGTACTTAGTCTTGACCTGCCCATGACCTACTATGATTTTCACCATGACCCCCTATACATGGTAGGGGGGGGGGGGGGGCCTTCCCGGAAGCCATGTAATGAAACGCGCAAATTCATCTGTTTGCAAAGCTTCCGTAACCAGATTACGGTAGTTGAATAATGCATGCTGGGTTACTGTAGATAACGTGGGGTATCATATCTGAGCTTTGTCCGACATTACCCCAAACCCGCAGGTTGGTCAAAAATGACCCTCACCCTTGTTAGGTACTGCAGGGTTGGTCAGAATTCACCGCCGGCGTGAACACGTATGGTAGCATTAGTTTTTTTTATTAATAATCAAAATCCCGCTCTTCATAAACATCCTCAGACAGAAGCATTGAGGGAACCAGGACTGTTCGTGTGGTTTAGATTATTTCGATTTCAAACGCGGATTTTTAATCTTTAAGTGATTTGAAAGATTAACTGAGATTTTTAATCTCTGAACAATTTAAAATAAATGTATTCAAAATCTTTAGCAAAAAAAATGAAAATTGAAAATTCAGTCAGTGATATTGTACGTATGTGTTAGTGCAATTAATACTACGATAATTTTCAAATTTCGATACTGTCGAAATGGGCTTTTTAGACAGCGAAGCGAAAGTTCCTGATTGTCAATGAGAGCGCGACAATGTACTGTAGTATTTTTCTGTTCATTTTCACTGCGTGCACAGGGTATCGTGAAACGCCGTGTTGTTATACCGCATGCCCACCGTAACCAATATACAGTGGGTCAGACGGAGGGACACATTAACACGGATCTCCGGTAAAAATGTAGGAACACTAGCTACTAGAAATATTTTATGGCACCGATTTTGATAAAACTTGGTTCATGGACATCATTGGGGGTCAGGAAAAGGACTATCCGGTTGGTTTGGCTAAAACGGCAAATTATCGATTTTTTTGATCTACTCCGTCTGAGAGTCATAATTCAGTTCATTTTGATCGCACAGTGTGCAAATTGAGTGCATTCTGCTCGTATTTGAATACCGTAGCCCAATGAGGCCGGATTCGTTTTAATGGTGAAAATAGCGAAAAACTAAATTTCGATATGAAAAATCGATCATATCTCGATCGATATCCGGAAACCCAAAGCTTTTTATTTAAAATTCGGAATCTCCTGGCCAAATAAGGTGGTGTCTACGTTGATCATTTTTCACATTTCTGTCACCTCACTATGGATTCACTATGGGAGAATCTGGACCGTTCTGGACTTGGTCAAATTTTCGCGATATTGGTTTTCAGACCGTATCTTGGTTCAAAGTTGTCCAATTGCGATCTTAAAAAATGAAATCGATAGCTCTTTTTGAGACGGAGAAAAGTGTTTCAGAGCAATTTTGCCCGAAGATCTCTTGTTTTCGAGTTATTCGAGAATAAAACCTATTGATTGATAAATATACAGACAATATCGATTTTCGTTAGACCGTCCACGAGAGATCGTAACAAATCTACAGGATACTTATTTTCTGAAATTCGGGTACCGGGTGCTGGTTGATGGCCGTAATAGATAAGGCTGGGGGTCGATTTTGAAAAGGTTACAGGTACCCCTTACTTTTGGGGTCGAAAATTTTGATATTTCAGAATTATGCGAAATATAGATTTTCTGGGGTATTTTCATTCGTAGAGAACGAATTTCGACATCCGAATGCGAGAAAATGCGAAAGAAAAAAATTAAGTTCGAAAAACCCATTTTTCGGACAAATGTTCGAGTTTACGTATTCAAAAACGTTCGAAGTGCATCTTCTCGATACAATTTTCGGAATCTACTTGAAAATTTATGTCTATGGTCAATTTTTAAGAATTTTTAAAAAATAGATTTTTGTGATATGGTGATCCAAACTAAGCAAAAGACCTCAAATTGCTGAACATGGGTTTAAACCGCCCCGAAAATTTTCGCACCTTATAGGTATAATGGTCGAAAAACACTTTTGTATGCCTTCTACAATCGTTTCCGTTATATTTCAACTCGGAAGAGAGGGACAATCAGAAATTTGAATTTCGATTTTTTGGCCCCTGTTCAAGGACCAAAAAAATCGATAACTCAAAACTATGGACAAAAGATGTTTTCAAACGTATTTTCGATCGTAGAAACCGAATTTTCACGTTAGAGCTTACGAAAACAATGTTTCAGATCGTTTAAGGTTTTTCGACCCTTATATCTATAAGGTGCGAAAATTTTCGGGGCGGCTTGAACCCATGTTCAGCAATTTGAGGTCTTTTGCTCACTTTGGTGATAAGACATCTAGGAAAAAAACATTTCGGAAATTCCATCTCGGAATATACCATTTCGGAAAAGAATCTCGGAAATTTTGGAAATTTTGGAAAAAATTCCAAGAGCGCGCACATGAGTTTTGAAGCTATTTTCTCCTGATTAAAACATTATTTTTGTTTTTCTTTTTATTAAGTGCAATGTAAATCAAGTAGACGTATCTGATAATAACAAGAAAATTGAACGAAAGTGGATTTTCAGTGTAAAGTTTCAGAGATGGAATTTCCGAAATGTCGTTTTCCGAATGGAATTTCCGAGATGTCGTTTTCCAGACCTGCATATGCCTCTTTAACATTAAAAAATGTTTCCGAGTTATCATAGACATAACTTTTCACGTAGATTCCGAGAATCGTATCGAGAAGATGCACTTCGAACGTTTTTGAATACATAAACTCGAACATTTGTCCGAAAAATGGGTTTTTTGAACTACATTTTTTTTCTTTCGCATTTTCTCGCATTCGGATGTCGAAATTCGTTCTTTACGAGTGAAAATACACCAGAAAATCTATATCTCGTATCATTCTGAGATGTCAGTTTTTCGACCTCCAAAATGGGACCTGTAACCTGTAACTTTTTCAAAACCCACCCCAGCCTTAGCTTTTGCGGCCGTTAACCAGCACTAGGTACCCGCATTTCAGAAAATAAGTATGGAAATTATCAAATTTTTGGCCATCCGTGGACATGTTACATTCTCTGGTGGACGGTCTCTTAAACAACTATAAATTCCCACCTGTCGTAATTATCTCGATTAGTTTTATCGCGCAGAGTCTTTCCGATTACAGCCACCAGTTGGATAGTCTAGACAACAATTCATATCAATAACAATATCAGTGATATTATATCACGGATCATCTGAGAAAAATGCAGGAATCGGCCACAGAAAAAAAAATTGGGGCATGGATTTGACGAAGCCAGTAGGGATGACCAAATTTAGCACGGTGTGACAACCCCCGTCCCCCCGGAATTACCGGAGACGACCGGACCATTTTTAAAATATTCTTCGTTCCGCCACAGTAAATATTTAAATATGTTCCGCGCGCGAAATTTAAAACACGTAAAAAGTTGCCTGAATAACCGCGATATTCAAAATAAAAACGACAAATTGTAAAGTTCACCGATCGGCAAATTCCAAAGTGTTTCCATTTGGCTCCCCCATAAAGTAACCAGGGAATTTTCGAGGGCTTCAAATTTGCTGCATATTTTTATATTTCATCTCGTGCGGCGGCACGCATGTCACACCGTGTTTAGTGCAAGAAAATTTGCAGTGTACCCTGAAAACTTCGTGAATTTTTTCCCGTTTTTCTAAGAATCGAGCGCCACCGTTTTAAGCACCTTTTTTATTACCCCAAAAACACTGACAAGGAAACGCCGCGGAGTGTCCATGAACTTTCGGAAAATGACTGATACCGCCGTGTGGCGGACCATGAGAGTAAGCGATTCCATTTTTCAAAAGTTGCCAACGGGCCCTGAGGGCAGAGAAAAATCAATAAATTGAAAAGGAGCGAGAGACACCATCTGTTTCGAGGGCGAGAAGAGCGTCTCGTCTTGTGGTGAAGTGGTTAGCGAGATGGTCTTCTGACACGAATGTTGCCGATTCGACTCTGATCTCTTTGGATAAAAATAAAACGTCCGCAGGGATCAAGAGAAAGGAGCGCGCGTTCAAAAAAAGTACAGTCAGAATTTCCTGATTCCTCACATTACCGTAATATTTTCGAATTGTTTCATATTTAGCGATGTCCCTGAATTTCACGTCGTTAAAGTTACCCGACACCCATAAAATGACCTATATTCACGTGAGTTTATCCATGTACAAAAACTCGGGATCGCTCAAGCCGTTTAAACGTTTTTGCGGGAAAACACCGTATTAATTTCTGCGAAGTTACATTTGGTGCGTCGCAACCCCATCCTTCAGTTCGCGGTAGAATACCATAGCGCTACGCGTAGCCGAGACACCCAGCCGGCTTTTACACATGCTAACCATGCTGTTGTAAATATCTATATATATCACGGGTATAATGAGTCAGTGGAGGTGGCCGGGAACATTTCCAAAAAAGTTTTTCCCAATTTGGTTCGTATAATGGTAAAATAATGTTCCAGAGATAACATTTCGAAAAATATAAGTCATTGGCCCCAGAGCCGGCTTTTAGGAAATTTCCGGTTTTGCACCTGTCTATACTGTATCTCAGCTCTCAGATGAGCTAGAGGCATGCGATTGGTCTCAAAATGTGCGGAAAAATATTTCCAGAAACTTTCATGTTCAGCGAAAGGCGATTGGACAATGTTTAAAAATCGTAGGAGTCATATCTCCAATCATAGAAAGTATGGCGAACAGGAAAAAATCGATGTAAGAATAATGCATTTTTGAAAAAGGGCAGATTGATTGCATCATCACTACGCAATAACTATGCGATGACGTCATACCATAATACCATGATCATAATCTCCGATGAATTTGGTACATCATACCTGAGTGCCAGAATTATGCATTTCCTGGGCAAAAAGATACAATAAATTCAAAAAGTGTACGGTGACTTTCCGGCGCGACTGTATATATATATATACAGTAGCGCTCAAAAGTATTGAAACGATTTGAATTTTTCATATAACTTTTTCTACCGTTGACTTAGCAAGTTCGATGTTGGGGCGCTATATAACAAACCAATAGAAGAATACGATGCGAGTATTGCGTCATCATGTGCCTCATAACTAATTGCGTAGTGATGACGCAATCGAATTTCACTTTTTCAAACAGGCTTTATTCTTACATAGATTTTTTCCAACTCGCCACACTTTCTGTGGTTGGAGTCATGCCCGAGGCCTACCCAGAAAAAAATTATGAGGTTGCTGCGCGACCGCACGTTTGCTGCAGCCTTGCTGCAAAAAGGGGGTCTGAAATTAAGATCTCGGCTTCTAGACTAGCTAGAGACTCGTTCAAAGCACCAAAATGATCCTCATCGCGATCCCAGGTGATCCTGTGAATATGGAAAGGATATTCCAAAATTTGGTGCACCGTGGTTCTGATTGCATGACCCTTCGATAACAAGTTTGCGGGAGAGTTAAGGAAAACTTTTGTTATTGTGTGTACAAGTCCAACTTGTTCTGGGGAACTGATCCCCAACTTTTTTTAATGTTTGAACAACTCTGGGCACAGTTGGAGATAGAGCGCAGACGAAAATAGCGGGCCGGGAACTCGAAAGTGCCTCCGAAAAACGATCGCCGAGGGCAGGAAAGATATTCAAACAATCTAAAAAGTAGGGAGCCATATATATACAACATAATGAATATGACTAAGCAAAAACCTGATTTTTATATACAGTTCCTACGTAGTTATGAATCTCCAAAAAAGTGGTCATGTGAAAAAGTGATTTTCCATGCCCTGAGGGCAAATTTTGGAATATCCTTTCCATATTCACAGGATCACCTGGGATCGCGATGAGGATCATTTTGGTGCTTTGAACGAGTCTCTAGCTAGTCTAGAAGCCGAGATCTTAATTTCAGACCCCCTTTTTGCAGCAAGGCTGCAGCGAACGTGCGGTCGCGCAGCAACCTCATAATTTTTTTCTGGGTATTCCTCGGGCATGACTCCAACCACAGAAAGTGTGGCGAGTTGGAAAAAATCTATGTAAGAATAAAGCCTGTTTGAAAAAGTGAAATTCGATTGCGTCATCACTACGCAATTAGTTATGAGGCACGTGATGACGCAATACTCGCATCGTATTCTTCTATTGGTTTGTTATATAGCGCCCCAACATCGAACTTGCTAAGTCAACGGTAGAAAAAGTTATATGAAAAATTCAAATCGTTTCAATACTTTTGAGCGCTACTGTATATATATATATATATACAGGCGCGAGCACAAGTCATGGGACACTTTTGGAATGGGTTTGAACTTTTTAACCAGGAAAACTATAATTCTGCTACTAGGACTTTATGCACCAAATTCATCAGAGATTTTTCTTTTTGATATTGGGGTATGACGCAATCGCACAGTCGTTGCGTAGTGATGACGCAATCAAAATGTACTTTTTCAAAACGGCATTATTCTTACATGGATTTTTTCCAGCTCGCCAAACTTTCTGAGGTTGGAGTCATGCCCGAGGCCTACCCAGAACAAAAAATTGAGGTTGCTGCGCGACCGCACATTTGCTGCAGCCTTGCTGCAAAATCGAGGTCGAAAATTAAGATCTCGGCTAGTCAAGCTAGTGACTGGTTCAAGGCATCAAAATGATCGCCATCATGAGTCCAGATGATCATGAGAATATGAAAACAATATATCGAAATTTGCCCTCAGGGCACGAAAAAATCACTTTTTCGCATGATCATTTTTTGGGCATTCATAACTACATGGGAAATGTAAGTAAAAATATGGTTTTTGCGTAGGAATGTTCAAAATGTATTAAAGAACGCATTTCCCACTTTTTAGAGCAATTGGATATCTTTCCTGCCCGCGGCGTGCGTTTTTCGGAGGTATACTAGGGTCGGGAAACACCTTGTTTAGTGAAATGCCTAGGGCTCTCACACTGCGGCGTGGGACTCGTGGCTTCACGCAACGTATGATCCTCACCTTGCGGCGTGACACTCGTGATTTTGTTATATCTTTCACTGTTACCGAGATACAAGAGCTCAAAGTGAGAGCTATCAACATCGTGCCCGGTGTAGGCAGCTCCAAAATGAAGTCTGCACAATGAGACTTTGGGGGAGTGTCAGACATGCCTCAGGATGCCCAAATCCGATTAGAACACATTTCACGGTTTTCCCTCCATTCCCTGATTCATCTCGATTCTCTCATGAGGAGCGTGATATGGTAGTATACAAGCGCTGTCATACACTATTCCTATACCTAATTCATCCTCGCTTCTCCTCTGATGAAGAAGAAATATATATTTAAAAGCAAGTGTTTTCCCCATAAGTGTTTGATTTTCAGGTTTGGTGCCCCCAAAAGTGGATAAGCGTTTTTCTCGCACTCAATTTCGTCATCCTACTGGTTTCATCGAAATCACTGGCCAAAATTTTTTTCTGTCGCAAAATGGTCTCCTTTTCCTGCATTTTGTACAGATGTGATATGCTCACTGCTTCTGCCTGGTCGTTCCCCTTATCTGGATGGCTCTTTCTCAGTAGATCGTGATAAGCAATCTTTATCTCCTCTTGGCTGCTATTTTCCTCCACCCCGAGAATCTCATAGAACGAACGCATCGAACATACCTCGACAACACTTTAAACAAATTGTATTCATAAAGATCCAAGATATTCAAATACCACTTTGAATGGCTTCATTGTCAAATGTAACTGTTGAGCAAGAAATAGGTCATTTTATCCAGGCGGTAATTTGGATTGGTAAAGGTAAAAAACAAAAAAATCCTTTCATAGTATTTTTTTAAAAAGCATGTAATGATCATCGAATACCAGTTTACAACTTGAGTGCAATAATTCATATTATATAGCCTAACAATAATTTTCAAACAACCAAGTCTTTGGATCAACGCTCAAATTCTCCAAAATTGGGCTGAAATCAAACAATCAAACGTCTTTGCCTATGTATGATGCAGCAAAACGATAATTGGGAGTTGAAAAAATTAAATGAACGCAATTCTTTTTGCAGGGGATATCACGGATCTCCTGTAAAATGTAGGGAAAAGGAATCATCTACTGAAATTTTGAAAAAAACTTTCTCCGATTTTATAGAGACAAGACGGACAAGGCATTGTGACGGTGGGGAGAGGGACTTTTTCCACTCAGTTTTCCAGAATTAGCATACTGAACCGACTCATGACTTACAACTTCGGAAGGCCGCATCTCCATCGAAGTTTCACTTACAGCGTTCTTTTTTTCCCAGTCGGTGCATATGAGCTAATCTATCAAATATATAAAAAAAATAAAGAAATACATTTTTGAATATATCACGCCTGACCGGATTCAGAATCTATAATTCCATCGATTTTCTCCGTGAGAAGAGATCCTCCATGAGAGAACGTACCAACTGTGCAGGGGTGCACGGATGGTCAAAAATAATACAATTACCGTATTTTTTTCTGAAGGGTAGCTCCCGAGTCCTGACTGACGGCAGAAATAGCTAAGGATAGGGGTCGATTTTGAAAGTTTCGGGTAGCCCCAATTTTTGGGGTTGGAAAATTAGATATTTTAGAATGAAGTGCAACATAGATTTTCTGATGTATATTTACGCGCAGAGACCAAGTTTGACATCGAAATGGTAAAGGTAAAGGTACATCCCGTCTTCGAGATTGGGCTCGCGGGAGAACACTGCTAGGCCAGTGTCAATTTGGGCAGATTCAGTACGGAGTGCCCACCTTTCGCCAGACCTATTTAGCTGCGTGCTCTAGTCACGACTACCAATTCCCCGTCCCAAAGGGTAAGCGCCTTGGTGGGGCATTTCGCCTTTCTTTTTTTTGGCATTTCGCCTTGGCGAAATGATATACAATGTAAAATAACAAAATTGAGGTCGAAAAACCTTTTTCTGGAGAACAAAATTTCCAATAAACGCGTGCCTGATCACGCCCGCTATCTTGGTTGTCTCTCACTCATTTTGCCGTGATCAGGCAAAATGACAATTTCAAAATAAGATATTTTCGAAATTCTTTTTTCTCCGCATCAGGGGGTTATGCAAATGATTGCACTAGTGATAAATACACATTTTCAGACTACTCGAGACGTAGGTGGTAAAAAAATTAGTGTTCGGAATGGAAGCATATTTGACAATTTGCCCCCAAAATCGAGCTTTTGGGCGTCATATCTCAAAAATCATAATTTTAAAAAAATCTGGATTTTTCAGGTGATTCGTATTTTCAATTGTAAATTCCAAATTTGTATGAAATTGGAAATTTTCGAAAATCGCAAAAAAAAAGTTGCGCGGAAACAATTTTTCGACCTCATTGTTGTTATTTTACATTTAAAGCATTTTTTATGTTAAAATTCGGTCTCTACGCTTAAAAATAGATTAGAAAATGTTGCACGTCATTCTGATATATTGACTTTATCGACCCCAAAAAGGAGGGGTACTCGAAACTTTTTCAGAATCAGTGGTCGAAAGGGTATGTCACAAAAAATATAAAAAAACGGGCATGTTCGTAAATTGTTGATATAAAATCATTCAGAATGAGCACGTTTTTGCACATTTGACGCAAAAAAAATGTTTAAAAATGGGTACGTTTTCTACTTTTTGCACTGGCCCGAACTCCAAAAACCGGACATATTATGTCATTTTGGACCTACTTTTCGACCACTGTTCAGAATCGACCCCTAGCCTTAGTTATTGTTGCCGTCAATCAGCACTCACCTACACTTCAGAAAAAAAAATTACAGGAATTATCTAATGTTGGCCATCCGTGGCCCTGTTACGCTCTCTGGTGAAGGGTTCTCTTAAAGTTACCCAACAAGGACGAAAATTACTCCCTTTTTCGTCCTCCATCAGCCGTCAAATACATACGTACCACAATTGGACTATGGGGAAATAGAATCAAAGATAAAATCGCAGGTGGGTAACGAGCGAAATAATTTGCACAACATGCATCAAACACGAGTTTTCAATAACTTCTCGTAGAAAATTGCGTCTTTCTATTTATCGCAAGAGGACATACTGATCTGTTCATTACGCACTGATTGGGAAAAAAGAGCACTGTAGGCCAAACCCCCGATTAAGATACGGCCAAGGTGGTAGGTCGTAACTCCGTCCAACGTGCAAATTCCACTAAACCGAGTGGAAAAACGTTCTCCCCACCGTCACAATGACTAGTCGACTTGTCTTAACAAAATCGGAGGTGAAAATTTTTTACTTTTCCGTGTGATATGATAGGACAATAGATTTGTTTGCACTAAATTCCTTGAATGGCCTAATCAGGTAATTCGATGGATGTGATGGGAACAGAGGGGCAAGATCGCAGATGGGAAGATTGAGCGTCATGGATGAAGTGGGGAGCAATTGGATGGAGAGCCTCCTCACATCCCACCTACCAATTCAATCTAAAAGAGAATAGGGGAAGATTTACCTTATAGCTGAGATTGGCATATTGTCTGAGACAGGGACAGGAATCCAGGAGGAATGAGCAGAAGGGTCGACGAAGAGCGAACCTCCAATTACCACTTCCATCACTTTACATCACTATTACAACATTTCGTCCTAATCATCTTGCGTGAAAATAAATACACAATGAATAACTCCAACATAATTTTAAAACTACAAAAAAACTCTATACCGTACTCGTAGTTAGTTGGTCTACGTTTGTTGTGAGAAGCGAATGGACTGACCACCAAACATTTCCTCCATTGTGAGTGAGAGACATGACTAGGAGACAGAATAGAGAGCACATGAGAGGAAGTGCCACTGTGGTGAATGGCATCTGGTATCAAAATATGTAAAAGATGAGAGGAGAGGTTGTCTACTTCTTTGAGAGAACCCATTGTCGGAGAAGGGCTCACTTCCAATCTATCTTCCAATTTACCAGTGAGAAGCAGTAGAGATATCAGAGAAGGAACTACCAGAAGAGCATGGAGAATCGCTGTGTACCTATCATCAAATTAAGACTTACATAACGAGTCTTCCAGAGATTACTTGGAACGGAAACCACGCGGAACACGGAGCACTAGCTTTAAAGTTATCATACACCCGTAAACATATATATGAATTTGCGGGCGTGCATGATCACGGCAAAATGAGTGAGTATATACACAGCAGAATCGCTGCACTGTTCGTTCTCGTCATTTTTATGCGTTGCGCTACAGTATCTCATGCGTCGCGGCAGCCGGTGTCTTTGCATCAAAATCCCAAACTATATTTTATTTTCTGATATTTTAAAATATTTTCTTAGGCATGCCCAGTTCACTGAAATCAATACAAAAGTTACCAAACAATGCTCAATTTATCAATAAAAAGGTGGTGTGTAAAAATTAAGGGGGTCGATCTTCCCAAAGAATGGCAGTGTTTTGACACTATTTATTTATTGCATAAAATTAGTTACGGTCTAAATCGCAAGAATGATCATTGTTCCTAATGAAAACGCCACAAATAAAAATACAGCATCTCATTTAAAGTTTCCCAACACCCATGAAAATAATTTGAATTGGCGGGGGTACCCTGATCACGACAAAACGAGCGAGATAGTGTGTAAAAGGGAGAGAGCGGGCGTGATCAGGCAATTCAGACTCTTACTTTGCGGCTATACCCTGGTGCAAATATTGAATTTCAATTATTTTTATTATTCCAGTTTAACTAATTAGAGCCCGTTCTATTACATTGTTAAATAATATAGAAAGGCATTTTCGAGGGTGTTGGGTAACTTTAACAAAATAACGCCGTTGACAAAGTACGGTAGCACGGCCCTCGGAAGATCGACATAGACCTTTCGAAATTGTGTCACCCCATCAGGGGGAATCAGGCAAATCACGCGCTTGTTCAAATATTATACAGTCAGAATCGCCTGATTCGTCAAGTATGTGCCTGAATCACGTCAAATTTGCCTGAGTCATCACGTTACCGTATTTTTTTAGTTCAAACATTAATTTCAGTCCGCGATCGCAGTTTTTCGTAATTTTTAAACTTATTTAAATTGAAGATTTATTAATTTATTTGGTCAACTTTTAACGTAACCGCTAATGCCAGGCAGCGCTTGGTCAAACTTTTCGTTGATTATTGCTGAACTGATACAATCATTTCTATGTCTAGTTAAGCATAATTTTACAGCGCGACACAGTTTCATAAGGTCTATGTCGATCTTCCGGGGGCCGTGTGGTAGTTCAAAAATAAAGTCAGTTCCTATTTTTTTAATTTACTAGGCTCCTGGCACGGCATGCCTTAGGCTTTTTTACGGAAGTCATCTCGTGATAGCATTTTCCGGAAGTGCGTTATTACGGTCTTGATGTTGCTGTGATATAATGTATTGATTATAACACGTTGGTCTTTTTTTCTAGTTTTTAGAATTTTTCCGCTTCAGAGCCCGGTTTTACCACATCTCACAGGTGATGGTACAAGTTGGAACTTTTATTTCGCAAATTACCTTATTAGATTAGAACATTATTTTTTGAACTGGTCGACGTGGAACTTTTTTTGGAATTGGTCGTTTTGGAACTTTTTTTATTATTTTTTTTTCGTTTTTAAAAATTTTTCGTGGAACTGGTGATAACAAAACTGATCCTAAATAGGAAATATGTAAGATCGCATACAGTTAACGTTGATACAAAAAGATTTGAAAAGATTAGATGAGTGATAAGAAATGAAAAAAATGATTTTTAAAAAGTTCCAAAACGACCAGTTCCAAGAAAGATGTTCCAAAACGACCAGTTCCAAAATGCCGGTTCCAATTTGTACCATCACCATCTCACATGGGCGTGATCTGATGGCACATATCTGTTTGCACATATCAAATTGGAAGATATACTAAATCGACTGCGCTGATTTCAAATCTGCCTAGGTCATTGAAAACATCGAAAATTTTCAATGAGATGTTAGGCGATTCTTCATCTCATCTGACAACATCCGTGATGTCATAGGGGGTATATGAGAGAGCAATAATGAGAAAGCATGGGGAACAGGAAAAATTGTGAAAAAGTGAAAATCATGCAATGGAGGGAGCTGAGATATTATAGAGCCGGGAGCTAAATCGGAAATTACTTAAAACAAGTTCCAGAAAAAAGGCTAACAACGACATTTTTCTGTTACTCACGGCAATTTTTTTCTCAACAACTTTTCAAATCAAAATTACTCACGGCAATTTTTTTTCAACAACTTTTCAAATCAAAATATCCACAGAAAGATTTACTAAGCATTGAAAACTGCATTTTCCATATTCGCTAGAATAGAAGGCGCCCTTCGTTAATTGATGGTTAGATGATGTACCGGAAGGCAGAAAATGGAAATTGAACATTAATTAGTGATGAAAATTTATGAGGAAATCAATATACTAAACCGAAAACCGTATAGCTAAAGTTGCCTTAGAATTTGAAAAGTACCATTTTCAGGCAACAATTTTTAAAAATACACCGTACCTCAAAAAGAAACATTCCACCGTGCTACAGTACTTAATTCATTTTAGCGGACCATTTTTTCCAGGTGTGTTGGTGAAAATATTGCCGTGTTACTGAATAGAAAGCGTAGTCCGTGTGGTGGCGAGATTTAGTACATTTGATTCTAAATATACGCGGAACGCGGAGGAGAAAACGTTCCTCGTATATTTAGAACCAAAATGTACTAAATCTCGCCACCACACCACGTATTATGTTTTCTGTTGTCACAGTAGCATGATATCTGTTATAAATATGGTACAAATATCATGTCAATATTGCTGAAAATAAGAGCTCCGAGTACCAAGGGTGCTCCCATTTCAGCAATCTCTGGAAGACTCGTTATCACGCATCTTCTAAGAGATTGCATGACACCCCGGCACCAGGAGCCCCAACTTTCAGTACAATTCTCGAGATAATTATGCTAGAGGATATTAGGGACAAGAAAACTTTTGACGTCGCACGTTTTTCTCAGAACCGGCTTTTAGGTATTTTCCGGTTCCAGGTCCGGCTCTACCATAGATCAGCTCCCCGATGAGCTAGAATGGCGGCTTTGGGCTCAAAATGTGCGGATAATTATTTCAAGCAACTTTTGTGTTGACGACAACTTCATGTTGAAAATAATCAAAGTGATTTTAGAATGAGAAAATCAATTCTAGTGGCTCGGGGACCCCACCTTTCCGCGTAATTAGAGATCATTTTTAGAATCTACGTACGTTAATCTATCAGGAAAAAAATTGAGTCGAGCCATGTAGGGGTGGGAATTGGGCTTACATGGGATTGGTCAGAACTCACATATCCGAATCCTCTTCTTCTTCTCAGGGTATCATCTACTATGGCATAGTATAAGAATCGATAAATAAAATTTCACTAAATGTTTCTAGGAATTATAATATTTCTTGTTTCAAGTTTTGCAAGGATCCGCCTGCGCGTCAATCGCTCCCTACTTCACGTGTCGTTTGGAGAGCGGATCACAACAGCAGCGTGGTCAAGTGGTAAGGTGTCAGGTTAACAGGCAGGAGTGTGGAGTTCGAGTCCGCCAGATCGCTGCACTTTTTTGCCATACTGGGAAATGCTTTTGCAGAACGAAAACACAATAAAAGTCTATCAACAAGTATGGACGCCCATCACAAAGTACTTTAAACACCAGTTCTTATCCCATTTGGAGCATACTATGAAACTAAAACAAGATGCATCCAACAGTCGGACATTTCATAATGTAGACCGTACGGCGGAAAAGGAAGTGGTGTATTCGTCTATGCCCCCCATTCCATCCCACCCGGGCTCGATTCCCGGTCGTAACACCGTCTCCGCCTCATCAAGGCGCATATCCATTGGGGACGGGTAATTGGTAGTCGTGATCAATTGCCACCCTCCCTGAACACATCACAACACACGTATCTCTAATAAAACAGTGGACAACCACACCGGTTAGGGAAAAATCCCGACTCTCATTTTGATAGAAAAAACAATTTCCCGTACGGTCTACATTATGATGTGTTCGACTGTTGGATGCATCTTGTTTCATATTATGCCCCAAATGCGAAAATAACTGGTGTTTAAAGTACTTTGTGATGGGCGTCCATACTTGTTGATAAACTTTTATTGTGTTTCCGTTCTGCAAAAGCATTTCCCAGTATGGCAAAAAAGTACAGCGATCTGGCGGACTCGAACTCCACACTCCTGCCTGTTAACCTGACACCTTACCACTTGACCACGCTGCTGTTGGAATCCGTTCTCCAAACGACACGTGAAGTAGGGAGCGATTGACGCGCAGGCGGATCCTTGCAAAACTTGAAACATGAAATATCATAATTCCTATAAACATTTAGTGAAATTTTATTTATCGATTCTTATACTATGCCATAGTAGATGATACCCTGAGAAGAAGAAGAGGATTCGGATATGTGAGTTCTGACCAATCCCATGTTAGTGCAGCAAAAATGCTCGACAATTTGAATTTTTCAAATTTTCAAAATGTTCATTATTTACGATACACGCTCAATTATTCACTCTTTCGCTGTTTTAATACATTTACTCATAGAATGGATCAAATGCCGTCGAAAAAACCGAACAAATCAGTTTCTTAGAAAAATCATATTTTTCACCTCGAAATTGCTCAAATTTGCATGTTGTAAAATCAAAATTTCGAGCACACTTAGAGCGCTAACTATTCCCGTTCAATAGAACACCTTGACATGAGTACCGTCAGTTGGAATAGGTCGTCTCCAAAATTTCGATACTCCTGTTTTTCACGCACGAATATGGAAGATCCACTGTGTCGGACTTATCAAAAAATAATTTCTGGGAATATTTGTGAGAATTATGATTATATTTTTCCGTGGAAAATACTTTCGTAAGTTGATGAATCATAAATTCACGCAAAATCTGCCAATTTTTTGTTTCTAAATTAGTGAAATTTTCCAGATTCGAAAATTTCGATTTCGGAAAATTCGTGAAAAGTGTCGCTATTCCATTCGTATCTGAATCGTCAGCTTACGAAAGTATTTTCCACGCAAAAATGTAATCATAATTCTCATAAATATTCCCAGAAAGTATTGTTCGATAAGTCCGACACAGTGGATCTTCCATTTTCGTGCGTGAAAAACAAGAGTATCGAAATTTTGGAGACGGCCTGTTCCAACTGACGTTACTCATGTCAAGGTGTTCTATTGAACGGGAATACTTAGCGCTCTGATTGGGCTCGAAATATTAATTTTACAATGTGCAAATTTGAGCAATTTCGAGGTGAAAAATATGATTTTTTTAAAAATACTGATCTGATAGGGTTTTTTCGACAATATTTGATCCATTCTATGAGTAAATGTATTAAAACAGCGAAAGAGTGAATAATTGAACATGTATCGTAAAGAATGAACATTTTGAAAATTCGAAAAAATCAAATTGGCGAGCATTTTTGCTGCACTAAGGCCAATTCCCACCCCTACATGGCTCGACTCAATTTTTTTCCTGATATACTAATGTACGTAGATTCTAAAAATGATCTCTGATTACGCGGAAAGGTGGGGTTCCCGAGCCGCAAGAATTTATTTTCTCATTCTAAAATCGCTATTTGATTACTTTCAACATGAAGTTGTCTTCAATGCAACTTAACGTCAACACAAAAGTTGCTTGAAATAATTTTTCGCTCATTTTGAGCACAAAGCCGGCATACAAGCTAATCGGGGAGCTGATCTATGGTAGAGCCGGACCTGGAACCGGAAAATACCTAAAAGCCGGTTCGGAGAAAAACGGTCAACGTCAAAAGTTTTCTCGTCACTAATATACTCTATCATAATTATCTCGAGAATAGTACTGAAAGTTGGGGCTCCTGGTGTCGCAGGTGGTCAGTTTTCATGCAATCTCTAAGAAGACACGTGTTATATAAAGGGGGTTGCTGGAATATTTTCAAATCCATGAACATGTTTAGCGTTCCTAAATGTAAGAAGTGAAGAAAGATCAATATTTACAAAAATGCAAAATGCACACTTTTTGAGAACGAGTAGATATAGCCTTGATGGGAAATCGACTTCCATAAAACAAATATATGTGAATTAATAAGATGACAATAATCAACTGCCCAAAAAATGATCGGAATGAGGGTTAGGATTAGGCCGCAGAGAACGCCGATGATGGGATACAGAAGAATCCAGAGGGCATTACATGCACAAGAGAGGTCTCAGAGTGATATGCAATACTAATGAGAGAAGAACCCAAAATTATATACGATCCTAATGAAAAACTGTGAAATGTTCGCAGATTGTAAAAGATACCAGCAACCCCTTATATGTACTGTAACAATGTACTAACATGTCAGTCCGTCGATTGGATGGAATGTGTCGTGATCTAGTTAGAAGAAGGGCTAGGATCAGGGCATAGAGAACGCCGATGATGGAGAGGGAGAGAAGAACCCAGAGTGGTATGAATACTACTGACCACGACCAGTCCACCTCAAACAAGTATACTTTTCGGCATTTCCTTTGGTCGGATGATAACCTTTTTTGGAACCACAAATACATAATTCGAAAAAGCTAGATGAGACCTATCACGTATCAAAAAATCGGGATAATCTTTTCTTACGCGTTTGATTTGCGCTACCTAGATTATCGCCAGGGACCGCAGAGGACAGGCGTTTTGAAGTTCACAAGTACCGTAATCTCTAGCCAAAACTGAATGTTACTTACTGATTTTTTTCGTTTCCAATATTTTCTATATATTTTATTTCTTATACAAATATATTTTATTTTTACTTGTGTTTATCATACGCACATAGTATTCAGTTGAACTTGACTGCCTATTAAGCGCATTTTTAGTTCTCCAGTACTTTTTAAAAAGGAGATGTTAATGTATCCTATTTCTCGAACGATAATTCGTTTCCGTCAAATGCCATACCTTAAGTTTATCAATGAGTCCAACGTACCAACCCTATTGCATTTCCCGACGAGCAGCTAGACCATGTGGCACTTGACGGTTATTGTCCTTCGAGAGTAAAAAACACTATTTTTACGTTTATCGATTGATATCGAGCTTTCGCCAAATGCCACATCTTAATTTTCTTGATATGTAGGACGTGCCAAACGCACAGCACGTACCGGTGAAAATCCCAATCATGTGGCACTCGACGGAAATTACCTAGAGCTTTTCAAAAATTGGCAATGTGTTACGCAGTTCAGTGCTAGGTTGCATTTATTTCACCTCCAACAACTCTAAGAGTGGATCTACTATATCATAATTTAGCAATATTTTTTACGTTAAAATGATACGGTTGCTGTTTGTCGCGCTGAGCCTCACGTGGCAAGGCACGGCGCTGCAAACAGCTACCGTATCATTTCCAAGTTGAGCAAGATTCTTGCGCGGCGCCAGAATCTTTACTCAAGAACGAAGAATCTTGGATAGTATTCAAAACGAAAAATTATCACAATAAGATTTTTGCAATCCTTCTTGCGGAGCCATCCCCAATGTAAATGTTGAAAACTGACCATACTGTCCAATTTGAACGCGAGAAAGACGAATTGAATCACGTTCACCGAGAAAAAAAGTTCGAACTCAAAATGAAATACAGTAATTGTTAATCCTATCAAAAATCTCTCACTTCGAAGCTCTTATCTCGACGAATCGCCCATATTGAAATTAATATTGCTAAACAGCATTGAATGAAGAGAGGTGCAAAAACAATTGTCCATAAAATATTTCCGAGCTCACGCTGAAATACAAACATCAGATGGATCATAAGTGAACAGGACAAAAACCTCGGCCGGCGGCTTGGATATATCATCGAGTTTGACCATGAGAAGATATTCAAAAACACAGAGAATTAAATGCTCGGCTGTAGTATATAGCATTAATATAAAATCTGTTCGGAGAGAGACTTCTGATCTGCAAGGAATAATAAATGCTAACAGAGAGTACTAAAACATTTCTGACAGTTGGGGAGGACGTAAGATGAATGAGATGAGGCCGAAGGAGCATCCAATGAATACGGTTATATTACATACGAAGAGAGGCAGAAATACAGTTACATAACTGAATAAAGGCATGCATCAGGGTATGGTATATTTGTGCTGCTTATCTCGTATGAGGGCCTGATCTTACCTTATCGAGATTTTATTGTCGAATCGCAGACAGAAGAGAACTGAGAAAACGAGAAGTGTGAGATAAAGAACAAACCGCCTGCAGTAGAGACAATGACCGAAATACAGATACATGTATTGCAATACATCCTACATTCAGCTCGGCTCTAACGGTCAGGACCATGTTGAATCAAGCTTCACACGATCATCAGCATCCCCCCCTCCTTCCGTAACCTACTCAATAAATTTGGGCTCTTGTGCTGAAGCCCAGATCAACGCTAGATATTTTTACCAGCATTTTTAGTATTTCATTACTCGTTAACTGATCAATTCGTAATGTTTATCTTAAAATTGGCGCTGTTCTCACAATGAGTGTTTCCAATCTTCTCTGTTTCCCTATCCCACGTTAACCCCACTCCGATACGATCTGGGCCTCAGGAAAAGAGCCTAAATGTGGAGAAAAAAATAGCTGCTAATTAAACCTTTTTCGACTTTTAGGCAACTAGATAATATTATATTATAATATATATATAATGAATGAACTAAAAGAAACTCATAACATGACTTACGAAGCATTGAATCCTCGGAAGAAGACTCCGATGCTGAAAACCAGCATACCTACGTAGGAGAGTTGGTTAGCATTAGCTAAGATAACCTGAAATAAGTACATATATTTATTTAAATATAAATATATACCATGTTGGAAAAATTTTAAATTCGCATCGGCAATAACAAAAAACGTATTTCGAAATCATCTTTTAGAATAATATCAGTGCTGACTATATATAATAGGGAGATAATAAACGAATGCTACTAAATATCTTATCTAACTATGAAAATCAATAATCATTGGGACAGGCAACACACTTTCCGGAAGTGCGTTATTACGGTCTCACGGCCCCCTCGACATTAGGAAAAATGAAACGTCCGCAGGTATCAAAATTGATCCCGTACTCCCGGACGTTTTCCTTTTCCTTATTCACGGCCTCCCAAACTGTGGAAAAAATTCGCTTCGGCTCAACAGTGAATTTTCCCGTGGTGTGCGCTGCGGAGAATTTTCCTATTCCTTTAACAACAGGAAAAATTGTGATTTTTTGCGGTTTTTTCTTACGGTGATTCTCGTAATCGATTGACTCGCAATGTTTGCTCGTTTTATGCTCTGAAACTGCAGTTGCATTGTTAAATTTCCGATTCACTGTGTGCTTAATTGTCGTCGATTAGGTTTAATTGGCTATCATATCGTTTTTTATGCTTTAGCAGTGGCTTGCTGCTTTATCCTCTATTATTATAATTATATACGAATACGTTACGTTATATACGAGTACGAATACGATTTTTCAATATATTTTATTAAAGCAAGTTGATCTGACATTGGATGGACGAGATCGAGACCGACGACGTCATAGAGGAAGAGGAGGAGAACATGGTCAGATTTTTTGTGTGTTCGCTTAAAATTTTCCTATTCTTTTCACATTCACTGTCTCAAATATTGTAAATAGTGATTGTGATGCTAGGAGTTAGTTTATTATCGTTTAAGAATTTAGATGATTTGTTAACTGAAGATTTGCGGAAAGAGGAGAATAGGTGTAACATATTCGATTCACGCCTTTTATTGTTACTCGGTCGCCCATATAAAAGAGAGCTTTTTTGTGGTGTGTGCTGATTAGAAAACAAGGGAGAATCTCACACACGGAGTACGGTATATCATATAGTGGAGCACCTTTGGAAGGAAAAGATCTCACCGTACACAGCTCTCCCTATATACAACCATATATGAAAATCGGCAGCAGAAAATGAAAGACCGAGCCGAAATCTGACCCTGATGAGGGTGATGAGCCAATGTACATTGTTCGTCCTTCATATGCAGAGGAAGTGCAGAGTGAATTGAACATTAGGAGAGCTGATGTCGTTCCACATACACTTTTGACCGATGAAACCGATCTCCGCCGGCTAACGCAGGGGATGATGACTTGGTGGAGAGGGTGAATGAGCTGAGTGAGATGAAAGGATTGAATGAATGCAGATTGAGACGGAGTCATGACCAGGAGCGATATATTGACGGTAGTAGGAAGGACATGAGAAATTACTGAAGGAGAATGAGAGGATATAAACGACGAATATTTTTGATTGATGTGAGTATGACTTGTGAGCATTACAGTGATGTCGTCATATGAATGATTAATATCGAAATATCTTATTGTACTGCAATAACTGTCTTGTTCAGGTAAGTAAGCGATGGGAGGGGGAGTGATATGTAATGAAGGATCGGGAAATCGCTTTATTCTACGAGTATCAATCGTCCTCGTATTATACGCTTTATGTCGACATAAAATACAGTAGTAGATGACACTTGTCGTAATGATTATCAGAGACAAGATTAAAGATCTACGTCTGCCCTAAATTTGCACTTTTAAAATTTCATTTTTTCCAATACTGCAATTATGAATGGTCAGCGTATGACCCTTTACTTCCCTCAACCTTCCTCTGTCTAACGGGTAGGGTCGCGATTTCTTTCTTCCAGAATCCGTGCTTCTTCGAGACCATTCATTCGGTGAATTCTCTCATAAAATCGTCTTGATTCTTGAACGCCTTCCCTTTCCAGAAGACAATCAGTGAGCAGTAATTGTGGTATTCGATAGGCTAGTGATTAGGGGAATGCGACAGGCGGGAGAGCTATTCAATATTTAGTTCGACTATTTTTTAAATTTAAAATTCGAGCGATTCTTAGGACACACTGTCCATCATAAATGTAAATTGTCCTCTCGCACGGGCACTGGGAGGGATTCAGATAGCTATCTCCTCCAGTTGGCTAGTTTATATTTTTTTTACTAGTGATAGCGATCTTACAGTAGACTGAACCGATCACAGAGAAGGAGAAGAATTATCGGATATACTTCTTCTTCTCTGTGCTTCTTTCGAACCAGCTTATGCTTCTAATGGGCATCCGCACACTTATGTTTCCTCGTAGACATGTAGTTCATGATCCGCTGATCACTGATTGAATTTATCCTTCGAAGATTCGCCCTACGATGGAGCAATTCCCGGTAGACTTTCTCACCCATTTTCAGATGTACCGGAGAGAGATCTTATGTTTTGAAGATGCTTTTGCTTCTTTCAAGTTGGATGACGATTATCAAACATTTTCAACTTGAAGTTCCAGTCTTTGTATTTATCCAGCGTACACTGATATTGGGCTTTTTCTACAATGTGCAATAACGAGTAATCGAGGAGAAGAGGGTGTGAGTATACGGGAAATTCATCCAGAAAATACTCATCTTTCTTTAAGCGGGTGTATTACGTGTAATGGGTGAAAAAGAGGGGGACTCCACCCTTCCAACTATGCAAAAAGAGTGAGAATATTGCAGGAACGGCAGAGAGGGAATTTATGTAGCAACAGTGTGTAAAATCACAACGACACTCCCTTCAAGTGATGCTAAAATTTGGAGAAAGCTGCAATCATTTTCCCACTCAGTGTCAGGATAATACAATGCATTATCAACAAGTAGCAACATAGTAGCTTCACCCCTCATCTCCCTTCCTTGAGTGAGAGAGTGTGGAAATGTGAGATAGCTTCCAGGGAATAGGTCACAGACGAGGGATGCAGGAGAGAGGAGGGGTGAAGCTGTTTTCAGCGCTTGAAATAACCTTAAAACACAGAGCTACGGAGAAATTAAATTTTTGGGCTGTGCCGGGTCTTGTACGATTCTTATGGAAGCGGGCTCATATTTTTGCGAATGGAAATTGCCCGTCCATTTCTTTCATCTAATAAAAATTGCTGATTGGGACACATCCTTAACATTTTTAGATTCTTTTCATCTACGCTATTTTATAACGATATATACTCGAGCCTATTTTGGAAAATTGCACTTTGAAGCTGCAGATTTGCACTGGCCTACAGGAGACGTTGATCTTTAATCTTGTCTTTTATAATCATTATGACAAGTGTCATCTACTACTGTATTTTATGTCGACATAAAGCGTATAATACGAGGACGATTGATACTCGTAGAATAAAGCGATTTCTCGTTTCTTCATTGATGACTCCGTCTCAACCTGCATTCATTCAATCCTTTCATCTCACTCAGTCCATTCACCTTCTCCACCAATTCATCAACCTTCTGTGCATTGGCCATTACCAACCATTTATTTTTGCACAGGAAGGAAGAACCATGTGCAATGGCTCATCACCCTCATCAGGGTCGGATTTCGGCTTGGTCTTTCATTTTGTGCTACCAATTTTCTTATATAGTAGTCTAGAGGGAGAGCTGTGTACGGTGAGATCTTTTCCTTCCAAAGGTGTTCCACTATGTGATCTACCGTACTCCGTATGTGAGATTCTTCCTTGTTTTCTAATCAACACATATCAATCAGATAATGAATACTATATTTTCAGATGCCCTCAAGAGAGGAGGAGAGAGAGGGAAAGATCGTCCGTCCTAGACAGAGACCCCCAATTGTGTTATTATCAGATCCAATGCCCACTCACATACCTCCGCCCAAGAGAGGTCATTCTGAAGTTGAGAAGGAGTTAGATGCACTCAACATTCAGTATAAAGGAGTGAGGAATGAACTCATAAGAATTCAAAGGGATAATGAGAATATGAGGAAAGAGAAGGAGGATATGATTAGAGAAAATGAGGAGGCAAAGAGACGAGGTGAATTGAATATAGAAGAATTGAATAGATGCATTGAATCGATGAGATCTGCCTCGATAAACAGAGAGAGGGAGGCCAGGTCACAGGCAGCGATTCAATATGCAGAAAATATTGCAATGAACGAAGAATTGGCCCAGTTGAAAAAACAATTAGAAACCCAACAAAGAGAGAATGAGTGCCTGAAAGTGGAGAAAATGCGGCTCACCAGTGCATTCGACATAGGAATGAATGTATTGGGCAGAATGAGAGACGAGAAGGGGCAATTAAGTGAGCAGCTGAGAACGATGTCTGACGAAAGATCTGCAATAGACGATCGTTCGAGAGCACTCGACAATCGAGAAAACTGTGTAGCTTCAGCTGAGTCTCTCTGTACTCATAGTCTCAACCAGCTATATACTGCATCTCAGCAACTTACTGATCAGAAAGAGAATCTGGAAAGGGAAAAGAGAAACCAGAGACAAGCGAGGCTAGCTGATGAGATTGAACAGGAAAGGAAAGATGAGAATAGAAAAAAAATATTAGAGAAAAATAGGAATGAGTTAAAGAAAGAAAGGAGCAAGAATGGCACTCTCACTCGTCGATTAGCAAGCATTGATGAGAAAGAGAAGGATACACACTCTGCCATTGGTACTCCTTTCAGTGAGTTGCAATACGATCAGCAACACAGGAGAGTCTCCAATCTCGACGAGTACCTGCACCAACTAGTAGGCAAAGTGAAAAATGATGATGAGATTCCCCCCGAGATTGAATCACTCCTCACCACTTACATGAAGACGAAAAAGATTAGTTTGCGCCCAATCGATCATCTCTCTCCGATCGATGATCTTGAGCTCAGCCAGCAAGCTCATCCCACAGTGACTCAGAGGCGAAAAATCAAATCGTTCTTCCTCAGCAAAAAGATCGGTGTTTGCAAAAACACATGAAGTGGAAGACACGAGAATGATGGTGAAGAGAATCTACCATTACAAATTCACTTCTGGTAAAAAAATTGTTGTCAATGGAGAGATTCGAACAGGCGATCTGATCGAATTGACTAATGTGGAGGAAGTGCTCACATTCAGAGTGCAAAACTTGCAATCGAGTGGCCAACTCAAACTAGCCGATGGTGATCACTTGAATGTGTGCTACGTGGGTGACAAAGGGAAGAGCACCACCAAATTCTGCATGATCATCGGAGGCGTACTAGTGGTCAATGATGTGGCAAACCTGCTCATGCTCGCCTGGTATGAAGGAGAAGACAATAGAGACTCACTAAGAGGCATGCTAGCAGTTCTCATCAAACAGCTCAATAAAATAAAATCGATCAAACTGAAGCAGGGCGACATTGATATCACCGTGTACCTAGTGAAACACGTGACAGGCGACTTCCACTTCCTATGGGCAGTGATGGGCATGGGAACAGCGAACAGCACCTATAACTGCCTCTGGTGCTTTAGAAAGAACTGCTATAAGCTGCGAGATTCCGAGCCCATTGCCCAAGCCCGAACAACATCTGGAATGTACGTAATGAGCATGTATGGAGCAGGTGATCAATATTCTATGAAAGACACGCCCATGTTTGAAGATGTGGATCCTGAGCACATCATCCCACCAAGTCATCACACTCACTCTGGAGTGTCACTCAAACTTGCCATCATGCCCCTCAGATTGGCTGCCCTCAATCAGGATATGAGGGTGGCAGGGTTGCAAATTGTTAATGTGGAAGATGTAGTAATTGATGATGTGGAAGATGATGACATCCCGTTGGATACAATCATTCTCGAAAAAACAACGCGGCAGGAAATCCACTAGCAATGCTAGCAATGTCCAAAGGGCCCTTGCAAAACTTAAGAGAGAGCACAGCGAGTCACAGAGAATTGTGACCGCATCTGTGGCAGAGGAAGGCAGTGCAGAAGCGGTGATTGCACTATTCAATAAGTTGGCTGATTTCACTCAATTGCCTGAGGTGGATGAGAAGGAATTGTGCCAGGCAAAGGAGAACTGCCTGGGATACCTCGGTAATACTAATGAGGCCTGTCAGTCACTTGAGTGGATCATGTGCAATCAGTGCCGCAAATGGTATCACTTCCTCTGTGAAGGAGCCTACTCAGTCACACAGCAAGTGACTCTCTCTGCTCGTCCTGAATATATGTGCAGGAGGTGTGCTATGCTTCCTCACGACATTCCCTCACTCATAAAATGCATCGAGTCTGAGTCAGCAAGGGTTAAGGCACATGCACAAACCGAGACTAAGAATGCGATCAATAAGCAGCAGAAGATTAACGATCTGCAAAATGCACTGAAAGAAGGGGGTCCTACCACTAAAGCACTTGACTGCAAATTCAAAGAGTGCAAAGCCGATTTGCGTGCTTTCCACCAATGCTTCACGGGCAACCACATTCGCCAGTGCCTCAAGCCCGGCAATCCCGAGAAGCTTTGGAGTGTGGTGCCCCAAACATCGAACACACCAATCTACATTGCACTCATGAACAACCTTTATGTCATCCAGAAGCTGGCAGTCACTCGTGCACTTACCGATATCGAAAAAAAAAATGAAAAGATGAGATCGCACAGCTCGAATCCAATGCGAAGCGAGTAATGCCTAATGTTGTACGCTCGCCTAAGCTGCATGCGCTCTTTGTGCACGTGATGGAGTTCGTTGAACGCAATGGGTCATGGGCCATCTTCACTGATCATCCATCAGAGAAGGTGCACACCCTCCTCGTTCAGAAAGAACAGCAGTATTCATGCATTCGAACGAAAGAAGCGCGGTGGCACGCAATGCTCCTCGATGTAGCAATTATGAACTATGTGCAGGACACAAAAATCGGCGACTAGACCCTTACCACTCTCAAATCTGCATTTCAACTGGACCACACTCTCGTCAACTGCATCAATGTATATACACATATCCCCATAATTGAAGCCCCCTTTACAGAAGATAAAACGTTTTGCACTCCATTTTCGAGCCATTAATTCACATTGCATTAAGGGAATAGGGAGACACACACTAGATAGTACACGGGAGAGAAGGTTCGGGGTAAACAATAATAAACACCATAGATAAATGGAATAAACATCGGCATGCAAACAATCTTAGTCTACTCCTCCCACCTGCAGGTATTTAGGAAGCGCATCTCTTTCTCTCTCTCTCTCTGTTCTCGTGCTTTGTTCAATCAAAGTCAGCCTGAACACATTTTTTATCAGATTTTGTACAATATAAAAGCAAATCAAAAAATCTCATCCAATTCTCCATAATCTCTTCCTTCTTCCGCCCGCCCGCCCGCATTGCTGACACGGTGAAATTACGCGAACAGAACACCCGTGCAAAACCCCTCTGCGTCTCGCCCAAAATACAGTATATTTGGGAAATGTCGCCTAATTGTCGTGACGTCGGCCACCGTTTCCAATTTACCGTACATTAGCTTGAAATAGTCGATTTCAAGCTAATTTCGGGGTAGGATATTTATAATTCAAATTTTTGGAATTTTGCCAAAGATATTTCGTAAGTTTTTTAATCGATTTACGAGGTTCATTTTATAGTTTTATCGTTATGTTTTAGTGCTTTTCTCGCTTGTTAATAGCTTCAGGCTTATACTGTGGGCCGTAGGCCAAGATGGATGATCTACAGCGAAAGAATGCTTTGGGCCACAGGCCAAGATTGATGATTTACCTTGAAAGAAACCTTTGGGCCGAAGGCCGGTTAAATGCATGCATTCTTCAAGGGTAAATGCATGCATCAGGTTCGTTAACTTCTCTTATCCCTAATTTTATTCCCATCTTATAAAGTTAATTATAATTACGTTGTGATGTCGATGTTAGTCTGATGGGACGTGCATGGTGGTCCGTCCCATCTTCACACCTGACTGTCTTGTACGCGTACAATAGGGTTGGTCAAACCGAATCGGGCCAGCCGAGCACCCGACTCTCAAACTCGACTCGGGCTAAACCACTTCACCAAAAGGATAGTTATCCCTTTAGCTGCTAACGATAATGGTGAGCAGGGCACTGAAATGCCCCTCTGCGTTCGACTCGGCTAGAGTCGGGCTAATCGAGCCGCTCGACTATTCACTCTCGATGTCGGGCCGCTCAATCGGGTTTCGAGCCAACTCGGGCTGAAATGAGGGTTTTCCGAGTAGAGTACTAGAATACCGGGCTGGCCCGATTTCACCAACCCTAGCGTACACGTATGTTCCTGGTCTCGCCGGATAAGTGTAGCTTTTTCTAGTCATCGATGAACCATGCTCTATTATTCTGTATAATTTGATTCTCTGTGGAATAAATGAATCGTGCTAATTCCCTCGTACACATTATACATCACAAGTAAAACAAATCATTTTTGTTTGTATGTTCATGAACGAAATGTTTCAGAGTACATATGGAATATTCATTCATTTAAATTTGAATTATTAAATCAGAATAACGAAATTATCAAAATATTAAGAAAATAACTATTCCCGCGATTTTTTAATTCAAAAATCAGGAAAATGCAATAAGATCTTACTGTAATATCAGGGAATTTTTTTTTAAAACCCCACAAAAATCAGGGTGGCGAGAGCGTCAGACGGCGAGAGTTTCGTGTCCAAACTAGCGTGGTGTACTGAGATTTTTCCCTTAGCGAGTTTCACCGTGGCTGAGTCGTCCTGAGAGTAGCATCGTTAAATACAATGGAATATACCACTTTGCAATCGCGAAACACATTTACTAGCTACGTAAGCTCGAACATATAAAGAAAGTAAGGTGGAATTAAAAGGATAATGAATAGTTAGGCCAAATAAATTAAATTATTGTAGAGATCCAGCAATGCTAAGTGATTGTGAAGCTTCGCAAAAATGATCAGCAATTTCAAGCTCAGCGCATGCGTAAATGTGGCTAAAATTCAAGCAATAAGACTCATACTATCATGGAGAATAACAAAGAACCAAAGCTGTGTCATTTCAAACACAAAACAATACAAATTCAAGACGAGAGCCGAGCCACGTTGGCTCCGTTCGAACGGCCGTTCAGCTGAAAGGCACTTGGCAAAATTCCAGAAGCCCAAAAGTACCGTACTGCGCCGATTTTCAAATAAAATTAAATTTTCCCGCTTGGCCTGATTGCAGGGAAAAAGGCCTGAAATATCTCATACGGAAAAGTACTGTAAGTAAAAAGCGCAAACTGTGGGAAAATTTCGATGCGGAGGAGTAGGATGCCGTGTTACTCCGGTTCAGCGCAGGAAGCGCGCCACTTTTGCGAAGCGGCGCGGCCACGCACTCCTCGTTTCACATGCTCTCTCGTCCTGGATACTCAGAGAGAAAGAGTGTGCAAACGAGGAGTGCGTGGCCGCGCCGCTTCGCAAAAGTGGCGCGCTTCCTGCGCTGAAAAACCGGAGTATGCACGGCGGGTAGAATTCTGCGTGACACCCCGACCGCTTGGCAGAAATGGCACGCAGCGAAGGCTTCCCGATACTCAGTTTCAATTCAAACGGTCAATACCTTGCCTTAAGGTTCAAAATTTGAATGCCTGATATTTGTATTCGCGGGTTTATTTGGATATTTTTTGCGGTAAAATTCAATTTTATGATTTTTTCGGACTATTGTGCATTCCTCCCGACGTGCAGGTTCACCCTCAACTTATTACTTTGTTTCAATATTTGGTGTATTATTTTGACATTATCCCGTTGCTGTTACATTTATATATGTGCTCGAGTCTTAATATTACTTGATTTAATGTGATGACGACGTGAATTGATCCGTAACGCGAACTTTGATATTAGAATTTTCGATTAATCTATTTATATGAGCCGCAACCGCTAGTCCCTCTAATTGTTTCATACAATTTGATTGTCAGAGGCTGCATCGCAAGTGCTCGATTACTGGCTAAAGATTTGACAAGGACAACGAGGATCTGGTTGCTGACGTGAGTGTTTCTCTTTACCTGATTAGTTCAATTTTCAAATAACAAATTACTTACAATCTCCGGTTCTCCAACGCAGGATGCGCGCCACTTTTGCGAAGCGGTGCGGACACCTTACATCGCCACCTCGCGAAAGCATTCCGAGCTGCTTCATGTAACGCGGCAGCTTCGCAAAAGTGGCGCGGGGTTACTTAATTTTTCGCAAAGCTGCGGCGTTACTTACATGAAGCGGCGCCGTAACTTTCACGAAGCTGCGTGGAATACTTTTGCGAGGTGGCGATGGTGGCGCGCATCCTCCGTTGGAAAACCGGAGGTACTGATTTGAAGCTAATAGCAAATAGTATTTTCAGCGGGGACTGCGCTCTCAGGGAGGAGAAGATGACATCAATCCTATTTTGCCCCACCGTGTTAACCTCATTGATAAATGATGTCGTTTTTTACGCTCTTCATATTGGTTGGAAGCCACCCACTCATGGGTTATCTGTGAAGAGCTATGAAGTACCTCTACTTTATGATAGATTGGGGGTCTCCCTTTTGTCTCTCTGCTAGACGGAGACCCGAAATGTCGTATTAACGTTGTGTTGTTTTTATTGTATTGTCACTTCTCATATTTTGATTCCGCATGCATAAATATCGGTTTAAACCTCTAATAGTTCGAATAACGCAAGTATAATCGACAAAACAGGGGGAAGTTCTGGCACTTGAAAGAAAGTATTCCCTGTATTTAGCAAAAATGGGAGGAGCTTTCATCATAAAACTTGTGATTTTAGCAAAATGGGCAGGGCCAAGCCTTACAAATTTTCGCCAAGGGTTTTGCCCCCGACTGGATTTTTCCCGCCGTGCTTATGTAGATGCTCCGGGGACCGTGGGGCTTTGGAAAACGTCCGTGCACTGTACAATTTTTTTTACTCGCTAAACGCAGTAGTGATTCTTTTCAAGCGGTTCATGAACCGCTTGAACCGCGGTTCACGGCATGATTTTTCCCGACACTCTGTTACTCCGGTTTTTCAGCGCGGCCATGCACTCCTCATTTTACATACTCTCTCGTCCTGGATACTCAAAGAGAAAGAGTGTGCAAACGAGGAGTGCGTGGCCGCGCCGCTTCGCAAAAGTGGCGCGCTTCCTGCGCTGAAAAACCGGAGTAGTGACCACCTGTCCGCCTAATGGGTCTCATGCAGAAAAATTCAAATTCAAACATCAGGCATCATGTTGACCTAATCAGGCAATATTTTTGAATTTGAACAGCGTTGAAATGGCTTTGCACATCATAATTGATGCAAATTCAAATTAATTTCAGGACACTAAACAAAGAATTACGGTCTTTTCCTAGTAGGCGGAGTTAGGCGGACCGGTGGTCACGATTGTCGATGAGTTAGGGGCCGCACGGTCGACATAGACCTTATGAAAATGTGTCACCCCATCAGGGGAAATCAGGCAAAACGCGCGTTCGTTCAAATATTAAACAGTAAAAATTGCCTGATTCGTCAAGTTACAGTAATGCATTGCCTGATTCGTCAAGTTACAGTAAGAAATTGTGCCTGATTGTCAAGTTACAGTGATCAATTCCATTCAAACATTAATTTCAGTTCGCGATAGTAGTTTTTCGCAATTTTTTAAACTTATTTAAATTGAAATTTATTAATTTATTCGGTCACCTTTTAACGCACACGCAAATGCCAAGCAGCGTTTGGTCGAATTTTTCGCTGATTATTGCTGAACTGGTAAAATCATTTCTATGTTTAGCACGGTGGGTCCCGACTGAAGAAAAGGCCGAGTTGGGTTAGGATGATCAGGCGCTCGCGTCGGGGCGGCTGACGGCGCGTTGCGGTCGGGCATTTTGTGAAGAAAATTCAAATATGCCGAACATTGATGAATTTTTTTCGATACTTTACTGATTTCGCTCACTTTTCGTAAGACCTTTATTTACGTATCATGTGATGAGCTATCGTTTCGCGATAAACATATTATTAAAATATTAGAAATCTAAAATATCAGCCCACTTTAGTAAAAAGCTTATCACTTCTTTTCCCGCGAAATATTTTCGCAGCATCACGCATTAAATTCAGTAAAAGTTACTAGGGACAGCAGCCGTGTTTATGAATGAGCAGAACAATTAACAAATTGGTGTGCAAATGGAAGCTTACCCTACCCCATTTCGACTTTTCACTTTAGTTTTTCAAAAATAATGTAAAATAATAAGAAAAACAATAATATGTGTTGATAAAGAAGCCGACGTTTTGAGTCCAAGCAGAGCGCATCACAAGTCACTTTCATACTCAATTTATCGCAAACTGAAATCCGATAAAATATTTCAGCACCGTTCATATGAATTAATTAATTTCTTATTAATGTTTAACCCGCCCTAAAAAATGCGATATATCACCATTCCTAACCAAAAACACCCAAAAATATCTCGGTGTTTCAGAATCGTCAAGCAAGTGCAAGGATTACGGTAACATCTAAGTAAAATAGCATTTTCTATAAAACCGCTACCAGTATATTTTTTGTTTTCTAGTATGTGGTCTAAAACAGGGTTTATCAATCGCAATCGCAATATAGCCAAAAATCTCGAATGTACTAGTAGCGGTTTTAAAGAAAAAGCAAAAAATGTATTTTCACATCGGTAAAATGCCCAACTTTGACGGCCTCATTCTCTAATATCTTATATTTTTATTGTGAAAACAATTTTTTGTGATTGATAATCTACTCAAACTGAGATAATGAAGCTTCGACACTTAATTCTGAAAACATGCTTATTTTCGATCGCTTCGTGCATCTTCATTTCTACAGCATGCACCTTCTTGCCATGCTTGTTGCACTTTCATTATATCTTTATATTCATTCCAGTCAATAAAATAGTTTGAAAATCACATTAAATATTTTTAAAAAATGTTTTAAAATATTGAAAGAATTTGGCTTGAAAATTACGGTAGTTTGAAAGCAAAAGCGTCGGAAGGAGGCAACCAATATTCCGTACTCAAAAATTCCCGTTGCCGTCCCTAAAAGTTACTACACATTTTTATTTTCACTGATCAATATTACTTATTTTGACAGGTTCGTGCGTGTTTTTAGATGTTCAATAGCTATGAAATGCGTTTTTACCCCTTCTCAACTATTCCCCCTGCCGTGGTTCTCTCCCTATATTGCTTATGCGGTATATTTTTGTCTTAATGGTCGCGATTTTCACTTTTAGTTTTCAGATGAGGTCAGAACTGGTACGTACAAGCGGCTTTTCCACCCCGAGAAGATGACTACTGGCAAGGAGGATGCCGCTAACAACCATGCTAGGAGACACTACACCATCGGAAACGTTTAGCTATTATTTTGGCATTATTTTAAACCTAGAATCCGCAGACTTGTTGACAACTGCACTGGACTGCAAGGATTCCTGATCTTCCACTCTTTCGGAGGTGGAACGGGATCTGGTTTCACTTCTCTTCTCATGGAGACTTTCCGTCGATTATGGAGAGAAGAGCAAGCTCGAGTTCTCCATCTACCCCTCTCCTCAGCTTTGAGTCTAGTTTTTCCCCTGTAATAATTTATTTCGTTCAGGTCTCTACCGCTATTGTTGAGCCTTACAACTCGATTCTTACACCCATACCACCCTCGAGCATTCCGACTGTGCATTCATGGTCGACAATGAAGCGATCTATGACATCACCGCTTCGCTTCGTTTCGGTGGAGCTCTCAACGTCGATCTCACCGAGTTCCAGACCAATCTTGTCCCTTGTCGTATTTTTTTGTTGTAAATATCAGATAAAATATTATTGCTCAAATTGTTTATTCGTTTTACTAGTGAACAACAATGAGCTCTCATTTCTTATTGGGCACCTTCAGGGACTTCAGGAATTATTATTATTAATCACCGTAAAACTAGTTAATGGAGTGGGACATACCCGAAAACCCATTTTCAAACAGGCCGCGCAAAATAGCCCAAACCTACAGTATCAAAAAGGGGCGTGGCTTAAGTAAAATTGCGCCAATTCAAACGAACTCGTCTCGGAACCCCCCGTGTTAGCTAATTACAATTTTACAGCGCGACACAGTTTCAATAGGTCTATGTCGATCTTCCGGGGGCCGTGGGGCCGTGCCTTGCGCAACGTGGATGGATACGGTATTAGTGACGATCAGGCAACATTAGTGATAAATCTGGCAATACTGACTGTACGTTATTTGAACGCGCGCTCTTTTTCCTTGATGCCTGCGGACGTTTTATTTTTCCTTATGTCGATGCTCCGGGGGCCGTGCGTGTGAATATAGCGACCACCAAACCGGGAAGTCCTATTTAAAGACCGGGATAAAGATGGTGAGCGAGTGTGTTTAAAATGGAGTGTTTTCCCAATGCGCCAAATCGAATTTTTACGGCCAAAATTGAATTTTTCTTGATTATCGACTAGTTTATTGGCGCGCCTCTCTGTTTTTGTCTTGAATCGATGGAGAATCTATTACAGATTCTTATCGTTTCGTGCAAATCGTTATTAGCGAAATTTTGCAACACCGTCTGAACTGAAGCAATGTTTTGGAGAAAACGATGTTTTTCTCGTGCCATTCTCTTCCTGCTCAGCGCTATTTCGTGAATTTTTGTGAATCCTATTAGAGAGTATATCATATCTTGTTTTGAGGCGAATCGTTGTTAGCGAAATTTTGCTACGTTCGTTCAAGGTTCGTGTATTCTCTCGTATTTTTTTCCGTCATGGTTTATGTTCATCTTACTTATGTTCCAGATCGCAGATCCTTCTGTAAGATGTCAGAGGATCTCTCAAAAGACATTTGGAGGCAGCGGGATTCGAACCCACGACCTTCCGATCACGTGACGGGTGCTCTAACCACTGAGCTATACCCCCGATACTCGTCCACCCTCGTGGCTCGCGCTATGGTCTTTGGGGGAGGGAGCTCTTACACGCTCCCTTACATGCCCCCCTCTCATCAGCCGAGTCCCACCGAGGCGAGGGCACCAGAGCACGGTTACCGGCGGCTCGAGAAACATACTCGAGTCTAACTCTCTTACGCACAGTGTATCCAGATGTTCCCGATCATGACAGTGGATTCTTTGGGAGGGCTTTGCGGGGGTACACTCCCACCGTCACCACGACGGTTGCCCTCCCCACCGCGGTCGCCATGTAAGATGTCGGAGGATCTCTTGGGGCAGCGGGATTCGAGCCCACGGCCTTCCGATCACGTGTCGGGTGCTCTAACCACTGAGCTCGTTCCCTTGTCCTCTCATCTCGTGCTATGGTCTTTGGGGTCTCGGCCATGCCTCTCTTTACATGCCGCCCCTGTTCATCAGCCGAGTTCCACTGGAGGCACAAGTGAAGATAGGCAACCTTTGGCCACACTGATGCGCTCATGACTTCATAGGATCTTTGGAGCATTTAACACTCGAATGAGGCACCATCCCGGATGGCTGTCTCCGGCTCAGCCCCCATGAAAGCCCAGCAAAGTGGTGAAACACAATGTTCCTTCCTCCAGAGCCGTACTGTCAATCGGTTCCCCGATTGAGTGTAGTAAATCCCGGTCTTCCCTTGTGGACAAACTCGCGAGTTTATGGATTGAGCCGTTCTTTATTACTGTCTAAACGAGGTAAATTAGACATAGATACGCGGAACTAATTACTAGCACGCAAACAAACATAAATACGACAGGAAACTAGGAAAAAATAGGAGAAAATAGAGAGAAATTGTGGGGACGAAAATCTAATAGGCGGAACGATTTATTACTACAAAAATCCTACTTGGACGCTAAACATAGGGAAAAAGTACAATCGCGAATTGACTTTAATTTACGATAATGTTACAGTTTAAAGTTACCCAACAAGGACGAAACCCTGATCTCACCCTGATCCCGTCGCGTGTACGAGAGTATGCAAAAGTGAGAGAGCGCGGATCATTTCCGGCTTTCCCTTGAGGCTATTATTGATTTTTAGCATTTTTGTATATTCAGTCTAGACTAATTCAACCATCGGCTATTCGATGGAGGACAAAAAATAATGGGTCAATTTCGTCCTTGTTGGGTAACTTTAATTATGATACGATTAATTATTTCTTCCTTTCATATCTTCCTTCTCTCATTGATAGGCCGATTCCCTTACACTTCTCATATTTTTTGTGGTGGTTCCCCTATGTCAAACGAATGGATAACCGAAATTGAATGTCCTTACCATATGCTTGGATTTTCCTACAGTCGTTTTAAGTGCCGATAGTGACTGTAGATTCTGTTCCTGACTATAGCTCATCTCGTAGGCATTTATTGCGTTCATCTATATTTTCCTCTAGCTCATCATTGTATATTAAATAGTTTATCGGCAATTGATAGCGTTGTTCTTTCAAATCTGGCATTGTGGTCAAGCTGAAACACTTTTTCGCATATTTTTGTCTCGTTTCGACAAAATTTATGAAGAGTGTTGATGTATTTCGAACTATCTATTTCTTGTTCCCCCGTGTCTGACCATCTCTCTCAACTTCTTCATCAGTATTCACAATAGGAACTTGTAAATCCCCATTTTCCACTCTATTTCATATTTTATGCGATTTCACACATAAACTCATTTTTGATCAGATTGCGGTTGCATGTGCTATACAAGGGTTTTAGGACACATACTCCTACGGGCAGATTTTAGAGTATTGGAGTAGGAATTTCGATTTGAGTACTTCAGTCTGATTACGGTAAGTTTGCTTCCTTGTAGTTCAAAGTAAGAAAGATAAAACAATTATCGAGATTAATCAATCATGATACTACTCGACACCAATTAGTTGCTATCATTATTTAAAGTTCACTAAACTTTTGTTTCGGAAATTAATAATTGGCATAAAAAATAATAAGCGACCCATGGAACGCGTTGCCGACGGGCGCTGCGTGTGTCACTGACACCAAGTGGGCGGAGCTTAGAAGGACATGCTTGTTTGAGAAAATTTTACACTAAAGTGTGAATTCTATTTATCATGGTTATTTGTCACTCATGACAACCTCATAACAGCAAAAATTGAAGCATTAAAAAAATTCTCCAGTTTCACGTGACGATCGCTACTGTGAATAAAAAATAAAAATAAAATCAGTTTATGAGAAATAAAGATTACTGTAACTGAACACGACTGGATCTACATTCCGGTTCTGTCAGCCGATCGCCAATTCTCCGAACGCGGCGGAGCACTTCACTAGTGAGTTTCCAAAGCAGTTCTACTGTAGCCATTGTTCAATCGTGTGTGCAGCTCTGTCAAGTATTTTATTTTGGTGACTATTGGATTCTTACACGGTGTGACAACCCCCCCCCCCCCCCCTCCCCCTAAACGTCCGGTGTCGACTTGACGACTTTAAAATAATTCACCGTTCCGCTACAGTAAATTAGTTACTACATTCCGCGCGCGATATTTGAAAAATATATGTAAGTTGCCTGGATTACCGTGATATTCAAAATAAAAACTTGGCAAAAGTCCAAAAATGGTATCTTACACGGAATACCCTGAAATTGGGATCCAAAAAAAGTAGCGTTTGAATTTTCGCGCCTTGCAATTCACTGCACGTTTTTATACATTCAAATGCGCACCGGACCGCTTGTCACACCGTGTTCTTTTCACTGCCTTATTGATTACCAGCCGATCGCGCGCGCAATCGACTGGCGTGTTCTTTGATTTGTTCTTAGGCCTCGTCTTAATTAACTCTCTCTCTCACACTCCTTTACTTAACATATCTCCTTCCCTCTCCCTTCCCCTCTCTCTCGCGCTCTCACCCTATTTCTCTCATTCTTTCCCTCTCCCTATTTCTCCAACTCTCTCTCACACACACTCTCTCCCTCACCTTCTAACCGCCCCCCCCCCCCTCTCGCTCTCCTTACCTCTCTCTCTCAACCCTCTCACCCTCTCTTCCCGTCTCTAGCTCTCCCTCTACCCCCCCCCCTCTCTCCCTCTCTCACCCCATCTCCATCTCTCCCTCTCTCCTACTCTCCATCTTTCCCTCTCTCCCTCTCTCTCCCCTCTATCTCTATCTCTCCTTCTACACTCTCTCCCTCTCTCTCCTTCTCTCTACCTGTCTGCCTCTATCCCTCTCTCCTACTCTCTCTCTTCTTCTCTTCATCTCTCCCCCTCTCCCTCCCTCCCTCTCTCACCCTCTCTCCCTCCCTCTCTCTCACCCTCTCTCCCTCCATCTCTCTCACCCTCTATCTCCTTCTCTCCCCCTCTATCCCTCTCTCCTACTCTCCCTCTTTCTCTCTCTCTTCTTCTCTTCATCTCTCCCCTCTCCCCCCCTCTCTCTCACCCTCTCTCCCTCCCTCTCTCTCACCCTCTATCTCTATCTCTCCTTCTACACTCTCTCCCTCTCTCTCCTTCTCTCTCCCTCTCTCTCCTTCTCTCTCCTTCTCTGCCTCTATCCCTCTCTCCTACTCTCTCTCTTCTTCTCTTCATCTCTCCCCTCTCCCCCTCTCTCACCCTCTATCTCCCTCCCTCTCTCCTTCTCTCCCCCTCTCTTCCTCTCTCCCTCTCACCCTCTTTCCCTCCCTCTCTCTCTTTCTCTCTCCTCTGTCTCCTTCTCTCTACCTCTCTCTCCTTCTCTCTCCCTCTATCCCTCTCTCCTACTTTCCCTCTTTCTCTCTATCTTCTTCTCTTCCTCTTTCCCCCTCTCTCCCTCTCTCCCTCCTTCTCTCTCACCCTCTTTCCCTCCCTCTCTCTCTATACTATCTCTATTTCTCTCTCCCTCTCTCTCCTTCTCTCTGCTACTCTCCCTCTTTCGCTCTCTCCCTCTCTCCCTCTTTCGCTCTCTCGCTCTCTCCCTCTTTCGCTCTCTCCCTCTCTATCCCTCTCTCCTACTTTCCCTCTTTCTCTATATCTTCTTCTCTTCCTCTTTCCCCCCTCTCTCCCTCTCTCCCTCCTTCTCTCTCACCCTCTTTCCCTCCCTCTCTCTCTATACTCTCTCTATTTCTCTCTCCCTCTCTCTCCTTCTCTCTGCTACTCTCCCTCTTTCGCTCTCTCCCTCTCTCCCTCTTTCGCTCTCTCCCTCTCTCCCTCTTTCGCTCTCTCCCTCTCTCCCTCCCTCTCTCTCTATACTCTCTCTATTTCTCTCTCCCTCTCTCTCCTTCTCTCTGCTACTCTCCCTCTTTCGCTCTCTCCCTCTCTCCCTCTTTCGCTCTCTCGCTCTCTCCCTCTTTCGCTCTCTCCCTCTCTATCCCTCTCTCCTACTTTCCCTCTTTCTCTCTATCTTCTTCTCTTCCTCTTTCCCCCCTCTCTCCCTCTCTCCCTCCTTCTCTCTCACCCTCTTTCCCTCCCTCTCTCTCTATACTCTCTCTATTTCTCTCTCCCTCTCTCTCCTTCTCTCTGCTACTCTCCCTCTTTCGCTCTCTCCCTCTCTCCCTCTTTCGCTCTCTCCCTCTCTCCCTCTTTCGCTCTCTCCCTCTCTCCCTCCCTCTCTCTCTCCCTCTATCCCTCTTTCCTACTTTCCCTCTTTCTCTCTATCTTCTTCTCTTCCTCTCTCTTCCCCCCTCTCCACCTTTCTCCCTCCTTCTTTCTCACCCTCTTTCCCTCCCTCTCTCTCTATTTCTCTCTCCCTCTCTCTCCTTCTCTCTGCTACTCTCCCTCTTTCGCTCTCTCCCTCTCTCCCTCTTTCGCTCTCTCCCTCTCTCCCTCTATCCCTCTCTCCTACTTTCCCTCTTTATCTCTCTCCCTCTATCCCTCTCTCCTACTTTCCCTCTTTCTCTCTATCTTCTTCTCTTCCTCTCTCTTCCCCCCTCTCCACCTTTCTCCCCCTCAGTCCCCTCTATCTCTCGCCCTCTATCTTTCTCCATCTATTTCTCTCTCTCTCCCCCCTCTCTCACCATCTCTCTTCTTCTCTCTCCCTCTCTCCCAACTTTCTGGAACATTCTAGAAGCTTCGGAACATTTTCGAACTTTCTGGAACATTCTAGAAGCTTCGGAACATTTTCGAACTTTCTGGAACATTCTAGAAGCTTCGGAACATTTTCGAACTTTCTGGAACATTCTAGAAGCTTCGGAACATTTTCGAACTTTCTGGAACATTCTAGAAGCTTTGGAACATTTTCGAACTTTCTGGAACATTCTAGAAGCTTCGAAACATTTTCGAACTTTCTGGAACATTCTAGAAGCTTCGGAACATTTTCGAACTTTCTGGAACATTCTAGAAGCTTTGGAACATTTACGAACTTTCTGGAACATTCTAGAAGCTTTTGCACATTTCCGAACTTTCTGGAACATTCTAGAAGCTTTGGCCGATGGCTAACTATCGATTGGTATACTGTAGTTTACCCGATGCTAATTATTGATTGGCATGCTGTAATTCAAAGATCAAAGGTCAATATCATAAATCTGACTCACGGAATATTATGTGACCCATGGCTAATTATCGATTGGTATACGGTAGCTGTCCCAATGCTAATTATTGATTGGTATACGGTAGTGGACCGATCCCCTTCTAATGTCATCCATCCCTCTCCTCCCTATTTCGCAATCCGGACATACGGACAGACACACACAGCGCTTTATATATAGGTAATGATCTGCGTGTTTTGCTTTTTTACTTTTGTTTTGTTTTCATCAACATGTGCTACAGTCGCATCCTAGTCTTTATGATTGTTTATGATGCTTTGAATGATCTAAATAGCGATTTTTTGTTTGACATTGATTTAACGGCCATGCGGTTCATCTGTTCGTATTACTAACTTATTAGCAGCACCTTGCAAAATTTGATTATCGAAGTAGGAAAATCGCTTTTTTTCTAATTATATTCTTCATGCATAATGCCTATGCCGCTACATCTCGTTGTATATGTGTACCGAGCTCTTTTTCACGGGTTATTATTTAGGGACCGCGGATGCCCTTGTAAAGAGGTTTCAGAAAAATGTTTACGCTCTACGAATCTACACAATTGGCCATGGCGAAACGTTTAGAAATGAAAACAAAATAATAAAAAAATAAATTTAACAAATTCAGTCACTTCTAAAATTCCCCTTGGGTCACTAGACTACCGTATGATGATTAGAGTTGGAGCGCATTACGAGTCAGGATTTTCGCATCATTTCGTGTTTTTATTGATTTGTATATTTTTACTATTTGTATTTTTGTAGTATTTATTTGTGAACTGCTTTAAGTGATTAGTGCTAGCTTCTGAACTTATAGTTGACCGGAAAATGAAGTGTATCAAATATGGACAGGTGAAGTAATTTGGCAAAGTAGTCGTCCGAACGAAAATGGGGCATGACGAGTGTGTGGAATAGGTTAAGGAAGGTTTGTTGCATGTGATGGACACAAGAATATAAAGGGGACACTCAAAAATAAAGAGAAAACGGGGGAAGAAATAGGAGGTGCTCGAAAAATGCCAGATTCGCGCCGGTTTTTGGCAAAGAAGTAGTCGTCCGAACGAAAATGGGGCATGACGAGTGTGTGGAGCAGGTAAAGGAATGTTTTTTGCATCTTCTGGACACAAGAATGTAAAGGGGGCACTCAAAAATAAAGAGAAAACGAGGAAAGAAACGACGTCGGGAAATTGTAAAAAACGGTTTAGGCCCGCTAAAAATCTTCTCCCTAAACCAGAAGCGGCGAACCAGTCGCAAATACGTTTATAATGGGTTTCTCTAGCTACATGACGGTAAATATGACCTAGAAAATAATAAAATAATGCAAAATCGATAAAGAAAAAGTTGAAAAAACTTTATCACAGCACGACACAGAGTAAAAACGGTACAGTATCTAGGCACACCATTAATCGTGGTGTGGGCATGTGATGGACGGCAGAAAGGACGGGCCTCCGCGGTCCCTAGTTATTATTTTATTTTTTAATATTATTGGTAGTTCATCATTCCCGATTGCGTGTCGTGTATAGAGAGGTACAATGTCCTGTCCTTCCTCGCATAAGCATATAGAGAGATGCACATTCGTGGAAATATTTTAATAATGCTCACGAACTCAAATATTTTTTTATCATTGAGATGGTTCGATGGAGAGGAACGCGCACTCAGCCGTCTGCTATGAAGTCGAAGGAATCTGGAATGCACACCCTCGCTACGCGACGAAGACGGTTATGGTGAAGAACAACGCCGTTAACGGGGCATTTATTGTTCTAAAAAGGTTTTCATTTTTTTCGTGGATTGTTTTATAGGATTTACGACAAAACTGCAGAAGCATGGAATGGGGTTCCGATAGACGTAAGGCTGTTGTCGTTAGAATGCTTTTAGTCTTAGACTTGGGCTTAGTCTAGACATTCAAACAACATTTCGATATTTGCTTAGGACTCTAGGTTGGACGCACCTACCAGCGGTCTACCCCGGTACCACCATGGGAACCCCTTTTTCTTCTAGTTGTGAGATTCAAAAAGTTACATTTTAGGCATGGCTTGCATACGCTATTTCTTATGAAGCTATTGGCACTTTCCTAGAAGCCTACCAAGTCCCGCCCCCTTCTCATTATAAACTTGCTTAAAATCTGGCTTAGGCTGCTTAGGCCTAGAACAATGTTTCCGCTATTGGCACTTTCCTAGAAGCCTACTAAGTCCCGCCCCCTTCTCATTATAAACTTGCTTAAAATCTGGCTTAGGCTGCTTAGGCCTAGAACAATGTTAATTAGAGTTGTGCTTAGTCTGCTGGGCGTGGGGCCAAGAAGGCAGGGCTTGGTAGGCTTCTAGGAAAGTTCCAAGCTATTTGTGTACATGGAGAGGATTAACGAAGTGAGTTAACTTGGAATCGTTTGGCTTGAAGCTAGCTCGGAGCGAAGCGACGAGCTAGCTTAATTTAGGTTTGGGCCTGAGGTTTTTCTTCATAGAATTAGGCTTGACGTCAGTGCGACCCGAAGGGGAGCACTGACGTGATTTAAGTTTAGGCCTTTTTTTAGGCCCCCCAGTTTTTTCTTCAGTTAGGCTTAGGCTTAGGCTTAGGCTCCTCCTGCAAGGGTTATTCAGTCTAGTTCCGGAATAACGCTTGCATTAGTCAATCAGGATGCGATTACGATATCGTTCATTCACGAGTTATCAAGCAAAGTCGAGGACGTACAGTATCGCTGAATGGACAGCTACACGTGGATCTGTTGGGTTAGTCAATGATATGCATCTCGGTTTGAAAATTCCAAGTTCAGCGATTGCCGACAGCTGTAATATAGCTTCCTACCGAAAACAGGGCCGCGGAAATTCTCGTGCGAGTTTCTGCATCCTTTATTCAAAGTGGGTAGTTTTTGTAAATTACTTGAAAATGACACTTTCAGTTTCTAATGCCTAGTCAGTACAAAATGTTGTATCTGAGAAAAGAAGGTGGCTTTACTCTTCCTCCCCCCTTCGATCGATTGAATGCGTAGTAAGTCGTACACAAGTTTTACGCATGCTATCTCATCCCTTTACAGGAATATCACAATGGATGTTCAATGTTCATGTGTTAGATGATGAGAGTTAGCAGATGAATCGACTCAAGAACAGACTTCAGCACGATTTAATTTTCAGTCAAGTTCTCTACCAAGCAGCGTCAGTTATTTCTTAGATTCTTTATTAGACAGTTTCTCTGATATCTACTCTCTCATTTGTTTGAAATCGTTCGAATATCAATCGAACGTTTTCATCCTCGATTTTTTAAAAAAGATATTAATATCTTCTCTTTCAGTATCACTTTCCAAAATGTCCAACTCAAGAATCTTTACTGCGTTATCGACAACGAAAGGAATTTCGTTCAAGAACATCCAGTCGCGTTCAATCAAGAAGAGTTTGGCGATTCTGCCCAAGTTGAAGTACCGATTGATGTCAATTCAATGATGATGGCTGATTAGCCTGAGATATTAATGTGTTTGACGTTACACTTGTATCTAATTATGTGTTGTCTTCTTTATTTTAGATAATTGTTTACTTTAGGAGATTGGTATCTAGTTCATGTACTTCGTTGCCCAAGGCAAAAAATTTTTTGTATAATGTTTTACCACTGGTGCTTCATTATCCTGTTAAATTTTGTTCAAATATCGTCTAAAATAGACCATGATAAACTTTTCTGTGAAATAATCGCAAAATATACACAAAAATCTCAAGAGGGGTCGACAGAGGAAAGGGGTGCGGACTCTGGTTTCTCCCAACCAGTTGTTAACCAGTGCCCTGACCAGTTGCTGGCGCGTTGAGCACCAACTGATTGAGGGACTGGTTGACAACTGGTTGGCTACTGGTTAACCAGTTGTTGGCATTTTGACCCCGCCCACTTTTCTCCTTCTCCCCTCCCCGCCCTGGATTACTGTAGCCAATCGTTCTTTGCAGGCAGCATACGGTATGCAATATATATTAAATTTATTCCAAAAATAGAAACATCAAGGGAACACGATAATCGTCTAAAATTGACAATGCTAACAGTACAAAATCCTACGTACAAAAGAGAATAACAATTGAACTGAGAAATACAACATGTCCTAAATAGAATAATAATGGAACCAGATCGCATATCACCCTCTCATGAGAGAATCGAGCTGGGTGTGGGAATGGTGAATTCGGTTCTAACCGATTTTGGCCATCTTAAGGCATGCCTGAGTGACCCCCGAAGTCTTATTGTGCAGACTTCATTTTGGAGCTTCCTACACCTACTTCAAGGGCCGAATTCTCAAAAACGGTGAAAGCAAAATTGACCTCTGAATGACCCCGGCTCATTTTTTGAGCTCTATCGATCTATTTAAATCAATTTTGTAAACTACGGGTATCCCCAACCCGATATCATCGTTATCGAATACCCCATCTGTCAATTATGTATTAATAATGCAAGTTTCGTAATAGAGATTATATCGAATTTAATGTTCCGAACCATTCGATGTTTCCGCCTATGGAAGTTACGACATTTAGTCCCCGATCGTCGTTAACAATATTGTCGGACTCGATTATTTTGCCACGTAATTGCGAAACGGGTTTTGCCCGTTGCTTGTGCGTTCTGTTCGTTTTTATCCCGTTTGTTTACTGTTTGTTTGTTTCTAAAATATATAAAGTTTCGTATTTCACTCTGCCTCGCCATTCGAATATCAATTAGGGCTGGGAATCGGTTAACTCGGGGTAGTTTTCCGCATTTCGTGTCCGGCGTCTCTTCTTGAAGATTCTCTCTTTCTCTCTCTATATTTTCCTTTCACATTTCTTGTTCTTGCACTCTCTCTTTCAACTTGGTCTTTTACTTTATTGTCGTCTGTCTGTAGGTTCCTTCGGGAGCTGAGTGTCTGTAGGTTCCTTCTGGAACTGAGCGTATCGTAACTGTGTGTCTCAAGTGAGCACATCAGTTGTAGGTTCCGTGTGGAACTGAGCGTTGTTGTAACTGTGTGTCTCGAGTGAGCACATCAGTTGTAGGTTCCGTGTGGAACTGAGCGTTGTAGCGGTGTGCCCTATCCTTGTTTTTCCTGGCTACTTGTGAGTCGGGTGCGTATAGGAGAGAGAGCACAATCGTTCATGGGGGCTGAGCCAATTGAATCTAAGAGACCATTGTAAAGACCGTGTTATTGATCGAGAGTGTTGTGTGCTAACTGAGTCTTGTTCAGTTGGGAGATGTCGTCAAACGACAAGAGGGACAAGGCCGCTGTCGAGGACAAGGAGAAAGAAGACGACCTTCTCGCAGGCGGATATGATGAAGAGGAGAGAATGGAGATCACTGGTATGTCTGTGGGTAATCAGCCGAGATTGCGTGATAAGAAAACAGTGGATGTGGATAATTTGAATGCGAGTCAACCGCTCAATGATGATGCGAGTGTAGAGAATAAGGGTGGTGCGACTATGCATAATAATGTTACGCCTAATCAGTCTATTGTAGCCCAGCAAGACGAGCAACTGCTGGAAGAGGACCCTCGCCAGACAAGTGGACAAGAACGCAAACAGATGATGGCCGCACTGGCTTCTGCTTCCATCCTCGAAGGAGCAAAAGCGGTTGGTCCAAATACTCGTTCACAGACAAATGCACTGGGAAAAAGTACGAAACCACGTGATATGGTGCATCGAGTAGGGATGAATTTGGAGGAGTTGAGAAGTAGATTGCTGAAAAGAGAAATTGATAAGGGAGGCTCTGGAAATGCCGTCGAGGAATTTGAGAAGATGTTCGATAATGGAAAGAGTGTGATTGATAAGGATCTGAATCAGTTGGACAAACACTTGCTTAGGCAGGGTATGAGTGACAAGTCGAGAGCCAATTTGGAAATTGAGATGGGAGAGGCTAGAGAGAAATTAGCAGCGATGGAGGATAGAGTTAGAAAGGCAGTTGAGAGTACTGGCTGTGAAACATTGAAAGAGATGTGTGCCCGTTATGACCACATGACTGAAATAATGGATAGTGAGGATAGAGAAGTTAAGCAAGTGGAAGAAGTGATAGAAAATGAGGGTGACGAAATGGATATGGAGGAGGAAATGTTCAGAATAGTTCAGAGGGAGATAGCTCGAGTAGAAGGAGTAGAGGATGTAGTAGATATGGTCGATGAAATAATTCGACTGAGAAAGGAATTGGATGAGACTGTTCAGAGATCGGACTAGTCCATCGACGAGCTGAAAGCGACCAATGAACAGCTTCTCACCCGCCTGGACCATCTCATCGGCCAATTGGAAAGCTGCGAAGCGGAGAGGGAGCAGGCGATAAGCAATGCCGCCTCTCTCAGGAAGCTGGTCATCGAAAAGAACAGAAGTGAGTCATTCGATCAGAGTAATGAGAGTTCTCCTCTTAATCAAGTAATTGCTCCTCCTAACCAAGTGTTACAGGAGTCGACAGAGCTGAGACTGCCGCAGCAGCCGTTCGTTACGCCATCAGCGAGGCCTACGACAAGCCCGGCCGACGACAGGAGACGGAGTCAGCAGTGGATTCAACCAGGTCAGATTGAGAGACGAATTGAAATGAATGGAGAAGGAAACTTGATGGGTCATAGTAACATGACGGGTGATTACGCGATAAGTGCTAGCCCGCAGGTGCATGGCAGTGGGGTTATGAATGCGTCGCAGGGCCCCATGCATGTGAGATTCCCAAGCGCTACTGGAGAGATGTTTTCTAATGTGTCGCCAGTGTACACCAATGGATATGGGAATGGAAGAAGTGAGAGTGTGATGCCTATCAGAAGCGCTTCTGAATTTCCTCAGCTGACTAAATGGAATGGTGCTAAGGATAAGTGGAGTGTGTTCAGAAGTGGTTTCCTTTTGCGTTATGGGCAGTGGAATGAGCAGGAAAAGAAGATGTTGTTGTTGGAGTTTCTAGAAGGGAGAGCTAGTCAGGAGTACAGATCACTCCCAAATGAATACAATGGTCCGAACAAAACTGTAGGATTGCTTGGATTGGTTGATTGATCGTTGTCAGGGAGGTGCGATGTATGCAGATCTAGATTTGGAGAGAAGGGCGAGAGATTTGGCAGTGAGAGCTCGTAGAGTGGATGCAGTCTGTGAGGAACTTGAGTCTCTAGTTTCCAAGTTGTATGATGGTGTTGAGAAGCAGGAGGAAGTTAAGAGGAGAAAGTTGTTGTTGTTATATGAAGGCACTAAGGAGTATTATGAGTTGCTCAGATTGTCCGATGATCACTGCACATATGATGCAATGAAGAAGCATCTGCAGAGGATAGAGTATGTGACGAGGCGAGAGAAGGGTGATAGAAGTGGTGCTTTTGGGAGTAACAACGGCTACAATGAGAACAGATATCGTCCATCGGTGGGATACGGTAGTGGAAGTAATAATGGTAGACAGATGCGCCGGTGCAGTACGTGTAATGGCATAGGGCACTTGCAGCACAAAACTACTGTTGTTTCGAGAGGTGAACAAGCAGCCAGATACGCGAATGTGGAATGCCACAATTGTTTTGGGAAAGGACACACTAAGCGTTGGTGTACTACATTCGATCCTGCGAAGAGATTATGGAATAGAGCAGTGAGTGGAGTTAGGAATGCCCCTCCTATGGCGAAGGCGCCCCCGCCCAATCAGACAATGACGAATGCTAGTGTTAATGGAACAGTGCCTCCTCCCTTTTCCCCTGTGCCTCCACCGTTCACCCCAACATACCAGCCTCCAGGCAATGCGCGTGGTGGTGGCGGATATCGTGGAAGAGGAAATACTAGATGGTCGCAAGATAGTCGGAATTTCAATAGACAAGCAGGGAACGTGAATAATAGTGCGAATAGTGGAACGACGGACAGTCCCAGTCCAGCTGCGATGATGATGATTGCATTGAAGTGTGAAGTCGAGGAAGATGAGAGAAGTGAGAACAATGTTGAGTTCGATAGACTTCTACCTCTTGATAGTGTGCGCAAAGAAGAGGATGAGAGCCAAGAGGTGCTCAACAGTCCCAGTGCAGTTGATGACGATGGAAGAGTTGCGAACAAAGAGAAGTTCAATAGACTCGAGCAAGTCAATGACAAAAAAGGAGTTGAGGATAAGGATAAATCCAACAGACTCGAGTCAGTCGATAACAGCGCAATCAGAGGAAGTGTGGTAGATGACCCACTGTTTATTAGGAGATCGCAGCGAGTGCAAGGCACGATTGGAGGGATTGGAGTTGAATTAGTTCTGGATACGGGAGCAGAAGTTAGTCTGATAGATAAGCGACTAGTGGATCAGATGTGTGGTGTAGTGATGACACCTGATATTCGAGATAGATTGCGTGGTGCGCAAGGACAGAGAATAAGGACGATTGGAACTGTGGTATTGGATGTTCATATGGAGATTGGGAAGCAGTGTAGAGTCGGATTTTATGTGTCAGAGACCGACATTGATGTGATTCTGCTAGGAAAGAATGCTTTGGCAGAGATGGGACTAGAGTTGAGAGAGGAATTGTCGTTGAAGAAGAAGATAGTGGATAAGGCGATAGTCCTTCGGACATGCTATATTGCACCTCACTCAATAGGATTAGTGAATGTAGGTGGTGGATATCCTGGAGAAGGGATGAAAGTACTGATTAGTGACCGAGAGGAAGTGATCGAAGGGACAAATTGTGGTGCCGCAGCAGTTCAAGTGCCAGTGTGGAATGGTACTGAAGATGATTTGATGTTAGAAGTTCATGATGTAATAGGAGAATGGAAGCCAGTGAGGCAGATGGATGAGACTTTGGCGGAAGAGTCGAAGCTTCTCGATGTGAATGCAATTAGAAGAGATGATAGAAGATGCGATTGGAATGAGATAAAAGCTAACCTGGAAGCAATGGGAAGTTAAGTAGGAATGGGAAGTTAAGTAGTAGAGTGGAAGAGATCGTCAGAGAACGCGCGGATGTCTTTGCGATGCATGATGATGATTTGGGCAGAATGAAAGGAGTGCAGTGTAATGTACAATTGAACGAAGGAAGTGTTCCAATCAGGCAGAAAGAACGACCAGTTCCGTTTGCGATTAAGCCTGCATTGCGGAAATTGTTAGATAAGATGATGATACAAGGAGTGATCAGGAGATCAGACTCTCCCTGGTTATCCCCTGTTGTATTGGTGAAGAAGAAGGATGGAAGCATTCGCATATGCATAGATTTTCGGAGAGTGAACGAAGTGACGAAAGAGGATGCATTCCCCTTACCCCTGATAGAAACGATACTTCAGTCGTTACAAGGGAAAAGATTCTTCACTGTGATGGACTTGGCATCTGGTTTCTGGCAGGTACCGCTCAATAAGCAGAGTTCCGAGGTAACAGCGTTTGCATCCATGGGCGAATTGTACGAGTTTACGGTACTCCCATTCGGATTAAACATCTCGCCTGCAATTTTCCAACGAGCGATGAGCACTGTTTTGAAAGATGAATTGGAGAAGGAAGGGAGAGAAAGAGTTGTGCATGTATATATAGACGACATACTCATTGCCACAGAGACAGAGGAAGAACACGAGGAAGTGTTGGCGAAAGTTCTCGATCGATTAAGAAATAATAATCTTCTTCTGAATGTGAAAAAGTGCAAGATCATGGTCGATGAGACGGAATACCTTGGACACAGATTGTCAGGTAGTGGAATACAGATAGATGACAAGAAGGTAGTAGCGATTCGAGAGTATAAGAGACCAGAGACGATGACGCAGTTGCAATCATTCTTGGGATTGACTGGTTACTTGAGAAGATTCGTGATGTCATATGCTAGCATTGTTGCCCCGTTGATGAGAATGGTTGTGACGACAGGGCGGAAGCTGTTGTGGACTGAAGATGCGAATAAGGCTTTCAATATTCTCAAAGAGAAAATTTCGACTGCGCCTGTTTTGCAACAACCAGATTACGTTGGTGCGAGAGATGGTATTCGACCCTTTATAATAACTACGGATGCGAGTGGTAATGGGATTGGAGCCATGTTGAGTCAGAGAGGAGAAGTGGATGGTCTAGAAAGACCACTAGCATTCTTTTCAAGAGCACTTCGTGATTCTGAGCACAGTATGCATGTAGTTGATTCCGAGGCTTTGGCAGTGTACGAAGCAGTGATGAGATGGAAACATCTCCTGTATTCAACAAAGACGATAGTTAGGACTGATCACTCTCCGTTGGTGACCCTCCTCAAGCGAAAACACGTTGCCTCTCGATTGTTGAGATGGGCTACGGAACTACAATCGTATCCTCTTGAGATTGAGCATGTTAAAGGAAAGTCGAATGTGGTGGCCGACGCGTTGAGCAGGAATCCTAGAGTCGAGAAACCAGGAGAGAATGATGGTATTGAGGAAGTTGGAATGGTAGTTAATGCGATGACAAGATCAAAGACTGCGTTAGAGAGATCAAAAGAAGAAGATAGGAGAAAGAGTAGAGAAGAGTTAGAGGAAGAGGTGATTCTGAATTAGTGGAGAACGGCTCAGTCAAGTGATCAGCGGGTTGTTTCAATGATAGAGAAGAGGAAAGACGCTGATAAGGGAAAACGAGAGATGACTGAAGAGGTTGTTCCCTGGGAGCACTAAGAGAACTTCAATTGCTGATTGGGAAGTGCATGATGGAATTCTGTATTTGCTCGGAACGGATCACGAGAAGAGATTGTACATACCAGAGGGACGGAGAGAGAGTTTTGTGGAAGAAATACACAATTCTCCGTTGACAGGTCATCTAGGAACGATGAAATTAGTGCAGAGAATATTGAGAGAAGCGTTCTGGGGATGCGTAGAGAAGGATGTTCATACTGTAGTGAAGAGATGTGATCGATGTTTGATGGCGAACTCCCAGAAGCGAATGATCCCTCCCCTTCAGCCGATAGTTTCGAACTACCCGATGGATGTAGTCGGCATTGATTTAATAGAGATGGGAAAAGGAAAGGACGGAGGAAAGTATATTGTCTCTATTATCGATCATTTCACTAAATTCGCTGGAGCGTTTGTGATACGAGACAAGAAAGCAGATACTGTAGCGAAAGTGTTTATGGAGAGATGGATTCTAGAAGGAGGTCGAACCCCGAAAGCACTTGTTTCCGACAATGGAACTGAATTAGTGAACCAAGTGATGGCGGAGATTGTGAAACGATTTCAGATCGAACGAAAACTCACACTCCCTTATCATAGTAGAGCAAATGGTTTAACTGAGAGGTTCAATAGAACAATTGTTGAGATCATGAAAAGAATCAAAATGCGCGACGATGAATGGGAAGAAGCATTGCCTTTTGCTGTTTACGCATATAATGCAAGTCCCCACGGATCTACTGGCGAGACACCCGCATTTCTGATGTACGGTCGGGACGAAAAATTGCCTAATAGCCAGTTGCCCCAGACCAATTCTGCGTATACGGTAGATTTGGATGTTGATGACTATAAGAGAAGGATGGTTTGGATAATGGAGAAAACGAGATCGACAGTCCTTCTGAAGTTGGAAAATGAGCGTAGGAAAATGAAGACGCGTTACGATGAGAAGCACAAGCACAACATGAATGTAGTGCCTAAGGCAGGAGATCGAGTGTATGTGCGTGTAGAGGCAAAGTGTGGCGATATAAGGAAGATGATGGATAATTCTGAAGGCCCATATATAGTGATTTCTACAAGTAATACTACGGCGGTGTTAGTGAGAGCTGATGATGGATTAGAGAATGGGCGAGATGCCAATAAGAGAATTGTCCAGTGGGATCGATTGCGTTTAGTTCCGAGGGATGAGAAAGGAGTAGATGTGTACAATATACAATGGAAGTCGGAAAAGGCAAAAAGAATGAATCGTGTCATTTCCAGCCTCGTCATCAATCGAGCATCGCTTCTCCATCCCGACGCCCGCTGTGGGAGTGAAGGCTGTAAGAGAAGACAGATGGCTGACGTCTTCAATGGAGCCGATTACGGTACCCTCAAGGGGACATCTTTTGCCACGATGAGAGAGTGTGCGGGGTTGCTCGACGCATCAAGAGAGTTGCCCAAATTGACCAAGTTGGATCTCCAGGAGGAAGCCAAGAAGAGGGTGAACATCAAGAGTGTGAGCATGACCAGCATGAAACTGGCATACAAGATGGCCCTGTGTCCATGTGCACTAGCTGAAGTGGCCGATATCGATGACGGAATGAAGAAACTGGACATCGAGGAGGAAGGAGTCGAGATGAGCAAGATGATCTCGGAGATACTCCTCAACGATGGAACCAGTGGAGAGAGCAAGGAAGGAGTGCTCGTTCTGCTGCCAGCTGAATCGGTGATCCCGACCGAGGGTGGTTCTGGATACTTCAAGTACTCCACGTACGAGACAATCTCCGAGATGATGAAGACGATGATGGAATCAGAGTGTGCAGATCGTTTTCCCAAGACCGTTTTCGTTCTGCTCGACCGAAAACTCTCAGAAGACTCGGTAGCAGAGATTGGCGGATACTTTGAAGAATTAGTGAAGAGAGAGAAGATAGATGTGGTGGTCTCGAGTGATCTGTTACCCGCAAGGGCAGATCAAGTGAGCACCGAGCAAGCACAGACACAATTGAAGTTGCTGACGGAATGGTTTTTCCGCAGACCTGAGGGAATCTCCATCTGCACGAGCCTCAGTGGAGTACTGAACGGTTTTACACCGTTCCTCACGCTTTATCAAGCTGTGGGAAAGGAGACCAACTTTATCTTCGAGAAGGCGGCGAGACACATCATCAACGGAACCCCCTTCACGATGGAGAATCCCAAGAACAAGAGTCACATCGTCAGGAAGAGATCGATCAAGGAGAACGACGAGAAGAAACCAGTGATACCTTACAAGAAGAAGACGGATTCCGGGCTGAGAGGATCAACCAGCAACTCATCAAGCGAAGAATGGCTGGCGAACCAGGAATGCTACAATTGCCACGAGCTCGGACATCTCTCCGTCAAGTGCACGAAGCCAAGAAGGAGATCGGAGTGGAGACAGTAACAGCGTGCAAAGTGAGGACACTTGCTCGGAGGGGAGGGGCATGTAAACTAGGGGTATCCCCAACCCGATTTCATCGTTATCGAATACCCCATCTGTCAATTATGTATTAATAATGCAAGTTTCGTAATAGAGAGTATTCGTAATAGAGGGTGTGGGAATGGTGAATTCGGTTCTAACCGATTTTGGCCATCTTAAGGCATGCCTGAGTGACCCCCGAAGTCTTATTGTGCAGACTTCATTTTGGAGCTTCCTACACCTACTTCAAGGGCCGAATTCTCAAAAACGGTGAAAGCAAAATTGACCTCTGAATGACCCCGGCTCATTTTTTGAGCTCTATCGATCTATTTAAATCAATTTTGTAAACTAGGGGTATCCCCAACCCGATTTCATCGTTATCGAATACCCCATCTGTCAATTATGTATTAATAATGCAAGTTTCGTAATAGAGATTATATCGAATTTAATGTTCCGAACCATTCGATGTTTCCGCCTATGGAAGTTACGACATTTAGTCCCCGATCGTCGTTAACAATATTGTCGGACTCGATTATTTTGCCACGTAATTGCGAAACGGGTTTTGCCCGTTGCTTGTGCGTTCTGTTCGTTTTTATCCCGTTTGTTTACTGTTTGTTTGTTTCTAAAATATATAAAGTTTCGTATTTCACTCTGCCTCGCCATTCGAATATCAATTAGGGCTGGGAATCGGTTAACTCGGGGTAGTTTTCCGCATTTCGTGTCCGGCGTCTCTTCTTGAAGATTCTCTCTTTCTCTCTCTATATTTTCCTTTCACATTTCTTGTTCTTGCACTCTCTCTTTCAACTTGGTCTTTTACTTTATTGTCATCTGTCTGTAGGTTCCTTCGGGAGCTGAGTGTCTGTAGGTTCCTTCTGGAACTGAGCGTATCGTAACTGTGTGTCTCAAGTGAGCACATCAGTTGTAGGTTCCGTGTGGAACTGAGCGTTGTTGTAACTGTGTGTCTCGAGTGAGCACATCAGTTGTAGGTTCCGTGTGGAACTGAGCGTTGTAGCGGTGTGCCCTATCCTTGTTTTTCCTGGCTACTTGTGAGTCGGGTGCGTATAGGAGAGAGAGCACAATCGTTCAATTTCTCTGTATCCGATTTTGAACAGTGGTACACTTCAGGGCATTTTTCTCAAAAATGTAGGTGCAGTATCAGCTCAAATTTCTTCAATCAATGCAGCTCGGAGAGAACTTCCAATGAGTAGTTTGCCAAAAAAATACGGGCACGGTGGTGAAACTTTCGCCCCTTTTACGTTTTCCGATTATTTGAAGTCACTCCATTCCTCACCACACCGCGCGTTTTTGAGAGCGCAGAGTGAAATGATCCCATTGTCCCTCACTCACCCCATTGTCCTCACTCCTCCCTCACCCCCAAAATACGCGCGGTGTACGAGGAATGGATGCCTTCAAATAATTGAAAAACATAAAAGGGGCGAAAGTTTCACCACCGTGCCAGTATTCTTTTGGGAAACCACTCATTGGAAAGCTCTCTCCGAGCCGCATTGATTGAAGAAATTTGAGCTGCTACTGCACCTACATTTTTGAGAAAATTAACCTACAACGGACCGTCGTTCAAAATCGGATTCAGAGAAATTGATTTAAATAGATCGATAGAGCTCAAAAAATGAGCATGGCTCATTCAGAGGTCAATTTTGCTCTTTCAGCGTATTCAAGAGAACAGCTCTCAAAGTGAGAGGTGCCGTAATCCGACCTTACGTATGGAGCTCCAAAATGAAGTTTGCACAACAAGATGTGGGGGGTCACTCAGCCATGCCTTAGGATGGTCAAAACTGGTTAGAACTCAATTCGCGATTTTCCTCCATTCCCATGACTGGCAAATTCAGCTCGATTCTCTCGTGAGAGGCGTGATATAAAGTTGAAATTTTATGTACAATTGTAAACCGGAATCAACTAGTGCAATATCATGCATTCACGATAGAATCGAACTAGATTCGTGGTAATGGAGGGGAAATCGTGAAATGTGTTCTAACCGTTTTTGGCTATCCTGAGGCATTCCTGGGTGGCCCCTGAAATCTTATAGTGCACACTTCATTTGGAGCTTGCTATGTAGGGTCGCACTTCAGCATCACTCACTCACAAGAGCCCATTTCTCGAAAACAGTGATGTAAAATTGACCTCTGTGTGACCCCAACTAATTTTTCGAGCCCTATCGATCTATCAAAACCAATCTCTTAAAAACCCACTGACCTGAAGTGTACCAGTGTTGAAAATGAGTTTTCGATAAATTGGGTTTGATAGATCGAGAGCTCGAAAAATGAGTTCGGTCACTGAGATGTTAATTTTGTTCAATCTATCACTGTGTTCGAGAAATCAGCCCTTGAAGTGAGTGATGCCGAAATGAAACCCTACGTACTAAGCTCCACAATGAATAGTGCACTATAAGGTTGCAGGGGTCGCTCAGAAATGCCTCAGGATGGCCACAACCGGCTAGAACTTATTTTACCATTCCCAACGACAGCTAGATTCTCTCATGAGAGGCGTGAAATTCAATTCTAATAATTCTCTGGGGAGGTTAATTTAAAGAAATGTGCAAATTTAAAAACGAACAAAGGTAGAGATGGAGGGGGCGTTTTTTCCGTTAAAGTTGGGATAAGAGGAGGCTTCAGATTAAATAAATGTAATTAAATAATGAAATTTATACTTAGAAAAACATCTTCTAAGGGGTGCTTTGAAAGAAGTAAACAATAAAAGGGAATTTCATTCGAACAAAATTATAGAGGGGAGAAAAGCTTCGCCCGTCAACATTGGGGTCGTGGAATACCTTGGGAATGGGCCATTCTCCAGTCGGTTTGCGCTCTTATTCATCTTCCTCGTTGGTCTCGATGCCTTCTGTGGGACTGCAACAATGATGTATGAGATTCAAATTACCGTTCCAGGATTGTATACAGAAGCAGTGGGCACAGGTCCGCCGCTGCATGGCTATCAACTATCACTATGCACTGATTAAGTAAATTCAACGGAACAAGGTTTTGCCAAACATCGAGAACAACCCAACTAGGGTTCCCCCCTATTGTATAACTTTAGACCGTTCACATTAGATTACTAAATTAAATGAAATAGATAGAAGTCTCCAGCGACATAAACATCACGGTACTCACGGTACATGCTGTGGTGGCCAGTGCGGGAATCGTACTTGAGCCATATTCCGTAGTTCTTGACGGATCCCTCGTTCTTCTCGAAGATCTGAGATAAGCATCATTAACAATGCATAACTTCGTTTAGCAAAACAGATTTACGAATAATCAACTACAATAGGAAACAAAAATAAATAAATAAATCGCACCTCCTAGTACTCCGTTTGCCTTCTTCGGACGACGGAGCATGGAGATGAAGCACCAGAAGCGAAACTTGGCGATCGCCGTGTTGGGGGCGAAGATCTGCAACTTGTATAATGAAAACCGTGAATTACTCCGCCAATGTACTATCCAGAGTATGCAAGGCCTCATTAATTGTGAATGTTCAAATGTTCACGGGTCAAACCGAATTGATTATGGAGGACAAAATATAAAATGGGTGAAAAATCACAAGACTTTTCAACAACCTTATAGATGAGAGTCACGGGCTCCTTCTCGGTGGGGAGCTTGAATCAGGTGACGATGTACTCATGAAGAACTCCATCTTGAGCCCTGGACGGCATCTTTAACCCTGCAATATAAAAAATCGCAACGACTAGTCGACTACACGGTGAAACTCGCTAAGGGAAAAATCTCAGTACATTGTTTGGACACGAAACTCTCGCCGTCTGACGCTCTCGCCACCCTGATTTTTTGTGGGGGTTTTAAAAATTTCCCTGATATTACAGTAATATCTTATTGCATTTTCCTGATTTTTGAATTAAAAATCGCGGGAATAGTTATTTTCTTAATAACTTGATAATTTCTAGGGACGGCAGCCCGAATTTTTGAGTACGGAATATTGGTTGCCTCCTTCCGACGCTTTTGCTTCAAACTACCGTACTTTTCAAGCCAAATTCTTTCAATATTTAAAACATTTTAAAAAAATATTTAATGTTATTATTCGACAATTTTATCGATTGGAATGAATAAGAACACATAATGAAAGAACACCAAGCTTGGCAAGAAGAGACATATTACAGAACTGGAGAAGCACGATGCGATCGAAAATATACGTGTTTTCAGAATTAAGTGTTGAAGCTTCATTTTCTCAGTTTATGTAGATTATGAATCACAAAAAATTGTTTTCACAATAAAATAAATATAAGATTTAAGATATTAGAGTATGAGGCCGACAAAGTTGAGCGTTTTTGTTCAGTGAATACACATTTTATGATTTTTCTCGAAAAATGCTTTCCGTATATTTAGGGACCGCGGATGCCCTTGTAAAGAGGTTTCAGAAAAATGTTTACGCTCTACGAATCTACACAATTGGCCATGGCGAAACGTTTAGAAATGAAAACAAAATAATAAAAAAATAATTTTAACAAATTCAGTCACTTCTAAAATTCCCCTTGGGTCACTAGACTACCGTATGATGATTAGAGTTGGAGCGCATTACGAGTCAGGATTTTCGCGTCATTTCGTGTTTTTATTGATTTGTATATTTTTACTATTTGTATTTTTGTAGTATTTATTTGTGAACTGCTTTAAGTGAGTAGTGCTAGCTTCTGAACTTATAGTTGACCGGAAAATGAAGTGTATCAAATATGGACAGGTGAAGTAATTTGGCAAAGAAGTAGTCGTCCGAACGAAAATGGGGCATGCCGAGTGTGTGGAGCAGGTAAAGGAATGTTTTTTGCATCTTCTGGACACAAGAATGTAAAGGGGGCACTCAAAAATAAAGAGAAAACGAGGAAAGAAACGACGTCGGGAAATTGTAAAAAACGGTTTAGGCCCGCTAAAAATCTTCTCCCTAAACCAGAAGCGGCGAACCAGTCGCAAATACGTTTATAATGGGTTTCTCTAGCTACATGACGGTAAATATGACCTAGAAAATAATAAAATAATGCAAAATCGATAAAGAAAAAGTTGAAAAAACTTTATCACAGCACGACACAGAGTAAAAACGGTACAGTATCTAGGCACACCATTAATCGTGGTGTGGGCATGTGATGGACGGCAGAAAGGACGGGCCTCCGCTGTCCCTACGTATATTCGAGATTTTTTTTATTTTATTAGATATTAGTGTTTCTTATAACATACTCGAAAACAAAAAATATACGGAAAGCGGTTTTATAGAAAATGTTATTTTACTTCGATGTTACCCTTGCTTGACGCTTCTGAAACACCGAGATATTTATGGGTGTTTTTAGTTAGGATTGGTTATATATCGCATTTTTTAGAGCCGGTTAAACATTAATAAGAAATTAATTAATTCAGATGGACGGTGCTGAAATATTTTATCGGGTTTCAGTTCGCGATAAATTGAGTATAATAGTGACTTGTGATGCGCTCCACTTGGACTCAAAACGTCGGCTTATTCATCAACATTCATTATTGTTTTTCTTATTATTTTACATTATTTTTGAAAAACTAAAGTGAAAACTCGAAATGGGGTAGGGTAAGCTTCCATTTGCACACCAGTTTGTTAATTGTTCTGCTCATTCATAAACACGGCTGCTGTCCCTAATAATTCCGTTATTCTGATTTAATAATTCAAATTTAAATGAATGAATATTCCATATGTACTCTGAAACATTTCGTTCATGAACATACAAACAAAAATTATTTGTTTTACTTGTGATGTATAATGTGTACGAGGGAATTAGCACGATTCATTTATTCCACAGAGAATCAAATTATACAGAATAATAGAGCATGGTTCATCGATGACGAGTCCAGGAACATACGTGTACGCTAGGGTTGGTGAAATCGGGCCAGCCCGATATTCTAGTACTCGACTCGGAAAACCCTCATTTCAGCCCGAGTTGGCTCGAAACCCGATCGAGCGGCCCGACGTCGAGAGTGAATAGTCGAGCGGCTCGATTAGCCCGACTATAGCCGAGTCGACCGCAGAGGGGCATTTCAGTGCCCTGCTCACAATTATCGTTAGCAGCTAAAGGGATAACTATCCTTTTGGTGAAGTGGTTTAGCCCGAGTCGAGTTTGAGAGTCGGGTGCTCGGCTGGCCCGACTCGGTTTGACCAACCCTAGTGTACGCGTACAAGAGTCAGGTGTGAAGATGGGACGGACCACCATGCACTACTCATGACTAACATCGACATCACAACGTAATTATAATTAACTTTATCAGATGGGAATAAAATTAGGGATAAAAGAAGTTAACGAACCTTATTCATGCATTTACCCTTGAAGAATGCATGCATTTAACCGGCCTTCGGCCCAAAGGTCTCTTTCAAGGTAGATTTTCAAGGCAACTGGTTGGGAGAAACCAGAGGAGCCAGGCGAAATAACGCGCAACGAATGGACAGTAAGCGCGCACGAGCGCGAGGACACGCCCACTAGTGAGCACGAATGCGTTTTCGAGTGCGTTCCCGTTCCCTTGATCGGAAGCTCACTATCAAACTCACTAGAGAACTGCTTTTTCCGGTTCAGAGAAATTTGTAGAAAATTTTTTCTATTATTTTTTTCTTTGGTCACGCCCTCGAGCTCACAATTTAAGTAATATTTAATTATGATGGGATAGATCATCCTTACTAATTTTCCTTGTTTCTCAAGTAATTAGGCGTTTTAACGCGTTTGCAATGCATTGCGCTGAGTTAAAATTTGCTGAAGCATTTACGAAATCTATCATTAATGAACTAATTATTTTGTTAATTTGTTTTGAATTTTTAGAATTAGTGTTGTGCAATCCTGGGCTGTGCTATTTGCATTTCGAAAATTGTTTGTTGTTATGATCAATTTGGCGTCGATTGTGTAACACAGTTCATGGATTTGAATCCATTGTACATGTCCAACTGCTTGGGGAATATGAAAATTTATAAGTAGACCGCAACTATGTTCTTTCAAATACATTCCCCAGGATGTTTGGTGCAAAACCAGCATCGACGTCCTTCTCATTCGGGTCAACTGCCCCGGCCACTTCGACATCTGGAACGACTTCTCTCTTCGGAGCTTCGGCTAGCTCGACGTTATTTTTTATATTTGTAGTGATCTGTTTTTTTTCTTCTTCTTGATTTTGTTCATAATAATATTTCCAGAGCAAAACCCTTGTTTGGAAGTACAGCTCCTCAAATATCTACTTCACTCTTCGGAAGTACATCAACATCTGCGACGCCGAACAAGTTGTTCGCACCACCTGTAATTTAATTTATATGATTTTTGCTTTATTTAACTTTCTACAGACTTCGACTACTTCTCTTTTTGGAAGTGGTGCAGCCCCTGCAACTTCTTCTGGTCTCTTCGGTGCAACATCAACTCCGGGACTATTCTCTAAGCGTTAGTCGAAATAGCGATATAGCTTTTACACATTTCTCAGCAATGTCAACATTTGGTTCCTCTGTGGTGGGAGCGAAGCCCTCTCTATTCGGTGCATCCGCCAGCGCAGCTAATAATAGTGCTACATTCGGTACACGAGCAAATCTCCAAGCTATTGTGCAGGTATTATATTACCATACGTAATATCTAGATTTAACAATTTTTCCAGAATTCTGAAGCAGTGGTTGGTTGTGTGACAAAGGTGGAGTTATATGGAGACGAAAGGGACAAAACTATCACTCGACTTAATCAAGTATCTGCCTCTCTCGGAGTTGGAAAAGCACAATATAAAAAGGTTATATATATTTATGAGACCGTTTTTTTCAAAGTGCCGGCACACCCTAAAAATCGATTTTTGTATAACGATTTATTTTTTTACTAGTCCGGCTGCCCCCCGCCTTCGGCTGGGGCCCCGTCCTATCGCACGGCGGGTTTCGATGAAGAGGCGTCTTTGATGTGCAGGGGAAATATGGTGCACGGTGTGACAACCCCCCCCCCCCCCCCTAAACGTCCGGTGTCGACTTGACGACTTTAAAATAATTCACCGTTCCGCTACAGTAAATTAGTTACTACATTCCGCGCGCGATATTTGAAAAATATATGTAAGTTGCCTGGATTACCGTGATATTCAAAATAAAAACTTGGCAAAAATCCAAAAATGGTATCTTACACGGAATACCCTGAAATTGGAATCCAAAAAAAGTAGCGTTTGAATTTTCCCGCCTTGCAATTCACTGCACGTTTTTATACATTCAAATGCGCACCGGACCGCTTGTCACACCGTGTGGTGCAGTTGAGAAAGAAAAGATTACGGTGTAGTGCCTGTATAAACTGCCCTACACGCTACACCAAATCGTGTATAAAAGCCGGCTTTGAAATGTTTTTGCTCATATTTCTCGTTTGAGATAGTTTGTGCGTTAATGAATGTGCTCCAAAGGTGGGTAAATAGCAACAACGAATCTATAGGTAATACTGAAATAAATAATCAAGACCATTAATTAAGTAATTAACTCGTTAAACTGTTCAAACTTTTCAAGGCTCATTTTGGCATGTTTATCGATTTTTTCGGGATAATTATTTATATTTCGGGAAATCAGACAGTTATAAAATTATATTTAAACGTCTTTCAACGTATCGATCCATTCCCAGCTGTCTGGCTACGCTCGTTATCAGGCTCCCACACAGAACTCTTGTAAGCGCTATTTTTGAACGCCTCATTTCGGAATCCGGTCAAACGGACAGCTGCGCTTTATATATAGGTATAGATATTTATAAATCTGGTGTTAGGGCTAATGTTCTGAAAACGATATTTATTTTCACATAGTGCCTCCGTTGTTTTTTCTCTAGATGGCATCACGTCGAAATAACGTATTATTATGAAATAACGTAAAAATGTTTCGACACTTCTTCACTTTACCGGACCACACAGTGAAACCTCAATGACGGCGTGGAAAAAAGTCGGCCGTCAAGACGCAGAGTGACACTCAAGAAATTGCGGGAAAATATCCGTTCGAATCCACCTTATAAACTTAGGCGAACGATAAACTTAGGGCATGTCGTGGAGAGACCCGACCCTAATTTTGAATTTTGGAAATTGTCCATGGTCATTTCTAATTTAGGGGGCACCACGTGAATTTTAGAATTCCTCTAAATAATACTTTTCTGTCCTCTTTGGGGTAATTGAGAGTGTGGAATTTCAGAAACACTCAGATTTCTTTAAAAATTCAAATTCGAGGCGTATGAGGTACCCTGATCTACCCCCTCTTTCGTAGTGTGGTTGCAGCCGCGACGCCTCAATTTCACGCGTGCGCCAGTTCGCTGGGTCATGACTGTTCAGCGAGTCAATTGTTAAAAAATTCAGATAATTTTTCTCTAACTTTTGCGTGTTTAAATAGATGTATAAATACTACAGAGTCAGTAATTGATGAACAATATTGAAATTTTCACCCTTTGAAGTTATTTATTACGCTTTCTCGGTCAAAGGTATACTGTATCGAATCGAAGAACAGGCTAAAGTCCACGTTCTGCCTTCATTCATAGCAATTTTTCTCTCAAAAATGCTTAATTATTTTTTGTTCACGGTTTACAAAAGAGAGAAAGAATGAAAACATTCACATTAAATAATGCTTGTCGGTCGTATGTCGGGATGTTCAATACTAGAACGCCAAGGATTGCGATTATCGATTTTTCTCTTTTTTTGTAAATAGTTTCTGATTAGATCTGATTAGATTTCCCAAATAGTTCGCAAATTGATAAAGTTGAAAAATACCTAAATTATCAGCTAACTATTAAAATTTTATTAAATTAAATAAATAAAGCCGTCTTTTGTCGCTGTGTCCAGGACCAGGACCATGTCCGTGTTTTAATAAAAGGCAGTTAGTGATCGGAAGTGGCGAGAGCGCAGAGAGGCAGACAACGCCGGCAGATTTGTGTTTGGGAGTTTCACTGTGGACCACCAAAAAATTCATTACCGCGTTAATCTTTAATTTTAGAATTTTTCCCGTAGTTTTAGCACTTGAGTTTAAAAAATGAGAGAGAACGTTGTTTCAATGTGAAGTTGTCCTGACCATTGGCAGTATGTGCATAATGAATGCGCCCATTTTTTCAGCGCCTTAACCCAAAACATTGAGCTACTGTGAGAATAGAAAGCCAAGCAATGGTGTTAGTGCGAGTGCCGCGAGTACTTTTTGGAGAATGAAAGAAAAGTGGTCGGTGGAGATAACGCTCGAAACATTTTAAACCCAGTTTGCGATTCCGACTAGAAGTGAGAAGCCGAGTCTGAATCGCAAACTGGGTTTAAAATGTTCCGCACGTAACATCCATCGAACACTTTTCTTTCATTCTCCAAACGCACTCGCGGCACTCGCACCAACACCATTGCTTGGCTTTCTATTCTCACAGTACTTAAAATTTATTTTTTTACTGTGTCGGAACCCTCCAACAGATATAGTCGCGGTCATAAGTTTCCGGATAAGATTTCAATGCTCTTTTTACTCAGGAAAGATGCTAGTCTGAAATTTGACATACTTATAGCAAGTTCAGCGTAGATTACGATTGCGTATATTGAGATGATGTTGAAATACATGTATTATTGTGTAGTGATGACGCTTCTTGTACAATTTTTTTCCAGTCCGCCAAATTTTCGGAATTTGGAGATATGGTTGAGGTCTATTCAGAAAAAATTTGAAGTTGCTGCGCGGTCGCACCTGTGCTGCAGCCGTGCTGCAAAAAACAATGTCGCAAACAGTGGTGGGCTTCAAATATAACTTTGGCCGGGGGGTGCAAATTGGGAGGGTCCGGGGTCTCGGGGGGTCGCAGTAGGGGGCCATCGCATTGACGTCAATGCGATGGCCCGGAGGGTCGCAGCCGCTACCCCCCCCCCCCCCTCCGGTCGCCAACCGCCAACAGCTGGGCCGGGCCGGGGGGTCACAAAAAGAACCCCGTTCCGGAGGGTATCAAAACAAAAATGGCTCGGTGGGTCGCAAAATTTCTTTTATCATATTTCCTAGCCCATCACTGGTCGCAAATTCAGAATTCTGCTTATAGGCAAGCTAGAGATTCGTTCAAAACATCAAAACGGTCGCCATCATGAGCCCAAATGATCCTGAGAATTCGAAATTATTTCTGCCCCCAGGGCGTGGAAAAAAATCACTTTTTTCCATGACCATTTTTTTTCGGATGTGGTTTTTGTATAGGAATGTTCAAAATGTATTGAAGAACTGATTCCTAACTTTTCAGAGTGTTTGGATATTTTTCCTGCCCGTGGCGACCGTTTTTCGGAGGAATACACGGGTCGGGAAACACCCTGTTTACGTACTCTCTTTGTCTGCACTCTCTCGCCATAGCGGCGTGACATCGCAATTTGAAACTTAGTATACCTTCGAAAAAGGATCGCCGCGGGCAGGAAAGATATTCAAACACTTGAAAAGTTGGGAATCAGTTCTTCAATACATTTTGTACATTCCTATACAAAACGACATTTTTTTTCAAAATTTCCTGAAAGTTATGAATGTCCGAAAAATGGTTATGCAAAAAAGTGAGTTTTTCACGCCCTGATGCATAAGACATCAATTACATCTCAGGATCATGAGGGCGACCATTTTGATGCTTTGAACGGATTTCTAGCTTGCCCATGAGCAGAATTCTGAATTTGCTACCTTTTTTTTGAAGCACGGCTGCAGCAAAGGTGCAACCGCGCAGCAACTTCATTTTTTTCTTCTGAATAGACCACAACCATATCTCCAAACTCTGAAAATTTTACTGGCTGGAAAAATCTATGTAAGAATAACATATGTTTGAAAAAGTGTTGTTCGATTGCGCCATCACTACGCAATCACTATGGTTACAGTAGTTACTGGGGTACTAACATATCGATTGGTTACGGCATTTGGTATTTATCTATCCACGATTTTCCACTAAAATTGCGAATTTTAGACCATGAACCCCTATACATAGATATGGTGTGAAACTCAAGATAACCTGGCAGCAAGACTTACATATGCAAATGTAGGGGAGTACATACTGGTTACAATGAACCAATTCCCAAGACGCTTCGTCTAACCGCAATCGAACGGCGAAGAGTTTGCTTTTGTCACCCCCCCCCCCCAATAATACAAGTATTGCATCATATCTTGACATTAGCATCGTAATATACGATGAATTTGCTATAAGTGAGCCGAATTGCAGACTTATCATATCTGAGGAAAAGAAAATTATGACCGCGACTGTTTGCTCGATTCTTACGCAAACGACCTTATGTATATATTTAGGATCAAGGCGTAGAGTTCGACAAAAACGGTCCTTTCTTCCGTCTTAAAGTAAGTTCAATTTAGCTTTTTTTTATTTTCGAAGTACGGTTTTAATTATCTAAAGAATCTTTATCTAAAGAATTATCTAAAGAATCTAAGAAGTTTTAATTATCTAAAGAATTTAGTAAAGATAGCTTTACTTTTCTTCAGGCTATTGGTTACAACTCTGATTCTGTTCATTCGGATGAGGATGGGCTAGTGATGCTTATTTTGAGAATTCCAGCTTCCCAGATAAGCAATTCCCAACAAAAACAGGCAAGATTTGTTCCAAATTCAAATACACCGATATGAATTTCAAATAGCGATTTACATTTTGTTTTCAGGCAGTCGTGGACGAACTTTTCAAAATTCTTGAAAGTAAACCGGAATTGAAGGCCCATGTTGAACGAGTACAGCCATTGAATGAGACGACTACCAAGGTGTGCACTATTTCACTCTTTCCTTCTGTTCTTCTCTGAGCAGGTTGGATACTAGGATATTTCGATGTACGAGGAAATGACCAATTGCATCTGGCTGCAAACCCACCACAAATCTCGATTCTCTATGACCTGTTATTTGGGCTTATCAATGGTGCTGTAAACGGCGGGCATATTAATTTTGCACTCAGAGTCTTAAGAGTCCGGATCCGAGAACAGTGACCATTGCCCGGACATTGAGCTAGGGCTACGATTGAGACCTGGCTCACACATGGGACCTAGAGTACTTTGAGTGTTGAATTGAAATTTAGCAGCTATTTTCTCAGTGGCTCGCAAAGCGGCGCACGAGGTGCGGGTACAGTGAAAAATGATGAAAATTCATAATTTCTTAATGAATCAACTTAGACTCAAACTATTGTTTGCGTTGTATTAGGCATGTCATCAGTGTCCAGAAGCACCATTGAAATCACATTTTTATCGATTTCGATGTCAGTATATTTGACTACATCTTTCAGTTTTCCCGATATTTTGCATATTCCCGGAAAGACCGGGACTAAGTTCTTACACAACATTGTAGCACGTGTAATGCTGATTCGTAATATACATAACAATCAAAAATTTCAACTTCCTTAAGCCGTGAAATTTTGCCTTGAATGATCGGAAAGTGGTCCCGGCCAGGATCGACATGATTGTCAAATTGTTGTACTTTTCGCCAATCTTACTGATTGATTCAGACGGAATCCGAATCACTGTCACCCACAGACTCTATTGCTGTCGAAATTTCGCATGAATCTCTCAATTTCAGAAAACCTAAAAATCGGGTTTCAGACACAGCATTTTTTTGGTTTATATTTTTCATGTTCCCGGAAAGAGCGGGACTAAGTTCGTACATAATGTTACAGCCAGTACAATGTTGTCTCGAAATATGTATCACCACCAAAAATTTCAACATCCTTAAGCCCCGATATTTTTACTTGAAATGTCGAAAAATGGTCGATATGCTCGATACGATTTTCAAAATATCGGACTTTTCGCATATGTTATTGATGGATTCGGACAGAATTCCATTCAATGTTACCCATAGACACGATATCCGTCGAAATTTCGCATGAATCGTTCGGTTTCAGAAAACCAAAAAAATGTATTTTCACGATACCGCCTAAATTTCCTCGTTTATTTCCATTTTCCAGAAAAGACTGGGACTAAGTTCGCGTACATTGTTATAGCCAGCGCAACGTTGTCTCGAAATATGTATAACGAGCAAAAATTTAAACATCCTTAAGCCGCGATATTTTGCCTTCAAATGTCGGAATGTGGCTCCAGGCTCGACATTATTTTTAAAATATCGTGCTTTTCTACATAATTCTTGAACCATTCAGTTTAATTCCGAATTAATATCACCAACAGACAATGTTTCTATCGAAATTTCGCATGGGTCTCTCGATTTCAGAAAACCTAAAAATCGAAACTATATTTTTCGGGTTTTCTGAAACCGAGAGATTCATGCGAAATTTCGACGGATATCGTGTTTATGGGTAACACTGAATCGAATTATGTCCGAATCCATCAATAACATAGGCGAAAAGTCCGATATTTTGAAAATCGTATCGAGCATATCAACCATTTTTCGACATTTCAAGTAAAAATATCGGGGCTTAAGGATGTTGCGCCTAGGCTAGAAATGTAGAGCACGATGAGCTAAACATTTTATGTGTATAATATTACAATTTCTCATAGAACATCCGATTTTAGTTGGTAGTGTATGTGACACAGTCTGGAATTGGTAGAGTCAAGGCCACTCAATTGGCTGCGTTCTTCCATCAACCAGCTAAAAGAGCTGCCCTCGAAAATCAGCTGAAGGTGAGCGTTTTTTAGTGATACATGGTAGAGAGGGGATATCTTGGAGGTTGACAAGGATACAATCTCCGCCCTTGTCGCTATGGATTTGCAGAAGAAGAAGATGTATCTCGGTAATATTCCCCAAGGTATGTTCGTTTTTTTAAAATAGTATTTTTTTTCAACTCGAAAATTTTCGAATATGAACTTATAAATACCAGTGTATTTTTAGGTTTTGATCAAAGCACATGGGATGATGCTATTCGAGAAAATCCAAGCCCTTCAACGTTGATTCCGTACCCCATCAGAGGATTCGATCAGTTAGTGTCACGACAGGAAGCGCATAGCAGTCAGGTTCGTCTTTCTCATGAACTGAGAGTGCTAAAAGGAGAAAAGGGGAGGAACGAGATGCACTTTTGTTCAAATATTTCAATTTTCAAATTTTGTCATTGGAGAACCGATCATAACGACTGATATCTCTGAAAATGCGCAATATTCAACTGATCGTACATACGAAATTTTAGATGAATTGGATTGAAACAGTTTGAGAAAAATTCAAATATCGATTTATATAAATTTTTTGAGAATCGACCATTTGAGGGGGGTCAGCGGCGGTAGGAATCAAGTTTTCCCTATCCCGCTACAAATTTGGCTAGAAGTACTTTGAATTATGCTCTTCCAAACTGCGTCGTCGGAATCCCCCCCCCAAAATGAAAGAAATCGGAATGGGGATAAAAAAATAGGGCCCATTTTCGTGCAGCGACCTCGAAATCAGTTCCGGACAAGAGTACTTTCGTAACTTAAATTGCTCTCATTTTGGCACAAAATTGTCCAAAAATGTTTAAGAGACCCGCTCCGTAAGAATCGACCACCTCGCGGACACGTTTGGCCTAGCAACGGGAACCGTGGGGTCCCCCTTGGGTGGGAGGAGTGTATGTGGCCCGCATTATGAAATTCGATACTAATTATATGTTACGGCCATTAAGCAGGGAGAAAATTGAAATAATAGGGGAAATGACGAAAAAATCATAATTTCTTTATGATGCGAAATTTGCTCAAAAGTCAAAATGTATTTAACTCGTGGTGTAATATAGTGCTAGAAATTATGTCTAGGTAAGCAGTGTCTGAAAGTGTTAAAATATAAGAAGTATTATCAATGGATTGGCAAAGATGAATTTTTATGTTACTGTTCACAGACGGTTTGAAAATTATTTCTCGAAAATGGAAAATCTCCCAAGATTAGCTGCGATGTACTTATGAAGCAACATAGCCCAGAGTACAACGGGATTCAAAAAGCTAAGGGATTCGGTTCGAAATGGATTAGATATGCAGCAAAAAGTCAAATTTTAGTTCAAAAAGAAATATTTAGAATCAATCGGATTTTGCACTAAACGCGTTTTTATCTACTTCCGGACACCACGAGCAAAATGCATTTTGACTTTTGAGCGAATTTCGCATCATAAAGAAAGTATGATTTTTTTCGTAATTTCCCCTATTATTTCAATTTTCTCCCTGGTTAATGGCCGTAACATATAATTAGTATCGAATTTCATAATGCGGGCCACATACACTCCTCCCACCCAAGGGGGACCCCACGGTTCCCGTTGCTAGGCCAAACGTGTCCGCGAGGTGACCGAAATGGTCGAGTCTTACGGAGCGGGTCTCTTAAAACTGCATTATGAACTGTTTCCCCCATAGTTATGCCACTACTTTGGTCAAGAATTACGGTACGACCTCAAATTCGAAAATCAATATTTTGGCCCTCTTCAACTTTTGGCATTTGTCATGTTGCACTAAATCGGTTCCAAATAAAGTTGGAACATCCCTGGAAACGTTTCAAAGAAAGTGGGGAAGTATAAATGCGATATTTCAACCGATGAATTCAAGAGAAGGTGCAAAACTTTGCATAAGCTAAAAATAGACATAGAGACTCGGCTTATGGATAGAAATGTAGAGCATAATGCGCTAAACATTTCATCTGTTGAAAGTGAGCTTCTATTTTTTCGTTGAAGCGTGCTACATAGCCTATAAGTTGGGGAGAAATCGACTAGAAACCCCCGAGAGGGCGCGCTCTAACCGTCTGCCACTCTCGCCGCCTGACCTCCCTCCCCCCCTATTATGCGCTCTCCCGCGCGTGTCTCCAGTCGATTTCTCCCCAACTTCTAGGTTCTGTAGCACGCTTCAATGAAAAGAGAAGCTCACTTTCAACAGATGAAATGTTTAGCGCTTCATGCTTTCCATTTCTATCCATAAGCCGAGTCTCTATGTCTATTTTTACCTTATGCAAAGTTTTGCACCTTCTCTTGAATTCATCGGTTGAAATATCGCATTTATACTTCCCCACTTTCTTTGAAACGTTTCTAGGGATGTTCCAACTTTATTTGGAACCGTTTTAGTGCAATATGACAAATGCCAAAGGTTGAAGAGGGCCAAAATATTGATTTTCGAATTTGAGGTCGTACCGTAATTCTTGACCAAAGTAGTGGCATAACTACGGGGGAAACAGTTCATAATGCAGTTTTAAACATTTTTGGACAATTTTGTGCCAAAATGAGAGTAATTGAAGTTACGAAAGTACTCTTGTCCGGAACTGATTTCGAGGTCGCTGCACGAAAATGGGCCTTATTTTTTAATCCCCATTTCGATTTCTTTCATTTTTGGAGGGAAAATTCCGACGACGCAGTTTGAAAGAGCATCACTCAAAGTACTTCTAGCCAAATTTGTAGCGGGATAGGGCAAACTTGATTCCTACCACAGTGGCGTGGTCGATTCTCTCGCGATTCCTCTCATATACCTTTTTTATTCGCTTGGTTTGAAACGCTCACTGATTGCAATTTATATAAAAAATATGAACAGGACATGTTTTGTGAAATTTTCGAAAAGCCGAAATAAAGCCAATCCGTGATATATTTTCAGGCTGCTGTATTCTACCTTGTGAAAGCCTCGCAAATTCGTGAACGTTGATGAATTTTTGAATCTTTTGGAATTTAAATGTTTCAGTGTAGAACCTAACTGGAACATAACAGAGAACAACTGAAATCGTTCGCTAATGTGCTGAAATCGACGGTAGGTTGACACTTGTTCAATGGTGCATTTTCTCAATTGCCTGAAATATCTGCCCACAAAGTTTGTCATGCAATTCATGAACTATCGCAACTACTTGACTTGAAAATACGAGTTCATCTGGAGTGAGAATAGTAAATTGTGGCAATTGGGAAAATGCACCATTGCACAAGTGTCACCTACCGTCGATTTCAGCACATTACGAACGATTTCAGTTGTTCTCTGTTATGGGCCAGTTAGGTTCTACACTGAAACATTCAAATTCCAAACGATTCAAAAATTCATCAACGTTCACGAATTTGCGAGGCTTTCACAAGGTAGAATACGATAGCCTGAAAATATATCACGGATTGGCTTTATTTCGGTTTTTCGGAAATTTCACAAAACATGTCCCAATATTTTTCGTTCATAATTTTTATAAAAATAGTAATCGGTGAGCGCTTATCCAAATGAAGGTATATATCCAAATGATCGATTCTCTCGTGATTCCTCTCATATATCTACCCAACCGAGCGAGCTAAAATTTATATAAATATAAATTTGAATTTTTCTCTAACAGTTTCTATCCAATTCATCTAAAATTTCGTATGTACGATCAGTTGAATATTGCGCATTTTCAGAGATATCAGTCGTTATGATCGGTTCTCAAATGAAAAAATTCGAAAATTGAAATTTTTGAACTACAGGGTGCGCCAAAATTACCGAGACTGTTTTCATTACTCTGTGACTCCGCCGCCCAATCGATATGAGTGCCTCATATAACATTATCATGACGAGTGACCATTGATCACTCACTATTCACGGTTTAACGTCAGTTAGTCGGGTCTTCTAGAAGTGGCGATGTGATGTCTAGTCCTCTCCTACCCTCATTATTAACCTATACAAGGACGGTATGACATCTCTCATCAACTCGGCTTTCAAAAGTCGGCGGCTTCCGATTCATTTATTATGTACCGAAAGCTTGATACGGAATAGGGTCGTCCGGACTGAGAGAAATCGGTCTCTGTTTCCACCACAAGGAACCTAGAGCGCATCCGAACGAGTGGTGCTTCGAAGCCACAGATGAATAAGAATCTCGATAGCTCGAACACATTCGTTCGTGTTCTTCGCATGTCCCAGTTTACTATTCGCATTCAGTGGTCGAAAAGTAGGTCCAAAATGGAATAACGTGCCCGATTTTTGGGGTCCAGACCAGTGCAAAAGTAGAAAACGTGCGCATTTTGTTAGTATTTTTTGATAAATTTGTAAAAAAAATCCATTTTCAACGATTTACATTAAAATTTAAAAAAATGTGCCCACTTTTTGCAGTTTGTATGACCTACTCTTTCGACCACTGTTCGCATTTACACGCGCATTAAGTTGCACGGAATAGAGGAGCGTCAGATCAAGCCCCGCAGAGAACATTACTGTAAACTGTTGTTGCATTGTGCTAGGTCCGCGCACTTGTGTACGGTATTCAGCGATGCAAATCTCTTTACTGTCGAAGGCAAGCTGTATATCACGCCTCTCACGAGCTGAGGCAGGGAATGGAGAGAAAATCGTGAAATGAATGCCAACCGAATTTGGGTATCCTGAGGGATGCCTGACACTTCCCCAAAGTCTCATTATGCAGATTTCATTTTGGATTACATGACATGGGGTCGGATCTTGGCACCTCCCACTTTGAGAGCAGCTATCTCGGTTTCAGTGACAGATATGCCGAAATTGACCCCTGCTCATTTTTCGAGCTCTATCGATCTGTTTAACTCATTTCTTCTGAATGCAAATTTTAACCACGCTACATTCAAGGGTAATTTTCTCGAAAACGAATGGAAAGGAGTAGGTAAAATTTTAAGAGTGCATGCATCTGAACGAGAGCTGTCGAATGAGGTGCTGGCGCCGAAAATACGGACACTTGGGTGAAACTTTCACCATGAAAACTTTCTCAGATCGTTTGAACTTTATTTTCAACTGTGAATTGTCGCTTACACCGCTCTCTTCTGAGCGCGCGACCAAGAATGATCGTTGTTTACTGTTGAAAATAAAGTTCAAACGATTCGGGGAAGTTTACATGGCGAAAGTTTCACCAAAGTGTCCGTATTTTCGGCGCCAGCACATCATTCGACAGCTCTTGTTGAGATGCATGCGCTCTTAAAATTTTATCTGCCCCTTTCCATTCGTTTTCGTGAAAATTATCCTTGAATGTAGCGCGGTTAAAATTTACATTCAGAAGAAACGAGCTAAACAGATTGATAGAGCTCGAAAAATGAGCCGGAGTCACTCAGAGGTCAATTTTGGAATATCTGCCACGGAAACCGAGATAACCGCTCTGAAAGTGGGAGGTGCCAAGATCCGACCCGGTGTCATGCAGTCCAAAATGAACTCTGCATAATGAGACTTTGGGGAAGTGTCAGGCATCCCTCAGGATACCCAAATTCGGTTGGCATTCATTTCACGATTTTCCCTCCATTCCCAATAAAGGCGATTCTAGCTCGATTCTCTCGTGAGGGGCGTGATATCCACAACGGCTTAATCACTTCTGATCCTGAAGAATCGTATAATAGCTGTGGAATCACTGGTTCACCAACCATCCCCTTTAGATTAGGGCGGGTATGCAATTTGCCCAACAGGCAAGTTCCCACTCGTTTTTGTTACTCCGGCCGTCAAGATCAATAAGGAGTATTACATGAAGCACATCCTCTGAGACACGCTTCTACCCTGGGTCAATTCCCACTTCGATCTGGGCTACTAGACTTTTCAGCAAGATTCTACTATCATTCAAATGAAAAGGTACTCACTGGAGACGCATGCACCCTATTAATCACTCTGACGATTGACCCCCCTTACTCCCCCGATATAAATCCGTCGACTACAGTGTTTGGGCACGTTGTTGGCCAAGATGCCTTCTACCAAGAACTCGACACTAATCTCCCTCAAGGCTGTCCTTCTGAAAGCCCGATACGACATTGATGAAAATTTCCTGCGGGAATTTGCATTTTAATATATGAAGAGACTCAAGGTCTTTGCAAGAGCCAAATGAGGCTCCATGAAAATTAGCTAGTGTTTTACTAACTTTGACATTAACTACATCGCTCAAGTCCCATTCCAAAGGTGGGAATCATTTGAATACAACAGTCTCGGTAATTTTGGAACACCCTGTAAAGTGCATCTCGTTCCTCAGCGAGGGATCTAAAAAAAACTAAATAGTCCACGCCTGAGCGGGGGCGGACATTTCCGCAACGGAGTACCATTCGCTTGACAGAAGGAATAGCAATGTTGCATTGTGAACAGTATGTGCTCCCCCGCATTTGCATATATAATTCATGTTACCAGGCGATCTTGAGTTTCACCCCATATCAACGTATAGGGGGTTCATGGAATATAGTATACCTTTTTTAAAGATTTTTTTGCGATTCTTGCGCGAACACACTGATATACCCGTGATTAGAGAGTGAGGATGAATAGGTATTTTGAGGTGGAGGCGCAAAACAGACTGCTCGATTTGATGGATAATCGGTGCAAGTCACTCGAAGCAACTTTAGCGAATGCGAGAGGAAGGAGCGAACAATGTTTGGAACGCCATAAATTATTGTCGTATCGATTACTCAGGTCTCGCTTATTTAATATTCCCTTACATTGAGAAAATTAATTGTAACGAAACTCAGACTTTATCAATGAATATTTTCACACAATTGGTTTTGGATGATTATGCTGATACTTAAGAATAATGGGAATGGAGGAGATGACGATGAGATTCGCGCATTCCATCGATGAGACTGAAGAGGAAATGCAGACTGTCTTGGAGGCTATGAATGCTAAATTGAACGCGCCTAATGGAATGAAGGTACTTTAATTACTTTTAAAACCCGTTCTCCGTAAGACTGCAGGTTGGATGGGACAACTCGGTCAAAATGATCGCCCGAAGCTCAAAATTGGGGAGCGTAACCCCTGGGGGCAAAGAACTTTTCAACCGAAAGCGTGACCCCAAATATCGATTTTTGATCTACAGAAATCGATTTTTTAAACTTCAGAATTCAATGTCATGCATAGCTCATTCGAAAGAGCATGAAAAGTTATGTCAGAAACCCGAAGGAAACCAGAATCCATCAACGTTGACGTCATCTAGAGCTCGAGATGTGACATTTTCGGCTACTTTTCATAGATCATGACATGAATGCCTATGAAGACATGGTTAGCAAGCTCCAATTCGGAGATATATGAGAGCGTTTGCAGAAGAACCGAGCATATGCTGGCACAGTAAAAAAACTCGATTTTCCAATTTCAAGTGATTTGGAGTTCTCAAGGGTGCTGATGAAGATAGGCATAGTCATTTGAACATGGGTCTTCCGTTGGCTCCAGATGACGTTGCGTCGAATTCACATTTTCATGAATTCCACGGTTCTATGATGTGCCAAAATTAGCCGAACAAGTTTTCCGGGGTAGAATTGTATGACGAGAACGCCTGTATACTTCATTTTTACTAATTTTGTAATTAAAAAATTAAAAATGCAACTTTTCTCTAAGTGAATCCCGAGCTTAGCAAATGTACCGATAGGAGCGCCGCATAGAGATGATTCCAAATCTACAATTTTGTCCAATTTCGACATCCAAATTTTTAGAAAACCTAAAAATAGTGCTCAGTTTTTGCTTGAATTGACTCATTCTCTCCCCTTGACCCCGACACTCTCTCACAACACCTCGAGAGAGGCAGGGGAGGAAGGACTGCCAGAGGGAGAATTGTGGTGTGGTGAGAGAGAGAGTCGTGGTCAAGGGGAGAGAATGAGTCAATTCTAGCAAAAACTGAACACTATTTTTAGGTTTTCTTAAAATTTGGATGTCGAAATTGGACAAAATTGTAGATTTGGAATCCTCTCTTTGCGGCGCTCCTATCGGTACATTTGCTAAGCTCGGGATTCACTTAGAGAAAAGTTGCATTTTTAATTTTTTAATTACAAAATAAGTAAATATGAAGTATACGGGCGTGTTCTTCATACAATTCTACCCCGGAAAACTTGTTCGGCTAATTTTGGCTCTTCATAGAACCGTGGAATTCATAAAAATGTGAATTCGACGCAACGTCATCTGGAGCCAACGGAAGACCCATGTTCAAAATGACTATGCCTATCTTCATCAGCACCCTTGACAACCCCAAATCACATGAAATTGGAAAATCGACTTTTTTTTGCTGTGCCAAAATATTCCGGATTTGCTCGACTTTTTGGCAAACGCTCTCATATTATGTATTTTTTACCGCTTAATATAATGAAACTCTAAAATTGCCAGATTTTGGGTGCGCTCCTACTCGGAAGCTCACGCAACCGTGACGCCCTTAGCGTCGAAATTTTCCAAACTTTGGATTTCCGTATCGAGTGATAGCTCATTCGAAAGAGCATGAAAATATTTGTTAGAAAACCGTGAGTATCTATAATTCCCAAAATTTGGTATCAGTTGGAGCTCCATAAGTCTACTTTTTACATTAATTTTGACGACTCGATTGCGTTCCCAGAGTGATTTTAGCGTTTCCTTTTATAGACAGAGACAAACGCCAAGATACAAATTTTCGAACTTTGCAAAGAGGCATATCGCTAGTTTTTTTTCAAAATCCAAAGTTTGGAGGTTGCGAGAGCTTCCGAGTAAGAGCGCACCCAAAATCTGGCAATTTTAGAGCTTCATTATATTAAGCGGTAAAAAATACATAATATATCTCCGAATTGGAGCTTGCTAACCATGTCTTCATATGCATTCATGTCATGATCTACGAAAAGTAGCCGAAAATGTCACATCTCGAGCTCTAGATGACGTCAACGTTGATGGATTCTGGTTTCCTTCGGGTTTCTGACATAACTTTTCATGCTCTTTCGAATGAGCTATGCATGACATTGAATTCTGAAGTTTAAAAAATCGATTTCTGTAGATCAAAAATCGATATTTGGGGTCACGCTTTCGGTTGAAAAGTTATTTGCCCCCAGGGGTTACGCTCCCCAAGTTTGAGCTTCGGGCGACCATTTTGGCAGAGTTGTGCCACCCATACCCCCGTTCACTGCAGTCTTACGGAGAACGGGTTTTAATTTGTAACTGTCAGCACTCACATCCCAAATTTGCAAAACTTAAGGTTTAATTTATTTTAAAATAAGTAAATTACTTTAACAAGCTCCTAAATTATTTTTGAATGTTTCTTAAGCACATTTTCTGTGCCTTTTGGAATGAAATTTCTAGTTCTCACACAATGTTACTGATTACGATTTTGCACTGATCTTCTATGGGGGCCGGACGATTTCGCGCGGGAAACGTTGAGAGGTGAAAGCATATGTAGATGTAAACCATCTGTAGGTGCTAGCACCTCTTTGCGCCTGGGCTAATACTCAATTCGATTAGAGCAAAAAAACGGCTGAAATATCCCGAGATAAACCATCCGGAGGAAGGTAGCGTGGAAAGTAGAATAATTTCGGAGTTGTCTCAATGCGATTTTCGGGATCTACACGTAAAACATGATTTTTACAGAAATTTAAAAAATGCGCTTTTTGGGAATCATAATTTAAAGTGCCCAGGAGAGAGCTAACGGCACTGCTTGGATAATTGGCCCACCTCCCCTATCATTTTTCGTCCCCACCCCCATCGCAAAGGGGTTGCGTGACCGAAAATAAAGGAGACGTAATGTAAATTATTCAAGAAGTGCCGGGCTAAATTTGATGGTTTCTGTTGAGGGACAAAAAAATCGAATTTTGATTACAGCCATTGTTGCCAAAATTCACTCAGCCTGCTGTCTACTTACTTTTTTTTTCCAAAATGCACTCAGCTTGCCTTAACTTTTACAGCCAGAATACGCCACCTTCAACAAGAAGGTGGATGTGCTAGTTTTGAAGTTTCAATTTTGGAGAGTTACTCCTTCAAATTATTATATTAAGACACTGGCTCAGTAAATATCGAGGAAAGGGCGGAATTCGCGTTGGAAAAGTTGTCTGATCCGGACCCAAATTTTTCTGTGGGTGCCCCCAGGTATGGTGATCACTGTTTGGGGTATCATTTGGCGATGGATTGTGAAACATTTTTGGCGGGTTTTTGAAAATCGAAAAATGGCATTTTTCAAAATTGTGGAAAAAAATTTCTGGACCAAAGTTGATGTGGATCATCGTGGCGTATACCTAGATTATGAAAAATACGTATAAGACGTTTAGGTACCTTCATTGCAAACTGACTTTTCAGCCAATTGTTTTTAAAACTTTAATACTGCGCTCAAAGAAAAAAGTTTCGCTAAAAATGAACTATACCATCTTGTAGAGAATAAAATTCCGCATCTAACAATGTTTACCACGAAAAAAGTTAGGTAGACTGAATTAGGTAAAATCGGCCGCGAATAGATTTGGCGAAATTTTTCATCTCAAATCCCGTCATGTTTATACGCAAAATGTTCCCCACGTCAAGCTGATCATTTTTTGTGCCAGGCACTGTTCACCAAAATGCATTCGAAGCTTGCTACATCGAGTTATATGCCATTTTTTTCGAAAATTGAAGAATAGTATTCGAAAAGTTTTCACACTTGTGTTTGCGGGGGGAATGAAATATTCTAGTTTGTAGGGCTTGAAATTCCACACATAAAACTCATTTTCGCATAAAAATACAGGCAGCCTGAAATACTAATAAATGGTCAGCAAAGTATTCGACGAAATTTTTTCTTTTCAAATCACATCATGTTTATACTCAAAACTAGTGGGCAACTACGCCTCTTTTAAAGTTTCCGGCATATCCAGAAAATAATCACTATTGATGCCGGCAACATCATGGTTGTCATGCCGCGTCCGTCCCATCGCTAGAGTAATAATGATATTGATGTTTTCCATCCATCCCCAGACGAAATCATGAATCTGACCCAGCGTCTGACCCAGCGCACTGGGTTACTGTAGGCTTTGGGTACGGTAGTAATACTGTATCGATGATTTCCATCCATCCTCCTATGAAATCATGAATCTGACACACCATCTGACCCAAGGCCAACCCGGGTTACGGTTGCGCACAGACGGAAATAGCAACACCTATTTTTTGGTCGTACATATCTTTCTTCTGGAAATTTCGGAAATGTTTGTCGTCTGCTGACCTTGTATTCCGGATGGGGACATAATCTCAAAATCTCGCTCGAAACGCAAGCGTCAGACAAAAACCTTTCAGTTTATATTATATGTAGCAATGTTCCCCACGTCGGCCTGATCATTTTCTGTGCCTGGCGCTTTTCACCAAAATGCATTTGAAGCTTGCTACATCGAGTTCTATGCCGATTTTTTTCGAAAATTGCAGGTCAGATTTTTTGTTATAATTTCTGTTTCATTTTCGAGAGAAATGGCATACTCCAGACTGTTTCACTTGAAATTTCAATCATAAGACTCAATTACTCATTTTCACGTTGGTTTTCACAAGTGTTATTTCCTTCAAAAAAAATTTATCAGATTATTTCTGAGAGAATCGAGTTATCCCCCTACAGGGTCCGTACAACGAAAAACTAACATATGGTTTAAAATCCACCCCCCCCTGGGGTACTTTTTCAGGTAGATCACGAAAATCGACCTTAGGAAGCCATATCTCTGATCCCTCATTCTCTGTGGTGCGCCGAAGTGGGCGGTCGGATTTAAAAACTTTTGTTTGGAGCTTCCAAACCCCATCAATATAGTTATTCTGAAAGATCTCGACGAGATACGCATTTTTCCTGTTGGAAGTGAAGGGTGGGCTCATCTGTGAAAAAAGTTGTGGCCGTTTGAAATCTAAAAATTGTCGCCCTGAAAAATTTTACTACAGACATTTAATTTTAGTTTTTTGGGAATTTTTTGGGCGAAAATCACGAGTTTTTGGGGCCCACACACTTCCATTTTCGTTTTGGTGGGAAAATGGGTGCAAATTCGTTCAGATTTTTTATTTTTGGCCTCACAACAGGAACAGGAACAGGAAGGGAAACGAATTTGCACCTATTTTCCCACCAAAACGAAAATGGAAGTGTCTGGGCCCCAAAAACTCGTGATTTTCGCCCAAAAAAATCTCGCCCATTTTCTTTTGAAAAAAATATCCAACTAAAATTAGATTGTAATCTGGATTAAAATCTTTCAGGACGACAATTTTTAGATTCCAAACGGCCACAGCTTTTTTCACAGATGAGCCCACCCTTCACTTCCAACAGGAAAAATGCGTATCTTGTCGAGATCTTTCAGAATAACTATATTGATGGGGGTTTGGAAGCTCCAAACAAAAGTTTCAAAATCCGACCGCCCACTCCGGCGCACCACAGAGAATGAGGGGTCAGAGATATGGCTTCCTAAGGTCGATTTTCGTGATCTACATGAAAAAGTACCCCTAGGGTGGATTTTAAACCATATGTAATGATTGAAATTTCAAGTGAAACAGTCTGGAGTATGCCATTTCTCTCGAAAACGAAACAGAAATTATAACAAAAAATCTGACCTGCAATTTTCGAAAAAATCGGCACAGAACTCGATGTAGCAAGCTTCAAATGCATTTTGGTGAAAAGCGCCAGGCACAGAAAATGATCAGGCCGATGTGGGGAACATTTTGTGCATAAACATGAGGTGATTTGAAAAGAAAAAATTTCGTCCAATTCTGACCATTTATTGGTATTTCAGGCTACCTGTATTTTTATGTGAAACTTCTTATACGTATTTTTCATACTCTAGGTATACCCCATGATAATCCACATCAACTTTGGTCCTGAAATTTTTTCCACAATTTTGAAAAATACCATTTTTCGATATTCAAAAACCCGCCAAAAATATGTTTCACAATCCATCGCCAAATGATATCCCAAACAGTGATCACCATACCTGGGGGCACCCACAAAAAATTTGGGTCCGGATCAGAGAACTTTTCCAACACTAAGTCCGGCCATAACGGTCAGCTCCTCGATTCTTACAGAGCCAGTGTCTTAATAACTCGTAATCCACCATTCTTATCTTAAGAATCGATTGATGTCTGTGATGAACACAATCTCGAACGATGAATCATTAAAAAATGGTCCGAAATTTACTCCGTTCAATCAGGAGAATATGGTGCAACTGAAGAAGTGAGTATCATTTAATTTTATTTTTTCGTCTTATGAGAGACCGTCCGATAAAATTTACCATTGGCCGTACAGTAAAAAATGAAATTCCTCCTGAAATTGTCCCCAGGGGTAACTTTTCACGTAGAGTTCGAAAATGGACCTTAGAAAGCCGTATCCCCAACCGCTCATTTTCTGTATCGCACTGCTGATGGGCGGTATGTTTTTGTATCACTCGAACGGCGTCTCCAAACCCCATAACACGGGTTTCCTGTAAAAGTGTAGGAAAAATGGCTCGTTTGGCTACTAGAAAATATTTTGTGCCTCCGATTTTGAATTAACTTTGTTAACGCATACCATTGGAGGTCACAAGAAGGTTACTCCAGTCAGTTTGGTGAAATCTGCACATTATCGATTTTTGTGATCTACCACTGGAAATTGACGTAAATCATTCAATTTTCATCCTACAGCGAACTTTTTTCTCTCATTTTGTTCGTCTTCGAGAGATCTACAACTTCCTCAACGTAGGACCAACGGCCAAATCACGTCTTCATAGCGAAAATTGCGAAAAACTGATTTTCGTAATGAGAATATCGATTTTTTGGAGTCGTATACCAAAAACACCATCACTTTTAGGCTCTTGTGCTGAAGCACAGACCGAAATTTTCCAGCTCCCATTTTTCATTTTTCTATGAAAGTTTACCGGTCAATTCATAGCATTGATCTTAAGATTGTCGTAATTCTTAGAATGAATGTATCCTATCTTAACTGCGCTCTATCCCAGCCTAAACCCCATGATATGCGATCTGGGCTTCAACACAAGAGCCCACTTTTATATCACCGGCATATCTCTGAACAAAAATAGGTGATGTTTATGTTGAACACTTTGCATATTACTGGCTTCGCAATATCGATTTAGTAAGAGAGCTCATCGCCTGTTCTGGACTTGGTCGAATTTTGGAAAAATCAGTTTTTTGGTCGTATCTTGGTTCAAACTAACGCAATCGAGCTTTTCAAAAAAAGAAACCTGTAGCTTTCGAAAAGGCGCAAAAGTTTGTCTTAGTGGACTTAAGCGATGGAATTTGTCGTTTTCCCGTTATTCAAGGAATACTTTCCAAATCGCCAACAAACGGAAATTTTCACTGTTCAGATCGAACGATTGACACTCTTTGAAGTAGTCATACACATTTTAGATGTTTTTAGACTTCCCTTAAATGCAGTGTTCACTATAAATAGGCAAAATCTTGATCATTCAACATTATGCGGGATAACTCTATCCTACATTTCAATGTTCAGGAAAAAATAAATACGAAAATGTGATAATCATGTTAAATTAACATTCCACTCACCAAAATATACTTGGATACTACAAGCAATGTGTAAAATATGTATGACTACTTCAAAGAGTGTCAATCGTTCGATCTGAACAGTGAAAATTTCCGTTTGTTGGCGATTTGGAAAGTATTCCTTGAATAACGGGAAAACGACAAATTCCATCGCTTAAGTCCACTAAGACAAACTTGCGCCTTTTCGAGAGCTACAGGTTTCTTTTTTTGAAAAGCTCGATTGCGTTAGTTTGAACCAAGATACGACCAAAAAACTGATTTTTCCAAAATTCGACCAAGTCCAGAACAGGCGATGAGCTCTCTTACTAAATCGATATTGCGAAGCCAGTAATATGCAGTTGTTCAACATAAACATCACCTATTTTTGTTCAGAGAATATGCCGGTGATATAAAAGTGATGGTGTTTTTGGTATACGACTCCAAAAAATCGATATTCTCATTACGAAAATCAGTTTTTCGCAATTTTCGCTATGAAGACGTGATTTGGCTGTTGGTCCTACGTTGAGGAAGTTGTAGATCTCTCGAAGACGAACAAAATGAGAGAAAAAGTTCGCTGTAGGATGAAAATTGAATGATTTACGTCAATTTCCAGTGGTCGATCACAAAAATCGATAATGTGCAGATTTCACCAAACTGACCGGAGTAACCTTCTTCTGACCTTTAACCATGTCCATGAACCAAGTTTAATCAAAATCAGAGGTACAAAAATATTTCTAGTAGCCAGCATTCCTACACTTTTACATGAAACCCGTGATAATGTATAGATATTATGAAATATCTCGACGAGATAAGCATTGTTACTGTTGGCAGTGACAGGCTAGCTCATTTGTCAAAAAAGTTATGGCCGTTTGGAAGTTTCAAAAAATCGTCCTAAATTTGTATGTTATACTTGTACGCTTTTTTATTATTTCATTCGATTCCTCGTTGAAAATGACCACTAGGGTATTTTTTGAAAGGAAATTTCGTTCCTGATGGGGGTCGGCCAAATTACCGAAAGAAGACGCATTCCCATTTTTTCTCAAATATATTGAGTTCTAAGTCGAGCCTTTGTGAAACACAATCAAATCTTTTCAGTTTTAACTGTACTAACAAGTAAGGTAGGACAAAAATATCGCGCATAAACAAATGGCATTATCTCAATTCGGAAAAAATCGAATTTCTTCATCTCTATTTTGCCCATGTTTAGACCCATTCAACTTTACTTTTTGAGTCCTCATTCCTAATTTTCTTTGTCAATCTAGTAGTACGTAGGGATGTAAGTCAGAAAATATTAAACATGGGGCCATCACTAGTAAGGAAGGTAAGCATAATTTACCTTGAAAATGTAAGATTGAGGGGATCGAAAAATAACAAATTTAAATTTCGAGCTCTGTTTCGCTCGAATCTATCTAATACTACTATCATAATACTTAGCCAAACCAAACAACTTGTCTTGTAATATTGCGAAATATCAGTCGTTTTCGAAAAAAGTTTATTTTCATGTTTCCAAAAAATCATTTTTTTAAAGATTGAAGTTATACCGCATTTTACAAGTATTTTTAGTAATCCAATGTTGAAAAAGTTGTTAATACTACTATTATCATGCATTTACAAAAACCTAATCATACTTAAAATATATAGTGACTCCCTAGGCGTGACATGTCGACGGGGGGGGGGGGGGGGGGGGGGGGAGAGGGGGGGGGGGGGGGAAGGGGAAGGTCACCAGGCCCTAAAATTTACTGCCTGAACCCCTCTTTTTGCCAGACCCTAACCGGGACCTAGCCGCCTGAGAACGCTCAAAAATATATGTGTGTGTCCCCCATTTTCCTAATACCATGTGACCCCTAGCAGCCAAAATATCATGTGTCCCCCTCATTGAATTAGGCATGCCAATGTATGACTATTATAATACTTTGCCAAACCAAATAACTTGTCTTGTATGTATTATTGCGATATATCAGTCATTTTCGAAAAAAACGTTTATTTTCATGTTTCCAAAAAAATCATTTTTTAGAGACTGAAGTTATATGGCATTTTATTTTATTTTATTTTTTTAATATTAAAAAAAAATTTTTAGTAATCAAATGTTGCAAAAGTTGTATAATGTAACAAAATAACCACTAGTCCTCTAAACAACCTCTTAGCATTTGAAATATATTTTGTTATCATTCGAAATTGCATTTTCAAGCAAAATTATGCCTACCTTCCTTACTAGTGATGGCTCCATGTTTAATATTTTCTGGCATACATCCCTACGTACTACTAGATTTGCAAAGAAAATTAGGAATTAGGACTCAAAAAGTAAAGTTGAATGGGTCTAAACATGGACAAAATAGAGATGAAGAAATTCGATTTTTTCCGAATTGAGGTAATGCCATTTGTTTAAGCGCGATAATTTTGTCCTACCTTAGTACAGTTAAAACTGAATAGATTTGATTGTGTTTCACAAAGGCTCGACTTAGAACTCAATATATTTGAGAAAAAAATGGAATGCGTCTTCTTTCGGCAATTTGGCCGACCCCCATCAGGAACGAAATTTCCTTTCAAAAAAATACCCTAGTGGTCATTTTCAACGAGGAATCGAATGAAATAATAAAAAAGCGTATAAGTATAACATACAAATTTAGGACGATTTTTTGAAACTTTCAAACGGCCATAACTTTTTTCACAAATGAGCTAGCCTGTCACTGCCAACAGTAAAAATGCGTATCTCGTCGAGATCGTTAAGAATATCTATACATTTATGGGTTTTGGAGACGCCTTTCGAGTGATACAAAAACCGACTGCCCAAATGCAGTTCGACACGGAAAATGAGCGGTTAAAGATAGGGCTTTCTAAGGTCGATTTTCGAACTCTAAGTGAAAAGTTACCCCTGGGGACAATTTTAGGAGGAATTTCATCTTTGACTGTACGGCTTACAGGTAGAATTGCTCAGTTCTCTCAGAAAGACTCTCTTATATTTAGTTATTTTTTTCGTATTTTCAGATATCTCAGTAAGTGTCAAGATGGACTGGAATCGTTGTCTCACATGATTCACAACACCTCGGAGGATGTTCGAGTGATGGAGAAATACGTTGCAAGAAGCCTTTGATAGCCTTCCTTTCTATTGCAATCTATTTTTCATATATAATTTTGCTTTCTTTTGATGTTCCACTGGTCTCCATACTGTTCATTTGATGTTTCCTGCTCTCATCCGTTTATATTGTCCGACTCATCTAACCATGTGTTCGATGCAGAAATTCTTCAAAACTTGCTTTTCTCTCTTCCTCTTATATACATGTTGTAGCGTGAAAGTATCTTATATATTCGTAACTATTATCTAACGATGTAATTTTTTTCTGTAATTGAGGATGGCTGAGAAGTATGAGGAGAGGAATCGTGCAGAGAAACGAGCACGATCAGAGGCCAAGAGATTGGAAGCGATTCGAGTAAAGGCTGAGGTGAGGTAGAAATGGGAAAGAGTAGAATAGGGTTGGAAAGAGTATGATGGGAAAGAAGATTATAGTTGGATGCATCCCGTGATCGAGTGGTCGGATTGGGACTGAAGGATGTGGACAATGAGAAGAAGAGAAAGAAGATTACATTTGAGAGTGAGAGTGAAGATGAGAGGGAGAAGAGTGCGATAAGGAAAGTGCAGAAACTGGGAGACAATGTAAGTGGCATTAGTTCATTTTTGTTTGTATCACAACTCTAAAAGAAAGAGAATTGTGAATCGTGGTAGAATCATCGCCCAAAGGAATGGAGATATAATTGAGAAATGTGCTCCAACCGATTTTGGGCAGCGAGGCATGCTTGAGGGGGGGGGAGTTAGATAACTTCTGCCTGAATAAGCTATGAAAGAAAAATGCGAAAAATGAATAATAGTCCCATGGAAGGCCGGAAAAGATCGGTGGAAGGTGCCTGATCCAGCTCACTTTTCACACTCTCTCATACACGCGACGCACATGCTAAGCGTACAAAAAGATCCTCGGGATCCGGATTTCATTCTCGGCTGGTAACTCTAATAATTCATTTTGACCTTCCTATGCCTTGTTGCATTTCGGGATAGACTAAAACTCGGCCTTCGACCGAAAACTGATAATCTATTGTATTCCACAGCCCGTCAGAGAGTGCGGGGGTCAGAGCCGCTACGCGTAAGAAATGCGCGTGGAGTTCGCTGGAGCGAAATATTAATAAGGGGGGTGACATTTGCACAACGGACATTTGCACAACAAATCGCCCCTCACTTGCGATTCGACGTAGCGACTTGGCAGTTGTTTCATTGTTACCAGTGTGCAAATGCCGTAGCCAATCTATATTCCAGTACTCCTGTATCTACTGTAACCAAGTAATATATGCATCGATTGGTTACGGCATTTGACATTCAGCAAACCATGATTTTCAACTCAAATTCTCAATTTTGGACCATGAACCCCTATTCATAGATATGGTGTGAAACTCATGATCGCCTGGTAACAAGATTTATGTATGCAAATGTAGGGGAGCGCACACTGGTAACAATGAAACAACTGCCAAGTCGCTACGTCGAATCGCAAGTGAGGGGCGATTTGTTGTGCAAATGTCACCCCCCCCCCCCCCCCCCCCCCCCATTAATAATCCTAGGATTAATATTGGACGAGCGTTCAATTTTGGTTTAAAAAATATTATTTGTTTATATAATCTATTCCGTAGAAGAGCAACGAAAATTAATATTTCAAAAAAGGTATACATATACGTCATTTAGGCGAAAAAAATGGACAAAACTCTATCTTGGCCTTCGTACTCGCTTTCTTGAAATCGACAAAAGTCACTTCATTAAACATGTCCGGTCCTGAATTTACCATGTATACATTCTAACATACATGCCTCATAAAAGTTAGGTTCGAAAAAAATAATCTGATATAAGTTAGTAAAACAATTTAAAATGTCGTTTTGGATAGTTTTAACAGAAATTTAAAAAGCGACAGAACTTGTTTGATTGCCACAATTACGCTGAATCGAGTATACATATGAGGCCGTTCGCAGTAGATTCAACAACTAGCAACGATGCCTTAGCACAGCCCAGAAAACAAAACTCACGAAAACAATTTTCTGGGGCAGTTTTTGACTGCCCCAGAAGCAGGATTTCACGTAGAATCGACCCTTCTAATCGTTCAGGCATGATTGTTCCTTGTTCACGAGAAATCTCAACTTTCGTTGATGTGTGCGCGGAGTGATATAGACCATTCGAACCGCATTTTAATGCTGAATCTCATGCTGCATTTGCTAAGGGATCCGAGGTCGGCGACGAGCACGGCGTCAGATTTAGTGATTTATGTGGGCATTTTTCAGTGAAAGTGAAGAATGATAGGGCGAAGAATGAGAGGGAGGATCATTTCTCGCATATCATTTCTCAATCGCACAGTGAAATGCCCACCGAAATCAATAAATCTTATGCCGTGCTCGTCGCCGACCTCGGATCCCTTAGCAATTGCAGAATGAGATTCAGCACTAAAAGACGGTTCGAATGGTCTATGCCACTCCGCGCAGACTTCAACGAGTCAAAAAGTTGAGATTTCTCGTGAACAAGGAACAATCATGCCTGAACGATTAGAAGGTTCGATTCTACGTGAAATTCTGCTCGGGCACGCGAGATTTCGAACTTCCACCATGCATTGTGAGCGAGAAAAATGCGAAAAGGCAGGGTTCGTCGAAAGTGAAAACATGTTTTCGTGATTTTGGATTTTTGGGCTGTGCTGAAGCTTTATTGAATCTACTAGCCGAGCTCCGCTCGCTACGGGTAAACCATGATATTATTTATTATTTTTAAAAAGTGAATTTGTAAGCTTTTTGGGGAGTTCTAGCCAAAAATGGGAGAATTTTGAGCGAAACGTGTTTTGCACTCTAGGCGCGCCGGGTTGGACTGATGAAGTGCTCGGACGCACGCTAGGACACTTTCCGACAATTCCCCGACACTTTAGCGCCTTGCGAAAAATCCAGCAAAAGGTTTGCACCGAGTGGGATCCGAACCTGGGCCCCTGGCAGCAACTTTTCCCACTGCGCCACGCTTAAACCTAAATGTATTAAAAGATCAAATAGCCTATCCGAACCGCCTCGACGAGAGCTACAAGATGGTATATAGCTCGAATCACCACTCTAACAAAGAAAGGAGCGAGATCAGGAAATGTGTTTTCCGGGCACCAAAATCGCACCATTTAAATGGCGATATCTCGCTTCAACGGTGACCTACCGAGATGGCGTTGGTCTTATTCGAAAGAGCGGTGTTTTCTACACGAGAATTCACTTTCAATCGGTACTTGCAAAGGCCTCTTCTATAAATGCCGCGGGCGAGAATGCGATTCGGAAAAAAGGCGAAACTTTGACCCCCCGTATCTCGCTTCAACGCGATCCTAGAAGGTCGTCCGTTGAGCGAGTTGCTGTGCAAAAATGTTTGCACCGGAGTATTTCGACGAGATCTACAATTTTCTCAACAGAAGCGAAGCTCCAACTTCAAAGAGGAAAAAGTTACAGGCGAAAAATGCGAGTATTCCAACTTTGGAGCCGATTTTGACCTACCTACAGTAATCCAATCGATTCGGTCCCAACATAAAAAAGATGCGCCGTCATCTCAAGTACTTTTTCCTACTAAATCCCAAATCCGGCGTTGAATCCCCCGCCCGCCCCATGAACTTTTCTTCGACCGGTCAATTTTCAGTCAGTCGATTGTTTATGGTGGGGTCGAATCGCGGCCGGCCTCATATGAATGCATAACGCAAGCGCCTATAAAAGTTAGGTTTGCATTAATTTAAAATAAATTTAGTTTTTAAATTTAAAATCGAAAACTCCCAAAACAGGTGCAGGGCCGGCACATGTTTTGGTAAAATTATTACAAATTCTATCGTATTTACTGCACTCCTAACGAAATATTTTATTCGTGAACTGTTAACGTCACGGCCGCAACGCGGTTGTCTGAACGGACTCTTTTTCCACTGTTTAACGGGCCGTGTATTCATTATTTGATAATTTCTTAGACCTTTTCCACAATAAAACGTCACTATTAATAATAATTCTGCAGTGTGGTGTGATGAATATGATCATAGATCAGCTGGATATTCTAACAATGAGAACAAAATTGCAAAATATTTAGTTGGAAGAGAAATTATTCGAATTTTCCTAGTTCGAAAAATCTTTATTCGAATTTGTTTGTTCTAGATGAACAAATTTATTTTGATATGTTGATAGTTTAAAATGGTCTTACTCAGAGATCCACTTGGTTTCTCACTGTTCCAGAGTAACTGGCTCTCAAAGTGAAAGCTGCCGAAATGCAATCCGGTATAGGAAGGTACAAATGAATTCTGCACAATGAGACTTTCGGGGACAGCCTGGCATGATTCAGTATGCCCAAAATCGTTTATGCTTTTCCCTCCATTCCCTGGTTTAGAACGATTCTCTCTTGAGGGTGTGATATGTTGATTTGGGATTATATTTAGGAAGGCACCTCAAAAGGAATGAGGAAACAAAGCGAATTATTTGGTTCTGACGAAGAGGAGGAGGAAGCAGAAATTGTATTCAAAAATAGACACAAAGGAGAAAAAGGTGGGTTGTTTTAAACAAAACAACTTGTTTATTTATTTGTCCTCACATTCAATGGGATCAAAAGACAGAGTAAGAGAAGGTAAATTTTTGGAACCGTCCACGAGAGAACGTAACACATGGATATATTTTTTTCTTGAAGTAATGTAGCGTTAGTTCTCAGGGAAAAGGGGATGGAAATAGAAAAAGGGTGTTAGTTCTCAAAGTGCCTTTTCCGGAAAAGGCTCGAGATTTGAATTCCCGCAATTTCCGTATCTCGGTTCCCAGTCGAGCTATCGACTTCAAACTCGGGTTATAAGATTTTTTGGCCATTTTAACCCTAAAAGTCGCATTTAAAGTCTTTAGCTCCACTGGGAACCGAGATACGGAAATTGCGGGAATTCAAATCTCTAGCCTTTTCCAGGAATAGGCAGGAAAAGGCCGGATGAGAACTAACACCCTTTTTCCATTTCCATCCGCTTTTTCCTGAGAACTAACAGGGCATAAGGGACTAAAGATAAGAATGCAGGCACCATTGGCTAAGGTCTGGGTAGGGACCGCGGTGGTCGGTCGTTTCTGCCATCCACCAATATTGGACTAGGAAAAGTCGCACACCATTACACCGCAATTTTATTTATTTATTTTCTGGTTTTTTTTTCTCAGGTTTAATTTATTTTAATTAATTACTTTTGCGTAAAATCGATAGAGCATCATCTGAAGATACAAAATTTTAACTGAATTAAGTAATTTAGTGGTTGTAAATGCATGGTTAGAAAATTGCGATTCTTATTTTTCTAATGATTTGTATTGTTCTTTTCCAATCGGAGTGTTTTAGTGCTCTATTCAGTTGATTGCTCTAACTATCTCTGTACTCTGTAGAGGTACTGGTCATGCTCGGGTTTCATTCGGAAGCATGGTTTAGGACCCCTTTTTGAGACAATGTCGCTATTTTTCTCGGTTAATCTTGATTTTCTCCATTTTTCTGAGTGCACAATTTAATTTGAACGTTTAATCACATGTAGCCACCTTCCCTCCGTCCTAAACAGGTACTAAAAATGACGGTTCGTCGTTCGCAGACTTGTTTATAGCAGTGAAAGTCAAAATGAGCGAATGTTCGATTCTCGGGCTGTACAGCAGTAGAGTGCGATAAATTGACCTTGGGCTCACTGTTCGCATATGTTATCAAAATAAAACAGCAAAAATTAAAATGTCATATAACGCATTAATTAATTTTTGAGAACAACATTGTCTCAGAAGTAACAAATTCGCCCCAACTCTACCAAAAATTACAGTAGATCTCAGGTAAATGAGAAAAATTTCTAAATATTTTTTAGAAATTTTTTGTTTATATTCGATTCCGCAATCTCGATTTCATAAGATAAGAATCGTGGAATTGATAAACAGTGCATTTTTAAACACCCCTCCGCGGTCTGGGATCGATTTTGAGAAAAGATACCGTAACTCCTCATTTTTGAGGGACAAATTCTTTTTTTTCCGAAAGTTCGTTTTTATAGATTTTCTTGTGTATTTTTACACGTAAATAACGAATTTACTAGTTAAAATGGTCAAAAATGTGATCGGAAAAAATTCGATTTCTTTCTTCAAAAAATAATCCTTTGGGATTTTAGCATTTTTTTCGAGAGTTTATCATATGATACATCTATGGGAATTTTTAAAATGCACATTCACACGGCCCCCGGTGGATCGACATAAGGAAATAAAAACAGTCCGGGAACTATGCTGAAAATTGTCCGTGCTGTGAAATTGGTCGACAGCATGGACAGTATAATCAAAGAAAAAATTGAGATGGCGTGGAATTCAAGGACATACGGTAACTTGAGGCATCTGGAAATTCTTTTTTATGTTCTTTTTTTAAACACGCTCGTGTTTTCCTTGATGCCTGCGGACGTTTTCATTTTCCTTTTGTCGATGCTCGGGGGCCGTGTTACAACGCCATCTCGCGAAAGTATTCCGCGCAGCTTCGTGAAAGTTGCGGCGCCGCTTCATGTAAGTAACGCCGCAGCTTCGCGAAAGTGGCGCGGACTAATTAAATGACCCTGCGCCACTTTCGCGAAGCTGTCGCGTTACTTACATGAAGCGGCGCCGCAACTTTCACGAAGCTGCGCGGAATACTTTCGCGAGATGGCATTGTAAGGTGTCCGCACCGCTTCGCAAAAGTGGCGCGCATCCTGCGTTGGAAAACCGGAGTCATGGTCAAATTTCGGACCGAACTTGACACTAATGCGAAATTTCGTGAAAATATCTTGACATTTTTGAATGTAGATACTGTTTCCAGCCTCCAATCACCTTCAATTTTTGCACAGGAGTCATTCTGGAGCATACAAACGTGTTCATATGCAAAAATTGCCGAAATGGAAAAATTTTGAAATTTCGAATTTTCGATCAATTCGACTTTTTTTATTAAAAGATTGATATTATTGCTACATTACCAGTAACCCGTAAGCTTTTTTGATGTAGGGTTTGTGGGAGTGGGGGCGCTAGGAGCGGCAACGGGGGACTTGCCCATTACGCACAAGTCCAGCTTTGGTCCCCTCGGCAAAATTTTCAGAACGCCGAAAAAACGTCCGTGATTCCGTCTGTTCGGTACGGTAGCTACTCATTTCTCCGCTGTCAAAACCCTCGCACCGTATATACAAACCAATAGTGGTGATCGACTTGCTTGGCCGCGGCAACTATATTCCCAGAATCTCGGACCAATCGATAACCGTACTCCTCAAAAGTCCGGTGGGGCGACTAATTTTCCTTGGAGCGACTTCATGACTTTTTCAAGCACGCCGTAATTAAATTGTTTATTTAGTAAATCATGACCGTCTTATTATTTAAACATTTTATGATATACATTTGAAATTTTATCATGGCCGAGTGGATAACGCGATGGGCTGACAAACACAAAGTTGGGGGTTCAATGCCCGCGGCCGTAAAATCGTTTTGCCGAGCTTTGGGAAGCATGTCCATGGTGGCTAAAGTAGGAACCGCAGCGTGTCGCATGAAAACGAATTTGATGGATTTTCTTTGTGTGCAATCGAAAGACCTGACGACTCTAATCGTTCAAATATGCTTAGGGTTAACTGAAAAAATAATCCAGCTATCTTGAACGCTTTGAAAATGTGTTAACTTGAGCAATATTACCGTAACACTGGAATCGTATGAGCTTGAGCACATCTTAGGTCAGATTTATGATTCTATAACTTTTCTTTTGAAAAATCCATATTCATTGCCATTCTTTTTATTGGATATACAGTATCGATCATAAGTCATCGTTCAAAACTTCCGAGCTCTGTAATTTTTGAACCAGATGTAGGCTCAGGCTGAAAATTTAAATTTAGATACCAAATTCATCGGGGAATAAGGTGAGCTTATTGAGACTTCTTCAAACTTTCTAGATCTTGCATAGTGATGACGCAATCACAGTACGCTTTTTTGAAATTGATTATTTCCTCGGAGAAATTTTCCGTGCTTACCGAATTTTCTGAGAGTTGAGAGGTGTCATAGGACTACTCAGAAAACAATTTTCAAGTTGCGACGACTTCGCGCCTTTTTGCTGCAGACGCTGCAAGTTGGAGGCTGCAAATTTATAGCTCAGCTTCTATTGAAGCTAGCGACTCGTGCAAAGCATGAAAATGATTCTTATTATGACCCTAGACGATCCTGAAAGTTTGGTATTGATCGCAGATCATTTGCCCTCAGGGCACGAAAAAGTCACTTTTTTGGATGGCCCAAATTTGGCCACTTACCGTCTCAAGGACGAATTTGCATAGAATGTGGTTCCTGCATAGTAGTGCTCAAAAACCATCACATAAACTATTCCCAAGGTTTGCTGTGGTTAGTTCCACTTTCCGGGCCGTTGCGATCGATTTACGGACGTGCGCTCCCCGAGCGCTCACGTCATTTCCCTACACGACGAAAGAGAGGAGATGGAGCGGTGTGAAGAGAGACGCACGTGTTCTTTGAGCACCGCGAGCTCTTTTAGCGAACGCCACGATCCAGAAAGTGAAACTAACCACATCAAAACTTGGGAATATTTTATGTGATGGTTTTTGGGCACTACTATGCAGGAACCACATTTTATGCAAATTCGTCCTTGAGACGGTAAGTGGCCAAAGTTGGGTCATCACTATGCAAGATCTAGAAAGTTTGAAGAAGTCTCAATAAGCTCACCTTATTCCCCGATGAATTTCGTATCTAAATTTAAAATTTCAGCCTGAGCCTACATCTGGTTCAAAAATTACAGAGCTCGGAAGTTTTGGACGATGACTTATGATCGATACTGTATTATTCAATGGCAGTGTCTCAACTTGCGAGTAGGCATACACATATTTTTTTATCTATATAAACAGCAATGAAAAACAATATTTATGAAGACGCCTTTCCGTACGTCTCCCTGCGCTCCATTACGTGATGAGGCCTGTAGAGATTACGTTCGACGCCTAGTTCACTGATGATATGTTCCATGTAACAACAAACTGCGAGAAGTCATTCGATAGTTGTCGAAGGATATCAAGATTCTACAAACTACCGTATACTATCTAAAATAAGAACGAGATTTTGGAACAACGATAGGAGTAATTCGCTGAGATTGTAGAATAACTATCACACTACAATTGCAAATAAAATAATATCAGAAAAATTTGCTCAAAATACGAAAACAATAAATTCGCGAGTAGCCATGTTTTATCAGTTCACGATTGATATTTTGTGTGGAACCTTGGTGTACGGTAGGATGGTTTTTCCCGAATGACAGAATCCGGGCGGGGCCTGCGGTCCCTAAACTTGACCCTGCCTCAGGAAAGCAGGAAATTTCGGGTCATTTAAGCTTCAAATTTTACAGTATTCACACTTCTCCTCTGCGTCTTTTGCCAAATTTCAGTTTGCAATTCACTGCTAAATAGAGAATTGGTGAAAAGGGTCAAGTGGGCGGAGTTAGGCGGTCCGATTTTCCTAATGTCGACGGGCAAGGGACCGTGAGGGGAGGGAAAGGAGAGTTTAGGAGGTGATAGCGCGCGAGACGGTTAGAGCACGCGTTTCTTTTATCATTATTCTTGGTATATTGTTTCGCGAACTTATAAGCGCTGTAGCGCGCATAAATGAAAATAGAACTATACCTTCAACAGGTAAAATGTTTAGCTCATCATTCTATACATTTTCGTGCAAGGGCCAAGTCGGTAGGTCCATTTTTTCAGAAGTCGGTCGACCGGTATCAATTCCTACTTCATAGGGATGTCCCCCATGTAGAAAAATGCGGACCCACGAAAAAAATTTGAAAGATTTTGCCGCCCTTACCGTAAAGAGGCTAAATGGCGATCGCACTACACTAAATGCCGGTTCAACAGCCGGTCCCCACACAACAACCAGACCGCACGCGAGCCCTTGCTTCGCAGTCGGCTCCGGTTTGGTGTACGGAAGTCCGGCTGTGTAGGGGTATCTATTCCACTTAATTTGTACTTTGCACAGCTGGCACGCGTCCCTCGCCTGGAGAACTTTATTTGTCTTGCGGAAAATATTTTGAGCCCCCGTGGGGTTAAGATCACTTAAAAACTTACTATATTTATCATTACAAAAATAGAATGCAGAAGTAGCAAGAAAGGTAGCCAATACGCAATGAGATCAGCCTCCAAAAATGCTCGATATGGGTACAGTTTAAATTAATGGAATTAAAATCGAACATTTTTTTGGAAGGGAAATATCACTGTATCGAGCGAAAAATTCTACTCAGAGGAAGCAATGCTGTTTTAAAAAATCTGTCGAATAGTGCAATTTTAAAGAATTTCATATCCTGCTAATGTAGGAGGGTCAGTTTCCAATCAAAATAGTATAGATTGTACGACGATGTACTAGCTAAAACAAATACAAATTCAGGGCGGAGCCTGCGGTCCCTAGGCTAAAGTAATGTGTGATTACGGTAGGTCAGAATTAGCGTTGGGTCAGATATTTTTCGCTGTGTCAAACATATGAATAAGATTTTTCAAACTGAAAGGACTGTATCCAAGTCATGAGTCCGTCATTTTAAGCTCATAAATCTTAGTTGTTGTGTGCCTGTAACTGAACGTAGTTCCCCGCTAGTTGCTATATTACCAGTAAACCGTAAGCTTTTTTGTTGTGGGGTTTGTGGGGGAGTGGGAGTGGGGGGCGCTGGGTGCGGCATCGGGGCACATCCTCAGCAGGCACAAGTCCAGCTTTAGTCCCCTCGGCATTTTTTCGGGACGATCAAAAAATAGGTATTTGTACAGAATCCGTTCGGACGCACATTATGCCCTGCGAAAACGAGGCCATACACTCGCCCTTTCCAAACTGGTGCAGGTGGCCGTCGGCAGTACAAGTCATTTCATGAAGAAAAAGGACCGAGTGTATGGGCAACCAGACGAGAAAAATGTCGAAAAGTGGTGTCCGTACGTCCGTGCGTGCGTGCGTGCGTGCGTGCGTGCGTCCTTCCACGCTTCAACAATCCGCGAATTGTCTCCACAATTCAGTTGTGCCAATCTGTATCATTGGCCACGATAATTATATTTCTAAAATCTCGAGCCAATCGATTATCGTATTCCCATAAAGTCCGGTGGAGCAACTAATTTTCCTTGGAGCGACTTCATGACTTTTTCGAAAACGCTGCAATTTAAATGTTTCTTTGGTAAATAATGGTCTACCTATTATTTGAAATTTTATGAATATACTTTTGTATTTTTATCATAGCCGGGTGGTTAAGGCGATGGACTAACAAACACGAAGTGGGGGGTTCGACTCCCATCGGCGTGAAAACGTTTTGCCACGCTTCGAAAAGCTTACGAATATTAGGGAAAATAATTTGGGATTACGGTAAGTCAGAAATAGCGCTGGGTCAGATATTTTTCGCTGGGTCAGGCATTGAATTTGGAACTTTTTTTCGAGTATTTACAGAAGTGTATCCAAGTTATGAGTCCGTTATTTTAAGCCCATTCGCATAGTTCCCCGCCTGAAACAGAACGTAGTTGCCCGCTAGTTGCTACATTACCAGTAACCCGTAAGCTTTTTTGTTGTGGGGTTTGTGTGTTGTGAGGAGATGGGCTGGCAAACACGAAGTTGGGGGTTCGGTGCCCATCGGTGTCAAAACGTTTTGCCATGCTTCGAAAAGCCAGGGAATTGTTGGAAAAATAATTTGTGATTACGGTAGGTCAAAATTAGCGCTGGATCAGATATTATTCGATGTGTCAAACACATGACTAAGATTTTTCAAACTGAAAGAACTGTATCCACGCCATGAGTCCGTTATTTTAAGCTCATAAAACATAAAACAAATTTGCCTACTTTGACAGAACGTAGTTCCCCGCTAGTTGCTACATTACCAGTAACCCGTAAGCTTTTTTTGCTGGAGGGTTTGTGGGGGCGTGGGAGTGGGGGCGCTAGGAGCGGCAACGGGGCACATGCCCATTACGCACAAGTCCAGCTTTGCCCCCCTCGGTAAAATTTTCAGGAGGTTAAAAAAACATGGCTATGTCCGTGTGTTCAGGTTACGGTAGCCACTCATTTCACCGCTGACAGAATCCTCGCACCTTATCCACAATCCAATAGTGCTGATCGACTTGCTTGCCCGCGGCAACTCTATTCCCAGAATTTCGTACCAATCGATTACCGTATTCCTTGAAAGTCAACTCGGTCAGATCTTTTTCCGTGGAGCAACCTATTTCGCAATACTTTACGACTTCTTGAAAAACGGCGTATTTAAATTGTTTGTTTGGTAAATCATGATTGCCCTTGAATTTAATGTTTTTAGAAAAATATTTCTAGATTTTATCATGGCCGAGTGGCTAACGGGATGGACTGGAAAACGAAAAGTTGGGAGTTCGGTGCCCGTCGGCGTCAAAACGTTTTGCCATGCTTCGAAAAGCCAGGCAATGGTGGGGAAAATAATTTGTGATTACGGTAGGTCAAAATTAGCGCTGGGTCAGGTATAATTCGATGAGTCACAGATTTGACTGTCGAATTTGTAACTTTTTTCGAGTATTTACAGAAGTGTATCCAAGTTATGAGTCCGTTATTTTAAGCCCATTCGCATAGTTCCCCGCCTGAAACAGAACGTAGTTGCCCGCTAGTTGCTGCTTTACCATAACCCGATAGCTTTTTTGACGTGGAGGTGGTGGGGAGCTGTGCGTTTGGGTGCGGGTGCGTATCGGCAGTGTATGATCAGCACACATGAATCGAAAGAATTTTCTTGAAACGCAAATGTAGGAGGTGGGAAAAGGTGGTGTCTGTTGGTCTGTGTGTGCACTACCGTATCCATTTCTTTGTAAACCATGGATAGAGAGGACAATGCATATCTTCGGCAATCCAAAGGTGCTGTTAAGCTTGCTTGGTCCAGACGCGCATATATACATACACCCGAATCGATCGATTACCGTACACCCGGAAAGTCCGGTGGGGCACCTATTATTCCAAGTTGTGAATTCATGACTTTTTGGAAAACTAAATATTTGAATTGTTTCTATGGTGCATAATGACTGTCCTTTAATTTAATTATTTTTAAATATACTGTTGTAATTTTACTGTGGCCGAGTGGATAACGCGATAGACTGGCAAACACAAAGTTGGGGGTTCGATACCCGCCACCGTCAAAATGGTTTGCCAATCGTCGAGAAGCTTGGGCATGTTGGACAAAATACCGTATGCTTATGGTAGGCTACCGTAACCGAAAGCAACCGTATACCGTGGCCTTGTGTCAGACGCTGGGTCAGATTCGTGATTTCGTCAGCGGTTCGACGCAAAACTTCAATAACATACTCATAGTGTGTTTCCGAAAGCTACCGTATACCATGACGTTGGGTCAGACGCTGGGTCAGATTCATGATTTCGTTGGCGAATCGACGGAAAACCTCAATATCGTACTTCTACCGTATCGGGAGCTCCCTTTATCATATGTTTAGACGTAGTTGCCCGCTAGTTGCTGCTTTACCATAAACCGATAGCTTTTTTGACGTGGAGCAGGTGGGGAGCTGTGCGTTTGGGTGCGGGTGCGCATCGGCAGTGTATGATGAGCACACATGAATCCAAAGAATTTTCTTGAAACACAAATGTAGGGGGTGCGAAAAGGTGTTGTCTGTTCGTCTGTGTGTCCACTACCGTACTCGTTTCCCTGAAAAACGCGATTTTAAGAGGGCAGGTCATAGCTCCTGCTACACAAAAGTGATATGAAGCTTGTCTGGCCCAGACCCGCATTTCATCATAAAGACGAATCGATAAATTACCGTACACCCCCAAAGTCAACTGGGTCAACTAATATTCCAGGGCGCGACTTTATGACTTTTTGGGAAACGCAGTATTTTAAATGTTTCTATGGTGCATCATGACTGTCTCTTAATTTAATTATTTTTAAATATATTGTTGTAATTTTACCATGGCCGAGTGGATAACGCGATAGACTGGAAAACACGAAGTTGGGTGTTCGATGCCCGCCACCGTCAAAACGTTTTGCCAAGCTTCTACAAGCTTGGACACGTTGAGCAAATGCCGTATGCTTATGGTAGGCTACCGTACTCGAAAGCTACCGTATACCGTGGCGTTGTGTCAGACGCTGGGTCAGATTCGTGATTTCGTCGGCGGATCGACGCGAAACTTCAATAACATACTCATATCGTGTTTCCGAAAGCTACCGTACACCGTGGCGTTGTGTCAGACGCTGGGTCAGATTCGTGATTTCGTCGACGGATCGACGCGAAACTTCAATAACATACTCATATCGTGTTTCCGAAAGCTACCGTACACCGTGGCGTTGTGTCAGACGCTCGGTCAGACTCATGATTTTCCGGGTTTTTTTTGTAATTATCCGGGATATTGTTTTCTAAGTGTATTAGAAAGTCATTCGATTGGTTTAGACGTAGTTGCCCGCTAGTTACTACTATACCATAAACCGTAAGAAAATCGTTCCCCGAGCAGCTAGGAAGCTGAAAATTTGCAAGCATACGCGCACGCGTTGTATTTAATCAGCAGACACAAAAACAGGCACCTAAATTGAAAAAGAATGAAGATATTCGCGAAAAACATGTGTCAGTGATTCCGTCCGTGCATAAACTACGGTAGGTTTGGGCTTTTTCCCACGCTTTTTCCGTTTGCATCAAAACGCTTATTTTCCAGTGTTTCTTAGTTCGAATCATTATTTAACATATTAACAAAAAATACTTTATTCATTTTACGTATAATTGATAGCTAATTAGCTTAAATCATGCGCTTGAAGAATTGCAAAATGGCGACGGGGCGAATCCATTACTTTGAATGTTGCCCAATGCAACAAAACGCTGAGTTTGAGCTATTTATTAGGTTAAAATATTAGAAAATAAATTATAATTAATGTATTGCATCATTGATTCGTTAATTAGTGGCTAATTGGCTGAAATGATGCCTTAGAATAATCGCGAAACGACGAATTTTTGCAATTTATTTTAAAATTCTAATTTTGAGTTGCTTCTTTGTTGAATAATTCATAACTCGGTGTAGGATGATTAATGAAAGTCGTATTGACCTATTTCTATGGCCAAATGGCTAAAGTAGTGGATTTGAAAACCGAAGGTTGGTGGTTCGATTCCCGTTAGAGTCAATCGTGTTTGTCGTTCCTCGGAGAGGTCCAGGAAGTGAAGTAGAACCATGAAGTAGAACTTTTAGCGTAGTTCCCCGCTAGTTGCTGCTTTACCATAACCCGATAGCTTTTTTGACGTGGGGCAGGTGGGGAGCTGTGCGTTTGGATGTGGGTGTGCATTGGCAGTGTATGGTCAGTACACATGAAATCTAAGAATTTTCTTCAAACACAAATGCAGGAGGTGCGAAAAGGTGTTGTCCCTTTGTCTGTCTGTCCGCTACCGCACTCGTTTCTTTGAGAATCGTGATTTTGAGAGGACAACATATAGCTGCTGTGAGTCCAGAATGGTGTGAAGCTTGCCTGGCCCAGACACGCATTTCACCATACAGACTAATCGATAAATTACCGACCACCCCATAAGTCCGCTGGGGCAACCAATATTCCGTGTGTCAAATACATGATTAGAAGCGAAAGCTTTATTTATAATGTTTCATTGGTGAATCATGACTGTCCTTGAATTTAATTTTTTTTGGATATACGTTTGTAATTTTCGCTCGGCCGAGTGGCTAACGCGACGGACTGACAAACGCAAAGTTGGGGTTCGATGCCCGCTACCGTCAAAACGTTTTGCTACGCTTCGAGAAGCTTTGCTATGTTAGGCAAAATACCGTATGCATGTGGTAGGCTACCGTAACCGAAAGCTACCGTATATGGCATTCAGTCAGACGGTGGGTCAGACTTATGATTTCGTTGGCGGATCGACGCAAAACTTTAATACATTACTGCTATCGTAACCTAAAGCTACCGTATTCTGTGGCGTTGGGTCAGACGCTGGGTCAGATTTATGATTTCCTCGTAAAATTTATTTAAAACGTCAATTCCATATGCCCTCGATATTCAAAATCTACCGTACCCGTTTGCCATTGAAAAAGACGTAGTTGCCCGCTAGTTGCTACATTACCAGTAACCCGTAAGCTTTTTTGCTGGAGGGTTTGTGGGGGCGTGGGAGTGGGGGCGCTGCGTGCGGCATCGGGGCACATGCTCAGCAGAGACATGTCCAGCTTTGGTCCCTTCGGAAAAATTTTCAGGACTTCCAAAAAACCTGTGGTGTTTGTCCGTGTGTCCAGGTGACCTCATTTGCGCAAAAACCGTTCGCTGTCTCCGCAATCCAAAAGTGCGCTTGTACTTGTCTGGCCGACCCAACCATATTCCCCAAAATTTGGATTGATCGACTATCGTACACTGCAAAAGTCCGGTGGGTCAACTAATATTTTTTGGAGCGACTTCATGACTTTTTCAAAAACGCAGCAATTAAATTGCTTCTTTGGTAAATAATGATCCTCCTAATATTTAAAAATTGTTGAATATATTTTTGTATTTTTATCTTGGAGAAGTGGCTAACGCGATGGGCTGGCAAACATGAAGTTGGGGGTTCGATGCCCGCAGCCGTAAAAACGTTTTGCCAAGCTTCGAGAAGCTTGGGCATATTGCGTAAATACCGTATGCTTGTGGTAGGCCAAAATTAGCGCTGGGTCAGATGTTATTCGCTGTGTCATAAGTCTGACTAAGATTTTTCAAAATGAAAGAACTGTATCCAAGCCACGAGTATCCAAGCCCATAATGCTTAGTTTCAAGCCTGTAACAGAACGTAGTTCCCCGCTAGTTGCTGCTTTACCATAACCCGATAGCTTTTTCGTCGTGGAGGAAGTGGGGAGCTGTGCGTTTGGGTGCGGGTGCCCATCGGTATTGTATGATCAGCAGATATGAAACCTAAGGAATTTCTTGAAACAAATGTAGGAGGTGGGAAAAGGTGCTGTCTGTTGGTCTGTCTGTCCATTACCGTACTCGTTTATTTGAAAAACTTGATTTTTGAGAGGACAACGAATAGCGTATGTAACACAAAAAGTGCTTTGAAGCTTATCTGGACCAAATATGCATTTCATCATATAGACGAATCGATAAATTACCGTACACCCCAGAAGTCAACTGGGGCAACTAATATTCCATGGGGCGAATTTGTGATTTTTTGGGAAACTCATTATTTGAAATGTTTCTATAGTGCATCAAGACTGTCCTTTAATTTAAGTATTTTTAAATATACTGTTGTAATTTAACCATGGCCTAGTGGCTAACGCGATGGACTGACAAACGCGAGTTGGGGGTTCGATTCCTGCCACCGTGAAACCGTTTTGCCAAGAAATGGCCATTTTGCTGTACTCCCTACCGTATCTTCACTTTCGTTCCAAAAATTCGTATATATTTCTTTTGTTATTTTCAAGTTGTTTTCGATCTTTACTACGAGGAGACCGACCGTTCGCACATTTAAAAAATATATTTGACGTTTCCTCACTTCACTGCACCCGTCTAATCATTCGCGCTGGGTCAGGTGCGGCGGCGCGCATAGGTGATCAGCCAATGTTTTCCGTTTGCATCAAAGCGCTGATTTTGCGAAGTTTTTTTGTTTCAATAATTACATAACGAATTAACATTAATTGTTTTTATCATTAAACGCAAAAAATAATTACTAACTAACTTAAATTATGGATTTCAAAAATTGCAAAATGACGATTTTGCAATTTTTTTAAAATTCTAATTTTTTAGGTGTTTCTTTCTTGAATTATTAATAACACGATTTATAATGATTTATAAAATATATATTGAACTATTTCCATGGCCAAATGGCTAAAACTGTGGATTTGAAAACCGAAGGTTGGTGGTTCGATTCCCGGCAGCGCCAAACGTGTTTGCCGTTTTTTTTTGTAGAGTTCCGGAAAGTGACATAGGACATAATGCCACCTGAGTGTGGCGTAGTTCCCCGCTAGTTTTTTAAAGAAAGTTATATCAAATTAAGTGGCTTTTTGGTTCGCAAAAAATTGAATTTTTGGTTCTATTTTTTCTGATCACATTATTCACCATTTTAACTAGGTAAATCGTTATCTACGTGTAAAAATACATCAGAAAATATAAAAACGCACACTTTCGGAAAAATATTTTGGACCTAAAAATGAGGGGTTTTTTCAAAATCGATCCCAGACCTTAGCCAATGGTGCCTGTATTCCTAACTTTGTCCCCTAACTTCAAGAAAAAAATATGGAGCGATTTCATTTTTTGACCAACCGTGACCCCTTTCCGTTTTCTGGTGGACGGTCTCTTAAAATTTTTGATTGCCACAGCACTCGCACCGAAACCATTGTTGCGATTTCTGTTCTTACGGTAATAATTTAAATGTATGTTGAAGGTATCAAGCTGATGCAGCAAGAGGCTCGATTCGGAAACGACCATCGTTTCAAACTGAATGAGAAGTTCGAGGATAGTGATGAAGAGGAAGAGGCAGAATCGAATTTGGATCGTCTGAAGAAGGTATACTCTTAATCCGATTTGGTAAATCGATATATTGATTAAATATGATCATATATCAGGCCTATCATGAGAAGCAGTACATCTAGTCACTGTCAGAAAATGAAATTTGAGTTTTCATCATTTCTGGAGGGTAAGGGATAGTCCTGAATCTGGTTCCGAGCTGAGTGGTGGCTTATCTCGAGCCGCAGCTGCAGCAGCTTGCTGCGAAGATTCGCTATTCTTTTCTATGGATGCTGCAATTTCTTATACTATTCCGGTTGTGCCCTGACATTAATATTCGCAGATCGCAGGCCATCGAAAATTAAGGTCCTTTATGAATTTGAGTTAACATTGTGCCCACAATTCTGGGTGATTAGGCCAATGCCATAGGAAATTAGTAATAATGTCCAAGCACCTGTTGACTGTGGAGGTATATATGGAAATCAGGCCAAGGCAAAAGAAACTGCATTCTCAAAATCTGAAAATCGGCAAAAAAATTTTGGACCCACCTGATAGATGTTTCATCAGAGGGCCAAGGAAATGCACAAAACTGTAGTTCAGGTCCTAGAAGTTGGGGGAAAAACACGCTGAGGCGCGCAAGAGAGCTCAAAATGGAAGAGAGGAAGTGGGAGACGAGAGCGCTAGATCGAGCGCTCTCGGGCTACTATCCCATTTATGGCCATCTTCTAGACTCTGCGGCGCGCGTAACAAGGGAGACGCAAAAGTGGGCCGCTCAATCCCGTAATTTCATGGTCGGCATTCGAACATGACCATAATGGGAAGCCTAATGCGTATCTAAGTTGATTGGATATAGGTTTCCTAAGGGCCAACAATCGAGTCCGAAAAATATCGAGATTTTAGACGAAATTTTCGCTCGCGCAGCTAAGGGATATATAAGATTCTACATCCCCATCTCTCCACCTACCTCAGTGGTTAAGGCTGCAGTTGTTTTTGCCGAAAGTCAGGGGTTCGATCCCCAAAGCCAGCCGAATGTTTTGCTCATTTTGTAAATCTCTCGCAGTCTTCTCCCTTGAGTTTGTTTATCCATTGCCATATTTATGCTCAATTTTTCTCAGTTATTTAGTGCGGCAATACTCCACCTGAGCCGTGCCGTGCCCATGGTGTATTGCAACACTAAATAACTGAGTAAAATTGATATATCCAATCAACTATATCCAATCAACTTACATGGACATGGTCAGAACTCACATATCCCGATCTGTACAATATTTCACGGTTGGAATGTAGTCCCTTTAGGATTCTCAAAACCGTTTTCAAAAGTTCCAAAATGTTCCTGGGAGTTGACTTATGAACGTTAATAACTTTTCGTTCAAAATCCTCACGCAATCTCTCCGGCACTCTTCATCAGCCTTTTTAACCAACGGTTCAACAGCAGCGGTGGTACAGTGGTAGTGATGTGAGGCGGTTGGGCGGAGGGTGTGGGCTCGTTCCCCTCCGTTCAAAACTTTTTGCCCATTTTTGGAAGGTACAAGTCCAATTTTCTAACGTATTGAAATTAGCATGTTTTGACAATTTACGGCTACTTTTGAATTAATCTAGAGTTGAATAAAAATATTTCGAAATTTCTGAATCGTAATCATTCGACACACTATCTTACTCTTGCAGTTTTACTCTTTTAATGTAAATGATCTTTATTTACCGCTGTTAACATTTGGAACGTTTTTTTCGCTATGATGATGATAACAGGATGGATCCTCTATATCTCCCTGCACATGAAGATGAAAGCAGGTTGGTGTCGAAACATTCTTCTCGAATTTCTCGAACATATAAATTCAAAAAGCAGTAGTAAATTGTCAAAACATGCTAATTTCAATACGTTGGAAAATTGGACTTGCAATGACAACCTTCCAAAAATGGGCAAAAAGTTTTGAACGGAGGGGGGACGAACCAACACCCTCCGCCCACCGCCTCACATCACTACCACTGTGCCACCGCTGCTGTTGAGCCGTTGGTGAAAAAGGCTGATGAAGAGTGCCGGAGAGATTGTGTGAGGATTTTGAACGAAAAGTTATTAACGTTCATAAGTCAACTCCCAGGAACATTTTGGAACTTTTGAAAACGGTTTTGAGAATCCTAAAGGGACTACATTCCAACCGTGAAATATTGTACAGATCGGGATATGTGAGTTCTGACCATGTCCATGTTAGATACGCATTAGGCTTCCCATTATGGTCATGTTCGAATGCCGACCATGAAATTACGGGATTGAGCGGCCCACTTTTGCGTCTCCCTTGTAAATTAAAATGTAGAAGCTCACTTTCAACAGATTAAATGTTTTGCTCGTTGTTTGTTCAAGTTGACAACGATCTAAAAATCGATCGAAATAATGGGGGTTGACTAGCGTGAAGAGCACTCCTCTTCCATGAGAATGAACAATTGATCGGGCCGTCTGAACCTAAATTTTGCTCGGGTACGCGAGATTTCGAGCTTCCACCATGTATTTTGAGCGAGGAAAGTGCGAAAATTCAGGTTTGGTCGGAAGTGGCATAATGCTACACCGATCTTCAATGAATGATTCATGCATAATGAAGTTGGCCACGATCTTCAGAATCAAAAAAATACCCCAGGAAAAAATGTTTTCGTGAGTTTTGTTTTCTGGGCTGTGCTGAGGCATCGTTGCTAGTTGTTGAATCTACCGCGAACGGCCTCATATATGAGCCCGTTTCCGTAAGAATCGGACAATTGTTGGCATTGCGAAAAAATGTCAATTTTCTGAAATTATGCATTTTGGGGTTTTCAATGGTGCTGAAAACGATGCGCATATTCATTTTGCTCTTAAAGTCCTCGTTGAGGCCAGACGACGTCACGTCGTTATCGGTTTTCCTGGAATACAACCTTGCCCGATATCGCTAAAAATATCGAAAAAAATTTTTGTAGTACAGTTTTTGATGGTGATCACTCCTGTCCAGTTTATTTTTTATGATTTTCAAAAATAAAATATTAAGACATAACTTTTCGTAAGCTAAAATATGTTCTGCGAAAGTAGTACATATCGGACCGGACTGACTAGAAACAATTTAATATGAAGTCGAAAATGAGAAAATAAACATCTGAGTTTCGCATGGCATAAAATATAGTGAATGTTCGTGCAAGTGAAATCAGACCAAGATCCAGTCTATTGACCCGTCCTTTGATCTACCCCGAGTCTCTCATTGTCTTGACCCCTTCCCTTCTCCAGTGGAATAACAACCGACCGAAGAAGACAATGAGAGACTCGGGGTAGATCAAACGACTGGTCAATAGACTGGATCTTGGCCTGATTTCACTTATACGAACATTCACTATCTTTTATGCAATGCGAAACTCAGATGTTTTTTCTCATTTTCGACTTCAGATTAAATTTTTTCTCGTCAGTCCGGTCCGATATGTACTACTTTCGCAGAACATATTTTAGCTTACGAAAAGCTATGTCTTAATATTTTATTTTTGAAAATCATAAAAAATGAACTGGACAGGAGTGATCACCATCAAAAACTGTACTAGAAACAATTTTTCGATATTTTTAGCGATATCGGGCAAGGTTGTATTCCAGAAAAACCGAAAACGACGTGACGTCGTCTGGCCTCAACGATGACTTTACGAGCAAAATGAATATGCGCATCGTTTTCAGCACCATTGAAAACCCCAAAATGCTTAATTTCAGAAAATTGACATTTTTTCGCAATGCCAGCTTCTAGTGGAATTTGTCCGATTCTTACGCAAACGGGCTCATATGTCAAATCAGACTTTTATTCTATAGCACACGTTTTCTGAGAGATTGCATGCATCTAAGACGTAGTGTTACAAAATATTCACAGTGCTCCGATCTCGACAGAATTTGGACCAATGATTCATGCCAGGATTTATAGTTTTTTTGTGAAATGTCTGGAGCCGCAAAGTAAAAAATGCCTAAATTCCAGCCCTGAGAACTTCAAAAGTTCTGTTATCAATAACTTGGTTCAAAATTATCGTAGAAGGTCGCTCAAAAAAACAGAAATGATCATCTCAACGAGTTCTACAACTTTTATGTTGAAGTCATCGGGAGTGGCTTTGAAATCACATGGAAAACTACGAAAAACCGAAAATGGGTGTTCAAATATTAGCCGCCCTGAAAAATATTTTGCCTTTTTCAAGTTGGTTTATTGCATTTTCGAATTCTCCAGATAATTTTACATCGGATACCTTCATTTCAGAATTTTAGAATTTAATCCCAGGCATTTATAGCTTTCAGAAGACCAAAAACATCCGATTTTTCAAAAATTTCGAAAAATCAAAGATCAATAAATCCCGAATTCTTGCTTCCAAACTGGAAAACTCGGGCTAAAATATCATTTCGGGGTCAGTATAATCAGTTTTGAGGTTTGGAGGCAAATTCGAGATAAAAAAAATTCGGGATGAAAAAGGCCACTATTTCCTCGCACCCTTGAAAAGTGTCGAAACATTCAATAAAAAAAATTTTCTTCAAAACACTCACAAACCTCAAAACTGATTGTGCTGACCCCGAAATGATATTTTAGCCCGAGAGTTCCACTTTGGAAGCAAGAATTCGGGATTTATTTACCTTTGATTTTTCGAAATTTTCGAAAAATCGGCTGTTTTTGGTCTTCTGAAAGCTATAAATGCCCGGGATTAAATTTTAAAATTCTGAAATGAAGGTATCCGATGTAAAATTATCTGGAGATTTCGAAAATGCAATAAACCAACTTGAAAAAGGCAAAATATTTTTCAGGGCGGCTAATATTTGAACACTCATATTCGGTTTTTCGTAGTTTTCCATGTGATTTCAAAGCCACTCCCGATGACTTCAACAAAAGTTGTAGAACTCGTTGAGATGATCATTTCTGTTTTTTGAGCGACCTTCTACGATAATTTTGAACCAAGTTATTGATTACAGAACTTTTGAAGTTCTCAGAGCCGGAATTTAGGCATTTTTTACTTTACGGCTCCAAACATTTCACAAAAAACTAAATCCTGGCATGAATCATTGTCCAAATTCTGTCGAGATCGGAGCACTGTGAATATTTTGTAAAACTGCACCTGCGTTCTATCAAAAGACGTGTGATAGGCAAGTTATGAGGTCTTACTTGTGCCGTTTTTTGTGCTCCTTGTGTACGTTGTGTAGATAATTCTTTACTTTTCGGTAACTTAAACCACCATCCCCTTCCAACTTCACATGCGAGCCTAAGCAACCTAATCCCGATTCTATGCATTTCAAGTCCGACCTAAGGAATTGGGCTTTGAATCTTCACCTATAGTAACGAACTACCGTTGTATTTTTTGAAGGAACTTCTCGGAGAGAAGGAGGGTGCATTATCTGTTCTGGCGAGAGTTTTGGGCAAGGAATTAAAGAGGGATAAACCGTCGAAAGAGAAGAAGTCGAAGGCGCGACCCTTCACGAGGTGGGACCCCCCACACCCACCCTCATCCCCACACTTTTTATTCCTCTACTCCCCCACTCTCCCCCCCCCCCCTACTGTTCTCTTCACAATGAAACGTATCACTTTGCAGATTCGATCCCGATAACGAAGATCACGTGAAATGGATGAGAGAAAATATGGTAATTAATTATGTTTAATATCGTTACAAGGGAACCGCAAAAGGATGGCTCGTTGTTATAAATTGGCATTTACACTCCTAACTATTTCCCAGATCCGTTCTAAAAATTGCCATAATTGCTTCCTAAGACCCTAAATGACTTCTGAAAATGTTAGGGTTTATTACATAAAATTTACAAACGAGGTTCCCAGAATAGCGAACGATATCGAGCGTCTCCGAAGAATGTTTCTCGTAGCGCAGCTGGTTGGGCGATTGATTTGCCTTTCACAAGTTGTGGGTTCGAACTCTGACAGTTATAATAGATTTTGCTGATTTTTTTACAAGCATTTTTGGATATTTCATGATATTCCCCTAAAACCTTCGGAAAACATCATAATATGCAGTTTTGCTTGAAATTGTGACACATGAACAAAACAGGGACTTCTATCAAGAACGTCCATCAAATTCATTAGAAAAGCGAAGAAGACTTGTAAAAGTCAGCAAAAGGATTTTGAAACAGGCTGACAAGTTGTGAGTACGATCCCATAACTTGCAAAATGTAAAGCTACTAGTCCGGATGCCCCCCCCCCCTTCGGCGGGGGCCCCGTTCTAGCGGAGGTCAACAATTAAAATCATATATCTGATCCACGGAATAATAGTCGACCCAATGCTAATTATTGATTGGTATACTGTAGTTCAAAGATTAAAAGTAAAAGTCATAAGTCTGACCCACGGAATAATAGTTGATCCATGGCTAATTATTGATTGGTATACGGTAATGGACCGATGCCTTTCTAACGTCATCATCTCTCCTCTCCCGATTTCGCAATCCGAACGGACGCGATCACAGCGCTTTATAATAATAATAATTTATCTACGCCCGAGGCGCGACGATACCGTGAATACATTAATTAATTAATTAATTAACGATTGCAGATGGGAGGGGGGGACTCTCCTGAGTCATTGAGGGTGAGAAAGGTCTACGACTATCGGGTGGCTTTCTAATCGACGCTTAAATACTCGGATGTTGTGGGCAGTGCGAATGACATCGGGAAGTTGAGAATACCATCGGGATGTTCGAACAGGGAAAGAGTGGAATCTGGCGGTGCTTGTTGAAAAAAATTTGGAACGCTTCACGAATTTGCGTGTCATCCTTGCGCAGGGGCCATGCTAATCTTCTCTGTATTGTTCCAATTTTAGTATATGTTTATTTGGAATGAACAAAATTTGAAAGGGAGTTTGTCTATCACGCTAGCCACCACCACGGGACCATGTATATATAGGTATAGATCGCGCAACCAGCTGTGCAACGATACACATTCATCTAAGACGCTGGATATCGTTCACTATTCTGGGAACCGCGTTTGTAGATTTTACGTGGTAAACCCTAAAATTTTCATAAATCATTTAGGGTCTTCGAAAGCAATTATGGCAACCTTTTAGAACGGATCTGGGCTGGGATCTCGTTTGGGGTCCATTGGAGCCTGTAAATGCCAATTTCGCTGACAAAGAGTCATACTTTTGTGGTTCCCTTGTTATACAAACGATCCGCTTGGCATTATATTAGTAGTGAATATAATATCGTATCGTCAGCTAGTATTCCTGTTCGCCCATTTGCGTGTCTGTCGCCACTCACTTCAAAATGATCGCTCACACTCGTTGCAAGTACCAAACGGGCCCCCAGGCGCAGAACCTCGGAAATAAATAATGATTCCGTCATCATTGTGTCATATTATGTCATTATTGTGAAATATTTCGTTTTTCGCGTGCATCTCTGCTCAAACACCACCCAAACTTCGAGTCTTTACCGTTGGAACACCCATGGCGAGCTGTTTCAACACACCACGCGTCATTTTACTAAATCGCAGCAACCTCAACTGCACCTTTCGCACTAGGGATGGCCATGGATACGATTATCCATTTAAACGCCTCGCCATAGCTGTGCAACGAGCTACTCCCCCTACAACGTATGGTCATGGTGAGAATCGATAGTAGGTCTTGGGTAGGTTAGGACTAAGGACCATGACCAATCGGTAATACAGTATCGACTAATACCGAATATGGCAACCGTAACCCTCAATTATCGCGAACTGATTTTATTGTTTGAAAGTCAAAGTACCATACACAGCGTGTCAAAGCAACGATTTCCTTTGTTTGGCGCGGCGCTCGGTCGACCTTGAAACATAACTTTTTTTTGTCGAAACGTACAATGTAAAGTTGAACCAAATTTGTGAAAGATACACCGTAACTTCATTGGAAAAATTAAATATACATATATGAACTAATACAGCCATTATGACATTAACCAAGAAGCATCCCTATCATGCTCGATCATTTTCGTTAAATTTAAATTTCGTTTCATGCATTTCTCCAAATTTCCAACATAAATCGATTTTTTTTTTGTTTTGAGAAATCCCAGCAATATGAACCCCTACACCTTTAATGTATTGTCATATCCTCATGACGAGCTCTACAATTCGTATTGCTTAGAATTTTTCAAAAATGTTGAAACTTTTCGATAAATTTTGAAAATAATGCTTAATTTGCGTATTTCTCAAAAAGTTTCAACATTTTTGAAAAATTCTAAGTAATTCGAATTGTAGAGCTCGTCATGAAGATATGAAAAGACACTGCAGGTGGAGGGGTTCCTATTGCTGATGATTTTCAAAACTTTCGATTTATGTTCGAAAATCGAACAAAATGCATGAAACAAATTTAAATTTAACGAAAAGTGATCGAGAATGATAGGGAGGCCTTTTGGCACCGACCCCGGAGCATCGACATAAGGGAAGGAAAAACGTCCGGGAGCATTCTCGAGCTGTATCGTAATCCTGCTTGATAATCAGGGTTGCAAACTGGCTTTGCCGTTCGGATAGTGACAATTCAGGGAATCTCGCTACGAGAACCATGCATTTTGCAGCTCGGATAGTGATAAATCAGTCAATCTGACTGTATCTTAGGAAAATTCCCACAATTTTTCCTTGATGCCTGCGGACGTTTTATTTTTCCTTTTGTCGATGCTCCGGGGGGCGTTTTTTGGTTAATATCGTGGGAGCTCTGTTGTTTTAGATGTGCATATTTAATTTTTGCAGATGAGTTATGACATGTTTTCACTTATTTTGATGTCACATTTCATCGCTAATTTCGTCAGAAATGTTATGTTTCATGATCGACCGAGCGCCGCGCAAAACAAACTTTGACACGCTGTTCCATAACCAATCGATAGTACAGTACCCCCAGATACCGTATATAACTACCGTCACCCCGAATATCGCGAACTGACTAACCCATCCGGATGGGCACCCCCCCCCCCTCGACGTAGGGGATCATGGTCAAAAATCGATGGGGAGGTAAAGACTAAGTACCGTAACCAATCGATAGTACAGTAACCCTGATACTGTATATGGATACCGTAACCAGCGAATATTGCAAACTAACTTTATTTTTAAAAAGTCCTGGCACCGTGCCCATTCGATTGTACAGTACCCAAGTAACTACCGTAACCCAGTTCCATGGGTCAGATCCAGTTCCTTGGGTCAAACATTTTTCTATAATTCAAAAATCGATAGTAAAATTATTTTTAATTATCCTACCGTATCTCTCGTTACTGTAGAATAATTTTATAATCGACTTAGGATTTTTTGAAAAATGTTTGACAGTTTTAGAAAAATTTTTGACCCAAGGAACTGGATCTGACCCATGGAATTGGGTTACGGTAGTGAGGGGGGGGGCTTTTTCTCGTGAGGCCTCGGGCGATCCGAAAAAAGTTGCAGATGGGGCGTAGTGAGCGAAGCCACTTTATCTGCAACTTTTTCGGATCGCTCGAGGCCTCACGAGCCTTTTACCACATTTAAGCCAGCACTCAAGAGTAGCGTCCAACAATTATCCTTAACACACAACCCCGCGAACAACGTAGCGCCCGAAGTTTTTTTCTTTTTCAGAAGAAGCCGGAATATGTGGAAGAAAAGGAAGTGAAGCAAATAGACGAAGGAGATAATGACAGAGAAGTACCGCAAATATGCCAGAAGATTGATGTAGATGGAAGGTAACTTCTTGTGATGTGTTTAGTGTCACCTTTCTAGACGGAAGTGAGAGTGATTGGTGGTCCATAGAAACGAATGGAGAGACGATTTTTCGTCTCATATCACGGACCTCTTGTCACTTGTACTTCCTTTTCCCATTTTTCTCGGAATATCGAGTTGTACAAATAATTCTACACCCCCCACATGCCGAAAATGACGCTTCGGGGATTTTGCCAAAAACCTGTTTTTCGACCTTAAAAAAGCCACGGCCCGTCAGAAAGTGCGAGGTCAGAGCTGCAAAAGTGTAAGACATGCTGAGGAATTCGCTGGAGCGAAATATCAATAATATTGGGATTAATTTTATGTGCTTGGGTACAAACGGGAAGTGGAGAGTAGATTATAGAGTTTATCGTAGAATTAAGAGAAGAATGATTAGCCGCAACTAGCGGGAACGGAAAGAACAAGAATGCCAGATTTAGGCCGGCGGAGCGGAAATGGCAGGGCACTGTAGTGATGTGGTGTACGGCGCACGATAATACTAGCGGAATATTATAATCGGATCAGACTTATAAATAGGCTTGTACACAGCAATTAATATTCTACTAGTGTTCGATTTTGGTTTTAAAATATTATTTGTTTATATGATGAACTATGGAGAATGACAGAGCTGATAAGACAGCACCACTTTGGAGGCTATTTTCGCATTATTGAAATTTTTTATTTATTATATTTATCATGGATCTCTTGTAAAATTGCAGAAACCGATGCGACAGAAAAAAATGTGGGTCACGGATTTCGATGAAACCGGAAAGAGTGACCAAAGTGTTTACGTACATTTTTACGTACTTTTCGACCACGGCAAATTAGTTATATTCTCTTAAATTTTCTCGTTTTCGAAATAATTTACGAAAACCTTATGAAACAAAAAAATCATCCACAAATCAAATTTTTTCTAGTATCAATTTTCTCGTTTTCGAGATAATTTACGAAAACCTTATGAAACAAAAAAAATCCGCAAAGCAAATTTTTTCTAGTGCCAAAGTCGGATTGACACCGGTTGAATAAATGCGAGAAATCAATAATTGCCTCGGAAAGGATCAGTTTGGAGTTACATGATCCAGCGCTCTCTAACGTTTGCACAATATCATGTACGCTGCGCGTCAAACCGTAGGATTAGGAATTCGTAATTATTGGGTAACTTTAAATGAATGGCCTTTCCAAGCTGCGCTATACTATAATTATAATAAAAATTATTATTATTATTATTATGAAACAATGATATTTTTTTAGGTTCTTTGAAATGGGAGGCGATTTTGCGAAGGAATTGAAGGAAAAACTAGAAGGAAATAAAAGGGATGAGCCATTCTCCTTCCTCGCCTCCATTGGGAGGGAAGAGAAGAATGAGGAGAAGAAAGGGGAAGCAAGTGATGAAGAAGTGAAGCTTAAAGATGAGGGCAGGCAAACAATGAAGCATGCGAGTGAGGAAGATCCTATGGGGTTCTATGTGAGTTATAAATGGGGTTTATTACTGGGGCGAGGGAATGAGGGGGGGGGGGTCATGGAATGAGATAGCTGCAGATGACTCCCTCGATGGGATTCTTCTTCGATGTCTTCTCTCTTTCTGTGAGAAGTGTTGTCGCCAACTTCAGAAGAACTCAATCAATAGACAAAGTGAGAGAAAAGTGGAGTGAGCAGAGGGAGAGTATCGTAAAGGTATTCTTTGTTTTGATATTGTTGAAGAAGCTACATATATACTAGCTAGGGTTGGCTATGCGATACCGATATTAGCTCCGGGGCTTAGCGCCGGCCGGGAAACGAGAAATTCCCACGATCGGAGAGGTTGCTGATAGGGTAGGGTATCGACATACGTTCAACATCGAAATATCCATCTTTTGGGGATCTTAAAGTCACCCAACAAGGACGAAATTGACCCATTATTTTTTGTCCTCCATCGAAAAGCCGATGGTTGAATTAGTATAGAATGAATATACAAAAATGCTGAAAATCAATAATAGTCTCAAGGGAAAGCCGGAAATGATCAGCGTAGTCCCACGCTCTCTCACTTTTGCATACTCTCTCGTACACGCCACGGGATCAGGGTGAGATCTGTGTTTCGTCCTTGTTGGGTAACTTTAATCGGGAACCTAGTGGATGCTAAATCCCAAATTTCAAGTCTCTATCTCAACCGGCACAGCATGATTTTCACCGACAACAAAATAAAAATTTGATTCCAGTTAAAGAAAATAACCGTAATTTGTACCGCGTGGATCAAGTCCCCAGTAGTAATCCTTTGTATTACGGTAATATACAGAAACTGTCTACGGATCCGGGATAAAGACATTTTTCTCTGGCTGCAACATTTCACACTTTCTATTTTTATTTTGATATTGGAAGGGACCATTCGTATTAGCGGAATGAAAAAAATCATGCTGTGAACCGGAAGTGCCTCAGGCTTACTCCGTTTTTGTCGGTTTCGTGGCGTCCCTGTTTTTTTTTACTTTAGCCCGCAGCTGTCGTAGAGAGACGTGCTATAGCTCATTCGATAGAGCGTGCACGGTTGCCCACCACGAGACAAATTTCCTACTGGAAAGGTTCGAAAATTGCCTCCAAAGTTCGAAATTTTGAGCCCTTTGGCAGTTCAGTCACTTTTTCGGCTACCCAAGCTCTCAATGGAATTTCCTACCGTCCTACAGTAGACTAATATTGAAACGGCGAATCCAATGAGCATAATTTCGAAAAGATTGGTTTCCATCTGTAGGTGCTGACGCCTTTCAAACACTTTCCCGCGCGAATTTGTCCCTCTCCTCCTTCCTTCTCCCTCCCCTGCGCCTCTCTCTCAGGTCGTAAAGAAGGCGAGTCGGTTCAAGATGTCACCTCCTTCAGAAACGAAATACAAAGTTGAAATTAATGCAAAACAAGTATCATATTTGGAAACAGCGTGTAAAATTAACCACACCAAGATCGAGGATGAGAAGAAGTACTAACGCAGTCTCGAGGAGCGGATACGTGAGTTGGAGACGCGCCCCTCCCCTCCCTCCCTCCCTCACGTACCCGAAGTAGTCAATGATGATTCCCCCATGAATTCCCCATTGACGACGGAAATTTGCCAAATACTGAAGCCATTCCTCAACTGGGTAATTACGAAGAACCCCAATTCCTTAGACACGAAATCTGAGTCCATATTGAGAAATGGAAACGCTCTTCTCGTAAAACCCCCGAGAACATTGACCTCGCCTTCATAAAACGAATTGCCGTACCCATTTCCGAAGCAATCATTTTTAGGAACTCATACAAATCTGGAAAGATCCCCTCCCATTGGCGACGTTCCATAGTAACGCATGTTAAGAAATTACCCCCTTTCCAATCCCCTAAACTGCAGGCCAATCTCAATTACATCTTTCTTCTGCCGAGTCTTTGAGCGACATTTATGCTCTCCTTCTCTCCTTCTCTCCTTCTCTCCCTCTCTCCCTCTCTCCCTCTCTCCCTCTCCCCTTCTCTCCCTCTCCCTTCTCTACTTCTCTACTTCTCTACTTCTCCCTCTCTAGCCCTCTCTCCTTCTCCCTCCCTCTCCCTCCCTCTCCCTCTCCCCTTCTCTCCTTCTCTCCCCTTCTCTCCTTCTCTCCCTCTCTCCTTCAGTCCTCTCCCTCTCTATCTCCCTCTCTTCCTCCTTTCCTCTCTCCCTCCCTCCCTCTCTCATTCTTCCCCTCCCTATCCCTCTATCTCCCTCTCTCCCTCTATCTTTCCCTCCTTCTCCCTCTCTCCCTCTCTCCTTCTCTCCCTCTCTCCCTCTATCTTTCTCTCCTTCTCCCTCTCTCCCTCTCTCCTTCTCTCCCTCTCTCCCTCTATCTTCCTCTCCTTCTCCCTCTCTCCCTCTCTATCTCCCTCTCTCCCTCCCCCTCTCTATCTCCCTCTCTCTCTCCCTCCCTCCCTCTCTCCCTCTATCTTTCTCTCCTTCTCCCTCTCTCCCTCTCTCCTTCTCTCCCTCTCTCCTTCTCTCCTTCTCTCCTTCTCTCCTTCTCTCCTTCTCTCCTTCTCTCCTTCTCTCCTCTCCCTCTCTATCTCCCTCTCCCCCCCTCTCTCATTCTTCCCCTCCCTATCCCTCTATCTTTCTCTCCCTCTCTATCTCCCTCTCTCCCCCCCCCCTCTATCTCCCTCTCTCCCTCCCCCTCTCTCATTCTTCCCCCCCTATCCCTCTATCTTTCTCTCCCTCTCTATCTCCCTCTCTCCCTCTCTATCTCCCTCTCTCCCTCTCTATCTCCCTCTCTCCTTCTTTCCCTCCCTATCCCTCTATCTTTCTCTCCCTCTCTATCTCCCTCTCTCCCTCCCCCTCTCTCATTCTTCCCCTCCCTATCCCTCTATCTTTCTCTCCCTCTCTCTATCTCTCTCTCCCTCCCTCTCTCCCTCTCTATCTCCCTCTCTCCCTCCCTCTCTCCCTCTCTATCTCCCTCTCTCCTTCTTTCCCTCCCTATCCCTCTTTCTTTATATCCCTCTCTATCTCCCTCTCTCCTTCTCTCCCTCTCTATCTCCCTCTCTCCCTCCCCCTCTCTATCTCCCTCTCTCCCTCCCCCTCTCTCATTCCCCCCCCCCTATCCCTCTATCTTTCTATCCCTCTATCCCCCCCCTCTCTATCTCCCTCACTCCCTCCCCCTCTCTCATTCTTCCCCTCCCTATCCCTCTATCTTTCTCTTCCTTTATCTCCCTCTCTCCCTCCCTCCCCTCTCTCCCTCCCTCCATCTCTCCCTCTATCTTTCTCTCCTTCTCCCTCTCTCCTTCTATCCCTCTCTTCCTCCTTCCCTCTCTCCCTCTCTCCTTCTCTCCCTAGTAGGAAAGTACCAAGACCGTCGAAATAATTTCCGGAAAAAATCAGGCATCTACAGAATTTCAAGCTCTACAATCTGAGAAAGTTTTGAGTGGGGGAAAAATCTACGCTGAAATTATTAAATAAAAACTTACCTGACTTGGCTCTGCTGCAACGGTCGAACAAGTGAAAAATGAACGAGATGTGCCAGAATCTCTCATTTGATCCTAAAAACATTTCTGAGTATAAATATCATCAATTTCATATTCGAAATCATTTAAATGGAATGCTCGTTACCAGAACTTTGCAGCAGCCTGCTGCAGCTGCAACACAAGGGAAAAATCTGAAACTTCAGTTTTAGTCTAACCTCGTCAAGTACTAAAAGGAAACATAAGAAAGACGATTTCGAAAAATTCGAATGTATATACATCACTTTGGTCATAAAGTTTTGTCCGATTTTAACCAATGTGCATTCTGACATCTCCCTTCGTTCGTTTTTGGCCAATCAACCTAGGTATTTTAGTGGTGGATAGGGGCGTCTATACTCTCTTCAGCACACACTATCATAAATCTGTCAGACCAAGGAAACGAATACAACCATGTCCCAAACTTCATGTGAGCGACCTACATCCTGACTTTTTGAAGGATCAGCATTTCATTTAGACAGAGATACAGTCGCGTGCAAAAGTTTTCGGGCACTTTTTGAATTTCATGTAACTTTTTGCCCAGGAAAGGCATCAATCTGGAACTCGGGTACTATGCACCAAATTCATCAGAGATTATGTTCTTGTTATTGGCGTATTGCGAAATCGCACAATGATTGCGTAGTGATGACGCAATCAAAATGTACTTTTTCAAAACGGCCTTATTCTTACATGGATTTTTTCCTGGTTGCCAAACTTACTGAGGTTGGAGTCATGCTCGGGGCCTACCCAGAAAAAAAAATTTAAGTTGCTGCGCGACCGCACGTTTTGCTGCAGCCTTGCTGCAAAAACAAGGTCTGAAATTCAGAACTCAGCTCATAGACCAGCTAGAGACCCGTTCAAAGCGTCAAAATGACCCCCCATCATGAATACAGATGATCCTGAGAATATCATAACAAAATTTTGTAATTTGCCCTCAGGGCATTAAAAAATCACTTTTTTGCATGCTCATTTTTTGGACATTCATAACTTTGTGGGCAGTTTTTGGAAAAATCTAGTTTTTATGTGAGAATGTTCAAAATGTATTGAAGATATGATTCCCAACTTTTTAGAGCGATTGGACACCTTTCCTGCACGCGGCGTTCATTTTTCGGAAGCATACTAGGGTCGGGAAACACCCTGTTTGCGTACTCTCGCCGCCTGCACTCTCTCGCCCATAGGCGTAAACAGGGTATTTCCGGATCCTAGTATGCCTCCGAAAAACGTTCGCCGCGGGCAGGAAAGTTATCCAAACTCTCTAAAAAGTTGGAAGTCATATCTCTGATACATTTGGAACATTCCTATGCAAAAACCAGATTTTTGCCTAACTTTCACATAAAGTTATGAAAGTCCAAAAAATGGTCATGCACAAAAGTGATTTATTCATGCCCTGAGCGAAAATTATGAGATTTTGTTATGATATTCTCAGGATCATCTGGACTCATGATGGCGATCATTTTGATGCCTTGAACGAGTCACTAGCTTGACTAGGAGCCGAGATCCTAATTTTCGACCTCGATTTTGCAGCAAGGCTGCAGCAAACGTGCGGTCGCGCAGCAACTTCAAATTTTTTTTCTGGGTAGTCCCCGGGCATGTCTCCAACCTCAGTAAGTGTGGCAACCAGGAAAAAATCCATGTAAGAATAAGGCCGATTGAATAAGTACACTTTGATTGCGTCATCACTACGCAATCATTGTGCGATTTCGCAATATGCCAATAACAAGAACTTAATCTCTGATGAATTTGGTGCATAGTAGAGTTCCAGATTGATGCCTTTCCTGGGTAAAAAGTTACATGAAATTTAAAAAGTGCCCGAAAACTTTTGCACGCGACTGTATGTCCCAATTTTTACCACAGTAGCAAAGCACGATGGTCGTATGTTGCACCGGCCATATTGATACTGATCAGCCTTGAAGGGCCTATTAGAGATAGCCGCGTAATCGGAGTTTGGGGTTTCATGACGACACGTTTCTGGAGTATTGTATCTATACCGACGGCCCTTGATATTTCAATTATTCATAAATGTGCACTACCTGTCCAATGCAAGTCACAATAATCTTTGGGAGAGAATGTGGTTCTCCATTCATGAACAGGGTTCTTCGGGGTTTAGATGTCCAATTTTGAACATCGAAATACACACTTTTGGAGTTTTTGTGCTAGCCCTGTAGTTTGAGAAGCGGTATTTTCCTGCTCAAATTAATGAACAACCCTTACCCTATCCCTCATCAATTTTTGAATATTATGGTATTCGCTACTTTTTCTAGGGTAATCCGTGTCCGAAGACCCTCCATGTGAGGGATTTCGACATTTATATCGAAAAATAATTCAGGAGCAAATGTCACTTTTTTAGATGAGAAAGCCAATTGGGCTCTTACATATTGATGTAATGGAGAACCCTTAAAGTAGTGATGATAGCGCCCATAGGTAGGTGTCCGTCTCGTCAATCCTCGAAACAGGTGATTAATTCGAAAGAACTCTGCTTTTTCTAAATGTCCATGATTCATCGACCTGTACGATGCATATAACGAATTCAGCAACTCTCTTTTCGAAACTAGGCAGTGCCCGACTAGTGCTTTTTGATAAACTTTGTGAGCATCCATTTAAAAAATTCTCTGCGAAGTACAGCAACTAAGAAAAATCGTATTTTTTGTGAAAATTTTAAAGTTACGCAGGCCTTTATTTCTCGCGCAGTAGAAGTACATGTACCATTTCAACGTTACTATTCAAAAGGCCGAAAATGAGAGAAGGAGAGAGAGGGAGAGAGAAGGAGACTCTCCTTCTCTCTCTCCGGCACTTTCCAACTTCCGTACCAGTCTCCGCCCCCTCCACCTCTCCCTCATCATAAGATTGTTTAGGGTCTGGCTTCGCCCTCTTAGGTACAGGTTTTAGTTACTTAGAGATCGGCTCAGACTGCTTAGGCTTATGCTTTGTCTGCTTAAGGTTAGGTAATCAACAAGTTGGCGTGGGCAGGGGGGAGGAGCCTAGTACGGAAATAGGAAAGTCCTCCTCTCTCCCCCTCTCCCTCTATCTCCCTCCCTCTCTCCCTTTCGTTTTCGAGTGCTCTGGAACATTCTTGAAGCTTTGGAGCATTTTCGAACTTTCTGGAACATTCTAGAAGATTTGGCACATTTTCGAACTTTCTGGAACATTCTAGAAGCTTTGGAACATTTTCGAACTTTCTGGAACATTCTAGAAGCTTTGGAACATTTTCGAACTTTCTGGAACATTCTAGAAGCTTTGGAACATTTTCAAACTTTCTGGAACGTTCTAGAAGCTTTGGAACATTTTCGAACTTTCTGGAACATTCTAGAAGCTTTGACCCATGGCCCAATGCTCATTATTGATTGGTATACTGTAATTAAAAGATCAAAGGTTAAAATCATAAATCTGACCCACGGAATAATAGTTGACCCATGGCCAATTATCGATTGGTTACGGTAGTTGTCCCAATGCTAATTATTGATTGGTATACGGTAGTTCGAAGATTCTAGGCTTGCCTGACGTCAACAGTCCCCCCTGTCACTATTTCGCAATCCGGTCAATCTCGAATAGCCAGCCCTATTATATACGTCTTTCACATAATGTTCTCACATTGAGCATTATTTTTGTTGAGAATTAGACATTCAGACGTACAAGAATCAACGTCGATTCGCAGTGAAGAATGTGAGGGATGAGAAGAAAGGATATGAAAAGAAGGAAGGAGGAATGTTCAAAAAGAATGAAGACGAGGAGAATGGGAAGAATGAAAAGGGTATGAAGAAGAGCAAATCAAAAAAGAGCCACAATGAGTGTTAGGAACCAATAGGATTTAAATTTTCTTGTTCTCCGAGTTTTGAGTTTGTTGTTCGTTTTTGTGATCTGTTGCTATCTACCGATATTAAATGATGTTTTACTCTAAATGTTCATGGCTGTGATGAGGTTCTAGACCTCCTAAGTATCTTATTATCATGGAATACAGTACTGTGCAAAAGTATGGGATTAGAGATGGCCAAAATAGTCCTCCCCCACAGCTCCGAGCGCGCGCCGAGAGACAGGAATGAGTCGCTCGAGAAATGCTCTCTCACCTCGAGGACAATGAATGGTCCGTGAGGAAAATGATGGGGACAATAGAGTCTCCCCGATTTCGAACAGATATTTTTGAGTTGTGAAAAGTTCGATAATTGATTCCAATATTATTAACTTATAAACATTAAAATTATAATAAACATATTCCACAACTGAACTGATAACGCAACCACAGCCTTCTCACAGAATTCCCTCACGACAGAAACGAGAGCCCTATCTAACTGCTTCCTTGGTACCTTGAGTTCCTGCTGAAACACTAAATCTCCCTCCAGGAAGCCTCTGTCGATGCGCGGTACTGATCAGGCTGATGGATTACGGTAGCAAGGGGTACTGTACAATGGGTTCGTCATAGACCAATACTCAATACTCAACTATAGCGAAGCAGTTTTGAAAAAAAAGCAGTTCGCGATTTGTGTGGGGGGTGGTTTATTTTTTAATTTTTTAAATAAAGTCTGTTTACGATAGTCACGGATTACGGTAGCGATATCACGGATCTCCTGTAAAAATGCAAGAAAATGAGGAGAATTTGAACATAGTGCAATTTTTGAATGAAACATGTTTTGGTACGTATCTCCCCTCCAACTTATGCAAATGAAAGAACTTAGACCACTTTTGGATACCTCTCCAGTAAGTCTCCAACAATGACTCAGGGGTACGAAACCCTGAAGTTAGCCGTTTTCGAGATACGGAGTAAAAACCCTTTTCATTGGATCACACAGAGAGAATTACATTTCCTACAAAACATATTACAAGTCCTAAATCTCGCTACTGAGTAGCGATGTCTACATCCCCATGTCAAGACAAACGAACTATGTGAATAAGTCAACTTGAAGGTGGGGAATCCGAATCAATCATAAAAATCGAGAAGATACAAGATTATAGTGGACTTTGGGACCATTTCGCCTCAAATTTCTGAAGAACAGTTCAATCACAGTATTATGCCCTGTGCAAATGGAGCAAACACTCGATGCACGCATGGTGTGCCTCGTGGTGTGGTTGCATCGGCGGGGAGTCGAACCCGCGACAATTGCGTGCTAGCCCCGCCTCACCCGACTGAGCAAAATGGGACAGTTGGAGGAGCTAAGAATACCGTGCCCTAGTGCTAGCTCCCTCTCCTTTACTTCGCGCAGCTCACTCCACATACCAAGAGAAAGGAGTATTTCCAAGTTCCCACACGATTATTACATGGACTTCCCCACTGTATTTACAATAATATTATCTACTAATGAATTCTCCTTTCCTTTGTGTTCGTGATCGTTGAATAAACAGAAACAACAAATTTATTTCCGAAAAGAAACATACAAATGTGACAAAACAAATAGGTTTTATCGAGGATTCTCTCTACGGTACTTGACGATCTCAGTCTCGTAGCGTTTCTTATCGTCTTCTGCGCGTTTCCCCCACTCCTGCAATGACCACTTTAGAATCCCCTCGCAGACCCATTTGAGTACGACGGTTATAAAAAAGGGTACACACATGCGTAAAAAGGAAAATAAATAGGAAAGTCATACCTGCATCCAGAGGAAGAATGCCGTAGTTGGCCTCTCCGGCATGTTGGGATCCTTAGCCTTTTTGATTGTTTTGTTGCGCCCTTGTTGCGTTCCCTCGTTCACATTATACCCCACAAACAAATGTTTTTGTTTGTGAGTTCATGAACTAAACGTTTAAGAGAATATAGAGAATGTATGGAATATTTTTTCATAAAAAATAATGAATTATTGCTTTAGAATGATAAAATTAACAAAATATAAAAAATTAAGCGTTCCCGCGATTTTTTATTCAAAAAATCAGGAAAATGCAATAAAAATAGTAAAAGAATACTGTAATATCAGGGAATTTATTTGAAAACCCTCCAAAAAATCAGGGTGGCTAGAGTGACAGACTACGAGATTTTGGGGTCCAAATTAGCGTGGTGTACTGAGATTTTTCCCCTAACGAGTTTCACCGTGCCCTTGGCCATTCTTCCTTCAACAAGGTAAAATTAGGACAAATCAGATCGATGAATATTTAATACTGAAGATTATAAAGGGTTTGGAAATCGAATTTAGTCGAAGTAACTAATATACAACAAAACGCGGCATTCCCACGGCATTTTCTCCTCGATCTCATCATTTGGTCGCTATTTCCTAAGTTTTCTCTGAATACTACTATGGGAAGTTGTGTTACAAAGCTGTAAGTATTATAAAAACCGTAAATAAACTTTAGAAAGGCAAAAAAAAAGTTGAAAAATACGAACCGGTTTCCTGTCGGGCGGCATCCTCCTTCGATCGTCGCTCATTATAGTTGAACCATCCCGAAGTAGCCTGGCCAAACATTCTAGCATGATTCAAAACAAGGAAAACGCATAATGGTACACATTTAGCAAAGAAAACGTTGAAAAACCTTGGGTCGCGTCGCTAAACTTTTTTAACGACGACGAAAATTCTTACAGTACATTTAAAGAATTTTAAGGGAATTCCGTGTAAGACGCTGACGGTAAGTCATCCATAATTCCCGCGTCACTTCCCGCGCTTTTTTTGCTTTTGCAGTCATTGCGTTGAAAGCATTATACTGTGCAATACAACTTCAATACAAAAAAAATCCGCTCTATGTAGGTCAAAAACTGACCGATATTCGGCCTTCCAACGCGGTAGGTCATAACTTCACTCAACATGCAAATTTCGAGGAATGAAGTAGATAGGCATTCTCCCCGCCCTCACTTTGATCAGTTCTCACGGTTACAGCGAAATCGGTGATCCAAATTTTTTGTGTCGCATCGGTTCCTGCATTTTTACAGGAGATCCGTGATATACGCTACTTGGGGCGATGTATTGCCGCTTGGGTACTTTATTTTAGCGTTTTTGAAATTATAGTCGGTTAGTGATAGTCGGGAGTTACGGTAGCGACCTACGGTATCTGATAGTACTGTATGCTCGATTGTGGATGACACTTAGTGTTGACCTGCCAATCGATTTTTTACCACGACCCCTCCCTAGGATGGTCATGGGGATTCGACGGCGGCGTGATCAGCAATGATATTTCGAGCAGAAAACTTTTTAAAAACAGATTATAACTGTATTTTAGAAGTGGGAATACTCGAGTGTCCTCAATCGGGGACACTCGAGTATTGTACTACATGTACTCGTAGAGCATAGCTCGGGTGCCACATCCGGAGCGTTCTGGAACACTGTCTGGAACACTGTCTACAGTGTCTGCGAAATGGGATGCACTTGTGTCTGAAAATTGAAATTTCGGATTTTGTCATTTCGAAACCGGCACTTCTCTACCCATTCATTCATAGGTATCATTTAGGGATGGCAAAAATAGTCATTTCGATTGTCCCCGACCATTCTTGTCCTCATTTCGCGGACAGCGCGGTTTCCACGGACAATGAATGGTCCAAACAATGGGGACAATAAATTGTCGGGGACACTCGAGTGTCCCCGATTGAGGACACTCGAGTGTCCCCACTTCTAAAATACAGTTACAATCTGTTTTTAAAAAGTTTTCTGCTCGAAATATCATTGCTGCTCACGCCGCCGTCGAATCCCCATGACCATCCTAGGGAGAAGTCGTGGTAAAAAATCGATTGGCAGGCCAACACTAAGTGTCATCCACAATCGAGCATACAGTACTATCAGATACCGTAGGTCGCTACCGTAACTCCCGACTATCACTAACCGACTATAATTTCAAAAACGCTAAAATAAAGTACCCAAGCGGCAATACATCGCCCCAAGTAGCGTATATCACGGATCTCCTGTAAAAATGCAGGAACCGATGCGACAAAAAAAATTTGGATCACCGATTTCGCTGTAAACGTGAGAACTGATCAAAGTGAGGGCGGGGAGAATGCCTATCTACTTCATTCCTCGAAATTTGCATGTTGAGTGAAGTTATGACCTACCGCGTTGGAAGGACGAATATCGGTCAGTTTTTGACCTACATAGAGCGGATTTTTTTGTATTGAAGTTGTATTGCACAGTATAATGCTTTCAACGCAATGACTGCAAAAGCAAAAAAAGCGCGGGAAGTGACGCGGGAATTATGGATGACTTACCGTCAGCGTCTTACACGGAATTCCCTTAAAATTCTTTAAATGTACTGTAAGAATTTTCGTCGTCGTTAAAAAAGTTTAGCGACGCGACCCAAGGTTTTTCAACGTTTTCTTTGCTAAATGTGTACCATTATGCGTTTTCCTTGTTTTGAATCATGCTAGAATGTTTGGCCAGGCTACTTCGGGATGGTTCAACTATAATGAGCGACGATCGAAGGAGGATGCCGCCCGACAGGAAACCGGTTCGTATTTTTGAACTTTTTTTTTGCCTTTCTAAAGTTTATTTACGGTTTTTATAATACTTACAGCTTTGTAACACAACTTCCCATAGTAGTATTCAGAGAAAACTTAGGAAATAGCGACCAAATGATGAGATCGAGGAGAAAATGCCGTGGGAATGCCGCGTTTTGTTGTATATTAGTTACTTCGACTAAATTCGATTTCCAAACCCTTTATAATCTTCAGTATTAAATATTCATCGATCTGATTTGTCCTAATTTTACCTTGTTGAAGGAAGAATGGCCAAGGGCACGGTGAAACTCGTTAGGGGAAAAATCTCAGTACACCACGCTAATTTGGACCCCAAAATCTCGAAGTCTGTCACTCTAGCCACCCTGATTTTTTGGAGGGTTTTCAAATAAATTCCCTGATATTACAGTATTCTTTTACTATTTTTATTGCATTTTCCTGATTTTTTGAATAAAAAATCGCGGGAACGCTTAATTTTTTATATTTTGTTAATTTTATCATTCTAAAGCAATAATTCATTATTTTTTATGAAAAAATATTCCATACATTCTCTACATTCTCTTAAACGTTTAGTTCATGAACTCACAAACAAAAACATTTGTTTGTGGGGTATAATGTGAACGAGGGAACGCAACAAGGGCGCAACAAAACAATCAAAAAGGCTAAGGATCCCAACATGCCGGAGAGGCCAACTACGGCATTCTTCCTCTGGATGCAGGTATGACTTTCCTATTTATTTTCCTTTTTACGCATGTGTGTACCCTTTTTTATAGCCGTCGTACTCAAATGGGTCTGCGAGGGGATTCTAAAGTGGTCATTGCAGGAGTGGGGGAAACGCGCAGAAGACGATAAGAAACGCTACGAGACTGAGATCGTCAAGTACCGTAGAGAGAATCCTCGATAAAACCTATTTGTTTTGTCACATTTGTATGTTTCTTTTCGGAAATAAATTTGTTGTTTCTGTTTATTCAACGATCACGAACACAAAGGAAAGGAGAATTCATTAGTAGATAATATTATTGTAAATACAGTGGGGAAGTCCATGTAATAATCGTGTGGGAACTTGGAAATACTCCTTTCTCTTGGTATGTGGAGTGAGCTGCGCGAAGTAAAGGAGAGGGAGCTAGCACTAGGGCACGGTATTCTTAGCTCCTCCAACTGTCCCATTTTGCTCAGTCGGGTGAGGCGGGGCTAGCACGCAATTGTCGCGGGTTCGACTCCCCGCCGATGCAACCACACCACGAGGCACACCATGCGTGCATCGAGTGTTTGCTCCATTTGCACAGGGCATAATACTGTGATTGAACTGTTCTTCAGAAATTTGAGGCGAAATGGTCCCAAAGTCCACTATAATCTTGTATCTTCTCGATTTTTATGATTGATTCGGATTCCCCACCTTCAAGTTGACTTATTCACATAGTTCGTTTGTCTTGACATGGGGATGTAGACATCGCTACTCAGTAGCGAGATTTAGGACTTGTAATATGTTTTGTAGGAAATGTAATTCTCTCTGTGTGATCCAATGAAAAGGGTTTTTACTCCGTATCTCGAAAACGGCTAACTTCAGGGTTTCGTACCCCTGAGTCATTGTTGGAGACTTACTGGAGAGGTATCCAAAAGTGGTCTAAGTTCTTTCATTTGCATAAGTTGGAGGGGAGATACGTACCAAAACATGTTTCATTCAAAAATTGCACTATGTTCAAATTCTCCTCATTTTCTTGCATTTTTACAGGAGATCCGTGATATCGCTACCGTAATCCGTGACTATCGTAAACAGACTTTATTTAAAAAATTAAAAAATAAACCACCCCCCACACAAATCGCGAACTGCTTTTTTTTCAAAACTGCTTCGCTATAGTTGAGTATTGAGTATTGGTCTATGACGAACCCATTGTACAGTACCCCTTGCTACCGTAATCCATCAGCCTGATCAGTACCGCGCATCGACAGAGGCTTCCTGGAGGGAGATTTAGTGTTTCAGCAGGAACTCAAGGTACCAAGGAAGCAGTTAGATAGGGCTCTCGTTTCTGTCGTGAGGGAATTCTGTGAGAAGGCTGTGGTTGCGTTATCAGTTCAGTTGTGGAATATGTTTATTATAATTTTAATGTTTATAAGTTAATAATATTGGAATCAATTATCGAACTTTTCACAACTCAAAAATATCTGTTCGAAATCGGGGAGACTCTATTGTCCCCATCATTTTCCTCACGGACCATTCATTGTCCTCGAGGTGAGAGAGCATTTCTCGAGCGACTCATTCCTGTCTCTCGGCGCGCGCTCGGAGCTGTGGGGGAGGACTATTTTGGCCATCTCTAGTAAACGCATTCTGTGTTACGATTGATAACCAGCAGGTCGTGGGTTCGATTCCCCTCGAGCGTAATCCTTTTGCCACATTTTCCCATCATTCTGTGAAATGATTGTGTTTTCGATTTTTGACAGTTCAAAATCCTATTCACATGCATTAACTTATCTGTATAGTAATTCTTAAAGATCTCGACGAGACAAGCATTTTTCATGTTGGAAGTGAATGGCTAGTTCGTCTGTGGGAAAAGATACGACCGTTTGAATCGCCAATGTGAACCACGATTAAATCTACTTGGTTTATAACCACGCTAAAGTAGGGTATCAATATCCCGAAGAGAAAAATGCATTATCTCATATTGCAAAAAAATCAAATGCATTATCTCAAATTGCAAAAAAAAATTTTTTTTCATGTCGATTTTGTCCATGTTTTGGCGAATTCAACTTCCTTTTCAATCCTAATTCCTAATTTTCTTAGCAAATCTAGTAGTACGCAGGGGTGTAAGTCAGAAAATATGAAATATAGGGCCATCACCAGTAAGGGAGTTAGGCATAAGTTTGTTTGAAAATGCAATGTCGGCTGGTAAAATAAAATATTTTAAATTCTTATAAGGTAAGTTTAAAGGACTAGTGCTTAAATTGTTACACTTTACAATGGTTACAGCATCGTACGACTAAAACATACTTAGAAAAAGCCAAATACCTTAATCTTTAAAGTTACCGGACGAGGACAAAATTGACCCCCTATTTTTTGTCCTCCATCGAATAGCCGATGGCTGACTTAGTTGAGCATGAATAAACAAAAATGCTGAAAATCAATAATAGCCTCAAGGGAAAGCAGGAAATGATCCGCGCTCTCTCACTTTTGCATACTCTCTCGTACACGCGACCAGATCAGGGTCAGATCAGGGTTTCGTCCTCGTCCGGTAACTTTAAAAAAAAATTTTGGGCACATGAAAATATACTTTTTTTGAAAATGACTGATATTTCGCAATAATACATACAAGTCGAGTAGTTTGGTTTTGTGAAGAATTATCACGACAAAATCTGAAAGATTCGCGAGTAACAGCGCTCGAAATTTAATTTTGTTCTTTTTCGACGCTCTCACACGGCCCCCGGAGCAAATACATAGAGAAAAATAAAACGTCCGCAGGCATCAAGGGAAAGGAGCGAGCGTTCAAATAATGTACAGTCAGTATTGCCTGATTTATCACTAATGTTGCCTGATCGTCACTAATGTTGAATATTTCTCGAAGCGATGTCCCTGAAATTTCCCCAACCAAACTGCAAACTCAGTTTGTGATCAACAAAAACCCTGAATTTCAGGCATTTTTCCAATGTTTAGCGGTAATTCTGCAGCATATTTTGATACAGCTCAAGCAATTTCATGGACAGCCCCTGGACGTTTTCCCTTTCCTTATGTCGATGCTCCGGGGGCCGTGCTCTCACATGGGATTGGTCGGAACTCACATATCCCAATCCTCTTCTTCTTCTTAGGGTATCATATACTATGGCATAGTATAAGAATCGCTAAATAAAATTTCACTAAATGTTTCTAGGAATTATGATATTTCATGTTTCAAATTTTGCAAGGATCCGCCTGTGCGTCAATCGCTCACTATTTCACGTGTCATTTAGAGAAATGATCCCGACAACAGCGTGGTCAAGTAATAAGGTGTCAGGTTAACAGGCAGGAGTGTGGGGTTCGAGTCCGCCAGTTCGCTGCACTTTTTTGCCATACTGGGAAATACTTTTGCAGAACTAAAACACAATATAAGTTTATCAGCAAGAATGGACGCCCATCACAAAGCACTTTAATAACCAGTTCTTATCGCATTTGGGGCATACTATGAAACTAAAACAAGATGCAACCAACAGTCGAACATTTCATATTGTAGACCGTTCGGGGGAAGACTAAGTGGTGTAGTTGTCTATGCCCCATCCATTCCATCCCACTCGGGTTCGATTCCCGGTAGTGACACCGTCTCCGCCTCATGAAGGTGCCTATCCATTGCGGACGGGGAATTGGATGTCAATATTGCAATTTCAAACAAACTTATGCCTACCTCCCTTACTGGTGATAACCCTATGTTTAATATTTTCTGACTTACACCCCTGCGTACTACTAGATTTGTTAAGGAAATTAAGAATTAGGATTGAAAAGGGAAAGTTAAATGCTCCAAAACATGGACAAAATCGACACGAAAAAAATCGATTTTTTGCAAATTGAGATAATGCATTTTTCTCTTCGGGATATTGTTACCCTACTTTAGTATAGTTATAAACCAAGTAGATTTAATCGTGGTTCCCATTGGCGCGCCTTAGAACTCCATATATTGGCAAAAACATGGAATGCCTATTGTTTCGGCATCTTGGCGGACCCTTTACAGGAACGAAATTTGCCATGAAAATAAAACCCTAGGGGTACTTTTTAACGAGGAATCGAATGGAAGAATAAAAAAGCGAATAATTATGGCATCCAAATTTAGCATGATTTTTTACAACATTCAAACGGTCGTATCTTTTTCCACAGACGAGCTAGCCATTCACTTCCAACATGAAAAACACTTGTCTCGTCGAGATCTTTAATAATTACTATACATGTATGGTGTTTGGAGCATCCGTTCACCATTTACAAAATCCGACAGCTCAGATATAGTGCGAAATGAGGGGTTGGAGATACGGCTTTCTAAGGTCGATTTTCGAACTCTACGTGAAAAGTTGTTTTGCTGTACGGCTTATAGGTTCAATTGCTCAATTTTCTCAGAAAGTCTCTCATAATAGTCCAAAAACACTTTTGTATGTTTTCTACAATTATATTTATCAATTATCAGCTCTTAAGGTCTTACATAGAGGAAAGATTAAAAAGTTCGAAAATTTGAAAATCGAAAAAAGTTCAAAAGTGATCTCGGCTAAAACGATGCGAAACGTTGTTTTCGTAAGCTCTAACATGAAAATTCGGTTTCTACGTACGAAAATACGTGAAAAAACATTTCATCTATAATTTTGATATTTCGATTTTCTTGGTCCAACAACAGGGGCCTAAGAAAATCAAAATTTCAAATTTGTGATTGTACCTCTCTTTCGAGTTGAAATATAGTAGAAATGATTGTAGAAGGCATTCGAAAGGGTTTTTGGACCATTATACCCATAAAGATTGAACTTTTTCGGGACTGCGTGAACCCATGTTCAGCAATTTGACGTATTTTGCTTACTTTGGATCACCATATCACAAAGTCTATTTTTTTAAATCTCAAAATTCCTCACAATACATAACTTTTCACATAGATTCCGAAAATCGTATCGAAAAAGATGCACCTCGAACGTTTTTGAATGCATAGACTCGATTTTTGACTGAAAACATGGTTTTTCGACCGAGATTTTTTTCTTTCGCATTTTCTCGCATTCGGATATCGAAAATCGTACTCTCCGAGTGAAAATTCCCCAGAAAATCTATTTCCTGCACAATTCTGAGATATCAATTTTTTTGATCCCAAAAGTAGGGGGTACCTGTAACTTTATCAAAATCGACCCCCAGCCTTAGCTGTGGCTGTCAATCAGCACTCGGTACCCGCATTTCAGAAAATAAGTTGTTGTATTTGTATTATGATAATTTTGAAATTTGGGTCATACTTTTGCACAGTACTGTATGTATTGAAAATGATTTTGATTCTGTCAAGATGGATTTGCGATCGGACGAGAAGAGAGGTGAACTGTATAAAATATTAGGATGCGATGAGACAAGTTCGAAGGACCAGATATTGACTGAGTATCGTGTGAGGTGAGTAAGTGCGGGAAAAAGTTGAGAATATCCAGAGGAACAGAGCTCGAGAGATGCATCCAGACAAGAGTGGAGATCAGCACAACAAGATTGCATTCCTGCAAGTGCAAGTGAGGGTCGAGATGAGCGAGTGGCACACATTGATGTTGAGGAGGCCATGGCTGTACTTGGAGACGAAGTTAGACGATCTCGATACAATGAATGGATCCATTCTCCTCTCCCTCTTACATTCGATCAATTTGAGAAGAACATTGATACAGTCAAACAGTCGACCCATTGGGCTACAGTACCTACCACACCCATGATCAGTGGGGATGAGAAGAACAATTTTAGTCACATTGGGATCGAGGGCTGGAACAAGAATAGATATCAATCCGACTCCGCTAGGAAGTTCAGGGATTATCAAATCTAAAAAAGTACTTTTCTAATGCATATTTACATCCATACCCATTGTGCAAACAGTACCTTCCACATTTGTATTTCCAGTCGAAAAATCGAAATTTCAAAATTTGTGAATTGTACAATTTTTGCTTTCAAATCATCCACCGAAATAGTATCTAGGACCCTTCAAGCAAAATTGCAAACTTTTCCTAAATTCACCATTTTGATAGGAATAGGTTATTGGCGATACAGAATCAAAATGCTGTTGGCGGAGTTTAATAAGATTTCAATTTCGTCCAGTATAGAGAGTCCCGTCAATTATGGTGTGTTCTCGTACGCACGCGCTTCTTAATGCGTCGCGGATTCCGTGCGATGTGTCCTTTTCTTTGAGTCAATATTTTTAAAATCAAATAAATTTACTGGTTTGGCAATTTTCGTAGCTATATAGCGTTTTAACATTAAAAATGCTAAAAACAAAATAATAACTTAGGAAATTGGTTTGAAATTATGAGTTGTGACGCGTAATTTATTAATATCAGTACTTTATCACGTCATGGGAGGAATTCGGGGCGGTAGATCACTCGGGTCTCTGGTCAGTCAGACAATCGAACTACGGTAGTGGGAGTAGGTCACAGAACAAGACATTAGGCGGGGACTATGGTAGGTCGATGAAATCTGTATCGAGGCTTAGGGGGAGAAGTGGTGGTGGATGTCACACAATTCTGCATCGAAAGGCCTCAGACAATTTAATCACGTTTCATGTAACAAGGGCGAGGATTTATTGTTCCGGAGCGTGGCGTAGGACATATATTTCTAATCCAATATTGTCAAAAGCGGCATGACGTCATAGATAGTTCTCATCCGACCTCCATATCATATTTAACTGATGATTCTTCTTGTTTTTAATGATTTCGGATAAAGAGACTGCTGATTATGTGTACCACTGTTGCGTTGAGTATATGTGACTCTATGAATATCGAAATCAGTAATGTGATTTTGGTTAGTATTCTCAATTACAGATGAAAGTGGAAGAAGCAATGAGGGGATTATTAGAGGAGGAATTGTTCGATGATCTTTGTCTGTTGTATGAGATGAATGCGAGCTCAGCTAAGGGGATGACTAAGCAGTCTAGATGCTGTATCCATCGGATGGCAGGACAAGCTTACTACCAACAAGGCAGATATCAATTATCACTCTCAGTACGTTTACGTTTATTGATTTCATCATTTTACGCTTGTAATGTCCATTTTAAATACGGTATCCCTAAGAATGCATTGGCACGAAGGTTTAAAATAATTCCTCCTTAAAGTTACCCAAAACTCGTAATTTTTTAAACTAGCGCCATGACAATATCTTACCGCGAATTCCATGACCAAGCACCACGGAAGAGCCGGGACGTTGTAGGTGAAATGGCTCAGCGAAAAATTCAAATTTGACTACGGTACTTTTGGTCATTTTTTACCGTAGTCAGTTAGCTTTCAGTTTGCGTTAAACATTAACTACTGTAGATTTGGGCGTTTTTTGCAGTTATTCTGGAAGGATTCCATTTTGATGGAATTAGTTTTGTTTTTGTTTTCGGGGTTTTAATGCATTCCTTCCAGCTTCTTGCCGTTTTCAATATAACGAATAAACAGTTTGAGCAATACTCCGTGCAGTTGAAGATTCTTTCTACCGTCTGTGGTATACTCGCCAGCATAAATTAACATTACATATCTTTATCAACAAATGTGCGTGTAACAATAACAGGAAGCAACAATGTTCAAAGTGGTATAAGTCAAACATTAGAAACGAATTGATAACGATAAACAACAGAC